>CM062804.1:757727608-758279708 GCA_031772625.1 Pinus tabuliformis
TGCATGGAAAACCAAGGGAGAAACAAATGACATCCATAATATATCTCGACATGCAAAAATGTGGCGCACTATCAATAATATTTTTCGACCAAAAATAAAGAATATTCTTAGCCATATTATCTGACAAAAATTCGGCCAGTGAAATACATATCCATGTGAGGCATTGTCAATAAGAGGGATCCAATCTTTTGGGAATTGTGAGTTATTTTTCTTGGCATATAAATGACAGAGCAAGGAAGCAATGTAGAAAAAAGGGGATGCGAGGGAAGAAACTGCATACCTTCCTAAAGATTCTTCTTTGAACTTATTGGAGTTACACATCCACCCTCTAATCATTTGGGGTAACTTATCCTTGTTTCCCTCACATTCTTCCTTAACAAATTGCTCCAAAAACTGTGCATTATATTTAACCTCGGTTTTGGTAAATGATACATACCATGAATGCTTTCAATGCTGAAGGAGCCAATTGTGATGCCTCTGCAAGTAAAAAAAATCCGCTCATTGATGTTGACTTCTTCCACTACCCAACGTATCATATCCCTGTATGGTAATAACCTTGGGTGTGTTGTGACCTTATGGAGGTGAGACCTTGCGACAACACTAATTGTTTTTGTTGAATCCTTAAACCACCTTGGTCAAAGGTTGCAACTGTTGCTTCATCCTCAAAATCCTCTAGAAATTCTTCCTCAAAAACTTCATAGATGGTATTCCAAGACTTAGAGCCAAAGACCATTATGTATACCATATCCAAGAAGAGAAATGTGTTTGGTGATTTCTCGTTGACTTCCTCTTTTAAGGGCCCAACTAATTCTTGTACACAAGCCTTCTTTTTTCCTTTTGCCATAGTATCCTATTGATAGGCACTACGCTTGGAATTCACCTCTAACAAGAAATGTTAAGGATAAGGGGAATTACCATAATAGGGTATAAACAATGTTAAATCAATTCTTAAGAGCAATAAATGTATAAGTTAAATGCATTCATTACATTATCATATGTAGCAAGAAAGCGAATTAAAACAAAGGCACGACTTTTAATTTTTCATAACATAACGGTGGCGATTAAAAAAGATAGATGGCATAAATATATTGGGTTGATTTGATAGCTGGTAGGTGACATATATTCCTACGTCATCCCACTAGGTTGAAGCCAGGCAAGTATAGTTAAGTGCTTATTATCTACCTTTGAAAATGAGTGTACTAACGGGGAGCAAGCCTATGTGGCATGCATACCAACATGTACCAATAGGAGTTATTTGATGAGTATGGTGGGCCTTATGAGTCAGCCCTATTGAGATTTTCTGTTTTATTAAATTTGGGAAAAATCTCATGTATGTGACAACAATAGGATTAGTTGCTATATTAGCTCCAGTATTTTTTGAGGAGGAGTTAATGTATCCTATATTTGTTGTGAGGGAATTTATGATTTAGTTTTATGCTCTAGCTATATAGAAATGTAATCCCGTAGAGGATTGTGAGAGTATGTGTAAAGTGTGTAGAGAAAATAGGGAGAGCTGAGAGTATGTGTGAAGAATTAGAATTGTTGTAATCTCCTTTGGATAATAAGATTGTCGATGCCTCTGTTCTGGTGGACGTAGCCAAGATTAGTTGGGTGAACCACGTTAAATCTCTATGTTATGGTTTTGTGAGGTTTTTGTATGTGCTATGTATGTTATATTTTATTTCAGTTGTGCTTTGTTTAGTCTAACAAGTGGTATCAGAGGGGCGCAGCAGAGCGTGGAGGGCCCATAACCTACAAGTCTCTGGTTGTGGAGCTGGTGCGTGTGACAGATCGGCTGAAGGTGGAGTTTCGACGATTGGCGCAGTTTTAGCAGAGATAGTCGCGCCAATTTCTAGCAGTGAATGAATTGGCACGTTTTATTTTTGAACAGAAGTGCCAATTGGCACAGATCCGAGTCTAATACTCGCACCAGAGCTCCAATATCCCGATTGGCGCGGAATCGACGGGATTAAGAGCGCCAATTTTTCGTCACTTGCACGGATTTTGCTCTGGCGCGGAGCATCTGCTGTCAAAGGAGCGCCAGGCAGTGGATTGTGTTTTAGGCGCGGGTTTTCCGCTATCAAGGAGTGCCTGGCAGTTTTTTTTTTTTCTGGTAAAGCTGCAATTTTTTGTTTTTCTTTTCAAATTGCATTTACACGGTACGATAGAGGCATTTTTATTTGGAATTGGAGATTTTTTTATTCAACATGGCAAAAACTCAAAGTGCTCGTTTTGAGATCGAGAAGTTCAATGGAAAAAATAACTTCGAGATCTGGAAAGTGAAGATGCATGATCTTCTTGTGCAACAAGGCATGGCGAAGGCACTATTGGGAAAATCCAAACAGCCTTACCCCATGACAGATGATGAATGGAATGAATTGGATGGAAGAGATCTGAGTGGTATTCGACTGTGTTTGGCGGATGATGTTTTGTTTAACATCGTGTCAGAGAAAACTGTTGTTGGTTTGTGGACAAAGCTTGAGAAGCTGTACATGACAAAATCCTTAACCAATAGGATTCTTCTGAAGTGACAATTGTACAGTCTGCGCATGAAGGAAGGTACAACTATTACTGATCATTTGAATTTCTTTAATACTGTCATGGTGCAATTAGAAAGTATAGAAGTAAAATTTGAATCAGAAGATAAAGCTATAACTTTATTGTGCTCGTTGCCTGAGTCATGGGATCATTTTTTTACTTCTATAAGTCTAAGTATATTAGAAACCCTTGAATTTGATGATATTGTTGGAGATTTGTTGTCCAAAGAGACAAGGAAGAGGTTGAATTCTGAAACCTCTACATCAGAAGCAATGATGGCTAGAGGTCGTTCTAGAGAAAGATGCTCTGGTAAGCACAGCGACTCACGATCAAAATCGAAAGGGAAGAAGAGTAAGGTAAAGTGCTAGTTTTGTGGCAAATCGAGACATTTGAAGAAGGACTATTGGAAGAGACAGGAAGCATCCAAAGAAGACTCTTCCATAGTGAAGCAAGAAGCAAACACGACAAATACAGGTTCGGCATCCAAGACAGGTATGAGTGATGAAGTGTTATCAGTTGATTTGTCTAGTCATGATCAACATTGGTTGTTAGATTCTGGTGCATCAAATCACATGTGTATTCATAGGGAATGGTTTAAAACTTATAAACCAATCAATGACGGAGTAGTTTACATGGGAAATGATGTCACATGCAACATTGTGGGAATTGGAACTGTTCAGATTAAAATGTTTGATGGGACAAATAAAATTTTAACTAATGTAAGACATGTACCTGAACTAAGGAAAAATCTCATTTCATTAGGAGTACTGGACACAAATGGATATAAAAACTTTGTTCAAGGTGGAGTAATGAAAATTTATAAAGGAATTCTACTAGTAATGAAAGCAAAGAAGGTTGGAAATCTTTTTCAGTTAGAAGGAAGAACAGCGTCAGATTATGTTTCTATAGTGTCTGAAAATGACATTAATTCTATTTGTTTATGGCATCAAAGGTTGGGCCATATGAGCGAAAGAGGATTAAAGATTTTATCTGATCGCAAGTTACTTCCTAGTCTAAAGTTTGATAAATTAGATTTCTGCAAACACTGTCTTTTTTGGAAACAAAGCAAGCAGAAGTTTAAATCTGGAAAACATACTAGTAAGGGAATCCTTGATTATATCCATTCTGATGTTTGGGGTCTGTCTCCTACAACCTCATATGGAGGTTCGTCATATTTTGTATCTTTTATTGATGATTTCTCTAGAAAAGTGTGGGTCTTCATGTTAAAGAAGACGTCTGATGTATTTACAGTTTTCAAACATTTTAGAGCGTTAGTTGAAAACATCACTGGAAGAACTATTAAATGTTTAAGAACTGACAATGGTGGTGAGTTTACTTCAAAGGAATTTGATAATTATTGTAAGGAAGCTGGAATCGAAAGACATAAAACCACTGTATATACGCCTCAGGAAAATGGAGTTGTTGAACGCATGAACAGGACTCTTTTAGAGAGAGCAAGAAGTATGCTAAGTAACGCCAATTTGCAGAAGGAATTGTGGACAGAAGCAGTTGCTACAGCTTGTTATCTGGTAAATCGATCACCTTCAACTGCAATAGGATGCAAAATTCCTCAAGAGGTATGGAAAGGTCATCCTTGTGATTATTCTAAACTGAAAGTTTGTGGTTGTGATGCATATGCTCTAGTTCCAAAACATCAGCGTTCTAAATTAGATCCTAAATCAAAAAGGTATATCTTTGTTGGATATGGTGATGGGACTAAGGGATATAGATTGTGGGATCCTACTACTCACAAGATCATCATTAACAGAGATGTTAAATTTAATGAATCCTCACTTGAAAGTTTAGATGTAGATGATAAAGTGAAACAGGATAATGTATCTAAGCTTCAACACATTCAATTTGAAACCAGTCCAAATACTGATGATGATCAAGATGAACGTGGTTCAGATGTAAGTCATGAACAAGTTTCAGATGCAGGTCATGAACAAGTTTTAGATGTAGATCATGAACATGATTCAGATGCTGATCATGAAGAAATTCCTACAGATAGTAATCAGCCATTTGTGGAAGTACCAGAAACATCTTTAAGGAGCTCCACAAGAATTAAACGTCCTCCTAGAAGGTATGATGATTGTGTTACCTCAGTTGCTTTAACCGCTAACGATGATGAACCTTTATGCTATCAGGAAGCTGTATAAGGTTCAAAAAGTGAAAAGTGGAAAGAAGCTATGAAGGAAGAGATGATGGCATTACACAAGAATGACACATAGGATCTGGTAGAACTTCCTAAAGACAGAAAAACTGTGGGATGTAAATGGGTGTACAAATTGAAAAGGGGTGTTGATGGTTCAAAGGACAGGTACAAAGCAAGGCTGGTCGCGAAAGGTTTTTCTCAGAAAGCAGGCATTGATTTTCATGAGATATTTTCACCAGTTGTAAAAATTGTTTCAATTCGAATGGTATTAGCATTAGTGGCTTTTCTTGATTTAGAATTACAGCAACTAGATGTTAAAACTGCATTTTTACATGGAGATTTAGATGAGGAAATTTACATGGAACAACTGGAAGGGTTTGTTCAAGATCGCAACAAGAAATTTGTTTGCAGGCTCAAGAAATCATTGTATGGTCTGAAGCAATCGCCTCGACAATGGTACAAGAAGTTTGATTCTTTCATGTTGAGTCAAAATTATATAAGAAGTGAATATGATCATTGTGTTTACTTTAAGAAATTGAGTAATGGCATGTTCATTATCTTAGTGTTGTATGTTGACGATATGTTTTTAGCAAGCAAAAGCATAACAGAGATCAACAGGTTAAAGGCTCAGATGGCTAGGGCATTTGATATGAAAGATCTAGGAGCAGCAAGACAAATTTTGGGCATGGAGATTTTCAGAGACAGGAGCAATGGTAAGCTATGGCTATCACAACAAAAGTATATTGAGAAAATACTCTTGAGGTTTGGTATGAACAATGTGAAGCCTATTTCAGTCCCTTTAGCTTCCCATTTTAAGCTTTCTTCAAGTTTATGTCCTAGTACAAATGAAGAAAAGGAATATATGTCTCGAATTCTGTATGCCAATGTAGTAGGTTGTTTATTGTATGCGATGGTTTGTACTTGACCAGATATTTCGCATGCGGTTGGGGTTGTCAGCAGGTATATGGCAAATCCAGGAAAAGAACACTGGTCATCAATGAAATGGGTGCTTCGGTATTTGAGAGGCACAAGTGATTATTGTATCACTTATAACAGAAGTAGTGAATTTGTTTGCGGTTATGTTGATTCCGATTTTGCAGGTGATTTGGATAAGAGAAGGTCAACTTCAGGATATGTCTTTACTCTTGCAGGTGGAGCTATTAGTTGGATGTCAAAGCTACAGAATATTGTTGCTTTATCCACTACTGAAGCAGAATACATAGCTGCTTCACATGCTTGCAAAGAAGCGGTTTGGTTGAAAGGTTTGATTGGTGAGTTTGGTAGGTTACAGGACAACATCAAGCTATTTTGTGATAGTCAAAGTGCAATTCATTTGGATAAGAATCCAGCCTATCATAGTAAATCAAAGCATATACCTATCAAGTACCATTTTGTAAGACAGGTTATCATTGAAAGGGGTGTTTCTCTTGAAAAGGTGCATACGAAGGAAAAATGTGCAGACATGTTCATGAAACCAGTTTTGTTAGAGAAGCTGCGTTGGTGTCTGGCTTCTCTTGGCTTGCAGAAAAGATAAAGATAATAAATGAACAAGGCATCAGGATAATTATTTTCAAGGTGGAGATTGTTGAGATTTTCTGTTTTATTAAATTTGGGAAAAATCTCATGTATGTGACAACAATAGGATTAGTTGCTATATTAGCTCCAGTATTTTTTGAGGAGGAGTTAATGCATCCTATATTTGGTGTGAGGGAATTTATGATTCAGTTTTATGCTCCAGCTATATAGAAATATAATCCCATAGAGGATTGTGAGAGTGTGTGTAAAGTGTGTAGAGAAAATAGGGAGAGCTGAGAGTATGTGTGAAGAATTAGAATTGTTGTAATCTCCTTTGAATAATAAGATTGTCGATGCCTCTGTTCTGGTGGACGTAGCCCAGATTGGTTGGGTGAACCACGTTAAATCTCTGTGTTATGGTTTTGTGAGGTTTTTTGTATGTGTTGTGTATGTTTATTTTTATTTCAGCTGTGCTTTGTTTAGTCTAACAAGCCCGATGGTTAAATCCCGTCTGAAACACTTGTTGTAAAAAAATAATTTGAGTGGGTTGATAAAGCAAAGTAATAGCCAATCATAAGGAAGGTAATGGGACCCATATTATATGAGGTGTCCTACTATGTTTATCTCAATGGTTCTAAAAAGGGTGCAAGGAAAATGCTCTAGACTATAAGCGGTAGGATGAATTGTAAAGTGATGTGGTTATTGCAACCAATCATCCCTCAATGCATGTGCCTTTCAAGTGGGCCCTGGACACATCATCCCAATAAGGGAAGCCTGAAAGAAAGTAAAAAAAGCACAAAGGAAAGGGTTGGGCTTAATGCATTGGGCCTTCGTGATGAATAATAAAAGGACATGTGTGCTTGCATTTTAAAGAGTATATATAATATATGAAAGCATGTCAAGAATCTTGAAATCTATAAAGTCACAACTACCATGGTTCTTAATGTTCTTCAAAAGACTTTATTTTTTTATTTGTAATACAATTTATTAAAACCAAAATCTTTATTATAATGATTTTATTTATTAAAATAAAAAAAATTAAAAAGAAGGGTCCCCATTATTATTGGGACTAAGTTTTTTAAAGATGGGGGTTGTTGTTTTCCACAACAATTGGTGACACACTAGGTGAAATAGTTATCTCTGATATGATTATGAAATCTGTAAAAATTAAGGAATAGTGATTAAATAATAAAAAATTTCTAAAATTCAAATAGTCTAATAGCCTTGTCCTTGATATGCACAATAAATACATAAAACAAAAATCATATCTATCATTATTCATGAACTTATAAAATTTTACCCCATAAATGATATATTTTAGTAAAATGTGTGTTTGCAACAGTGACTCTTGTTGGCGCTAAATTTTGAGAATGCAAGGTAACCAAGTAAATCTTAGTGTTAAAAATACTACAATACCACAAGCGAGGCCACTACTGCCAACAAGCGTCCATAGCCTCGACAGGGTTGCCTTTTAACCCTTTTCTGATTCCAGTGTGCCATCTATTATAAATAAATACATAGTTAGAATATCATTTAAAATTTATTTAAATTTAAACTGAACACTACCACTCTGGCTTGGTGACCAACTAATGATAGTTCCATTCATGGGAACTAACGAAGTGAACAAGTTGAATCATGATGAGACCACTTGTCTCCCAGTTTTTGGTTGAAAGCAATAACCTTGGCTTGGTGACTAATAGTGGCAACGTCACTAAATTAGACCATGGTAGGTTAGCTCATGATGAGATCTCCTATCCTTCAGTTAACTATTTTTGTTTTTTGAAAGTTGAACTATGATTATTCTTAATCTCATAGAGATTACTTAATAGACGGGGTGGCGTATTATCTCCTTAAGAGCAGGTGATGGCTCTAAAATTTTTAGGTAGCTAATCTTCGCTTGGCTAGTCATACTTCCCAATAGTTGATTACCTTAAGATAAATTTTGGTAAGTGTATTTTTCTTTTATAAAACTGGGGTTAAAAAACAGTTCATGAAATAATAAAAAAATATCTAAACACAAATAATGATAACCGGGGACCATATTAGTTAGGATAGTTGAAAGTTAACATAATAACACCATCTTTATTGAAATATTCTTTAAAGATTAGACTTCATGTAAAGGAAATAGAGTATAAATGATTCCCCAATCATGATGCCAAAAATGTGAATCATACAACTGGAAATCCAAGCAAAGCAAAGGAAAGCATGAAAATAAATTACCAACAAGTGAAAATGCTAATCAAATGACAAACCAAGAAATGCAAAAGTTGTTCACTTTGTCAGAAACACACCGAATTTACATATGACTATTTACATATTTACAAAAGTTCATTAAGACTTCAAGAAAAATATTTTTTAAGGATGAGTCCATTTAAAGGGAGATTCTCTTTCATCCCTTCAAGATTTTTTGAGATAAAGGTAGATGGACCTATTTTTTCAGCAATTTGAAATGGGCCTAACCATAATTTTTTAAACTTATTATGTTTTCCTTTTTCTTCATGCGCCTAATCTCATTTCAGAACTAGATCACCAATCTGGAAATATTTGTTGTCAATCGAACTATTATCAAACCAATTTTGAATGACTTTTTTTATGTTTGGCATAAGTTTGATTTGCCTTTTCTCCTTCTTCCTCAAGTTTAAAAATTTGTGATGATCTTTTCTACAATGCAGAACATGGTTGTTCTTCAATGGACTAAATCAAAGCTAAAGATGGAAAAGCAACATTAGGTGGAAGGACAACGTCTTTCCCATACACTAATTAGTATGGAGATGTTCATAAATATGTCTTGAATGTCATCCTATCAACCCATAGGGCATATATTAAAGACTTACACCAAATTTTCTGATCATTGTCTATGTTCCTTTTAATCATTCTTATGATATTTTTATTTGAGGTTTCTGTTAATCCATTACCCTGATGGTAATAGTTAGTAGAGTATTTAATCTTAAAACCTCTTTTTAGAGCAAATTCAGCTAAAGTATTTCCAGAAAAATAAGAAGCATTGTCAAACATTAAGGAGCTCAGGAGGCCAAATCTAATAATAATATGTTGATCAATGAAATTGATAACTTATTCAAAATTGATCACTTTCAAGGGAATGGCCTCCACCTATTTTGTAAAATAAACAATTGCGGTCAAACTATATTTATATTTCTTAGAGGAATGAGGAAAATTCTCACCAGTTATGTCCAACCCCCATTTTTCAAAAGTTTGTTCGATGCTGATCGATTGTAATGGCGGGGCTGCTTTCATATATCTTCCTGAAGTTATTTGACAAACCTTGCATTTTCTAACACAGCCATGAGCATCTTTAAACAAGGTTTGCCAATAATATCATTCCTAATTTTTTTTATCTGTTGTAGTGTCTCCTCCATAGTGTCCTCTAGTAGGTCCATCATTCATTTACTGCAAAAAAATTTCGACTTCAGCCTTTTCTAAACATCTAAGAAATACATAATCATGTTTTTCTTAAAAAGAATTCCATTTACAAATTGGTAATATTAGCTTTAAGTCTTACGACTCTTTTCCGTTTAGGTTCTAAGTTGTAAGGGGCATGACTATGAGTCAAAAAATAAATTAGATCATAATATTGGGAATCTGCGGTCATGACACATACATGTTGTACATATTCTTGTTCATTTAAGACGTTTTATGGTAAAGAGTTATTAGAACTAGTATTACACAAACCTTGTCCCTTCACAATCTTAATAGGCATAATTTCCAAGTCATACTCTTGGAGAGCAGTGACACAATGTGTTATTTTCTCGCCAAGGTCTCTTTGTATTTGCAAATTCCTCACTGTTGAATATGGTACAATCACCTTGGTACAAGACTCTAACAAAAAGGGTCTAAAATGTTTAACAGCCTTGAAAACTGCAAATGTCTACTTCTCAACTTCAGAGTAATTCAGCTCTGCTCCTTGTAGTCTTGATATATTAAAAGTTATTGGGGTTTCTACTCCTTCATCGTTCTTCTAAGTTAATACTGCAACATAATACTTATCATAAGAAAAAGTATATAAAATGAATTCTTTAGTGTAATCAAGAGAGTACAAGGATGGAGCCTGTATGCATGCTTTCTTGATTAAGTCAAAGGAATTTTTCTGAGTTGGTCCCCATTTGTAAGTTGCATTTTTTTTTATCATATTTTGCAGAGGCGAGACTATTTGTAAGAAATCTCGGGAAAAACATTTTACAAAATTAATTTGACCAATAAAATATTGCATGGGTTTCTTATTATGGGGAAGGTCCACTTCAGAAATAACCTTCACCCTATCAGGATAAATTTTAATTCCCTCTTTGGAAAGAATATATCCTAATAGTTTACCCTTAGTTAAAGAAAAGAAACTTTTCTTCGAATTTAAAGATATGACATACTTCCTACAACATCCAAAGATTAGTTTTAAGTCATGAATATGATTCCCTTATTTATTAGAATAGATAGTGATGTCGTTGAGGTATATTGCCACTAATTTATTTATGAGACCTGTGAATGCAATGTCCATGGCTCTTTGGAACATCACACATGCATTGATTAAACCAAATGGAATTTTCTGATATGTATGAGTACCCAATTTGGTTCTAAAAGAGGTCTTCAACCTATCACTAGGGTGAACTAGGATCTTATTATAGCCTGAAAGACCATCCAGGAATTAAAATATTTTAGAACCAGCAACTGATTGTAGAATATGTTCCATTGGTGGAAAAGGAAAATTGTCTTTCTCCAAATCTTTATTCATATTTCTACAGTCGATACATATCATAATATTGCCGTTCTTCTTTCTTACAGGTACTAGGTTGGATACCCATTTAGAATGTATGACAGGGAAAATAATCTTGGCCTTTAGTAATTTATTTAGCTCAATTTTTATTTTAGGCTCAAGATTAGAGTCAATCTTTCTAAGGTTTTGCTAGACTTACTTCACATCAGGTAGCATTGGAATTGTATGTTGTATAATCAAGGTGTGATACATTTAAAGATCATCATAACTACAAGCAAACATGTCTTTGTATCTTCTAAGAAAATGGATGAAGCCAAGTCTTTCATCAAGGGATAGACCAAGACCTAAATTGATGTTCTGAGGTTTATCTTCAGTGCCCAAATTAATAACTTAAAACCTTAAAGAAGAGATTTGAATCTTGTAATTGGTTGGATGATTAAATCTATCCTTAAGGTCATACAGATCTTCTAATTTTACTTGTTTCCATTAGAGGATTTATTTAGTTGCTTGTCATGCAAGTCTTCATCAATGATTTTCTCATTATAAGTTCCTTCAGATGTAAGAAAGCTAATGATATCTACATAATCGTTAAAAACTCACCAATTTGTGATTTTATCATGGATTGATGTGAGGAAAATCAATTCAATAGAGAATCAATCAGGACTGAAGTCCTCAGGTGGACTTAGTTTGGAAGCAACATTGGCCAATGAATCAACACTTGCATTTTGTAGTCTAGGTATAGGGATAATATTAAATGCAAGAAAATGTGATGTAAAATTTTGAATTAATGATTGATAGTGCCTCACATGATTAGAAACACAATATATGTTGTTTCGTATATGCCTGATAACTATTTTTGAGTCACCAAAGACCTATAAGTATTTAACATCTAAACGTATCCCTTTCTACAAACCTCGCACAAGTGGTCCATATTCAACAACATTATTTGTACAATAAAATTCTAATTTACAGGTAAGCATAGTTTTTCATTTTTAGGAATGACAAGGATACAGCTAGCACCTAACCATCATTTAAGTTTGACCCATCAAAATAAAGAGTCCAAAATACTATAGGATTATTTATAAAATCATTTATAGGAAATTATATAATATTTACACATATGGATGTATTTGTTTGTGAATAATTTTCAATTTGTGATGAAACAAATTCTAAAGGATGAGGAGAGGTTTGGGTAAGGAAATTTCCAAAGAAATATTTAGTGGAATATCTCCCTAAAATATTGTTTGTGAAAGCAACTGGTTCATTTTTGTTTTCCAAATTAGTTATCGTGTACTTAATATGTTTTTCCCTACCAATTATAATTTGGTTTAGTTTACCATTATATGGTAACCAAATATGAGACCAATCGATGGAAAAATATTCTTTGAGTTTCTCATACCAGTCTCTACTTAGTAACAGACCACAGAATTCAAGGATATCAACAACTAGAATATTGATGATTTGGACGACTTTGGGATTCGATGACAATCTAACTAATACCTCATTAATCTCATCCAAAACCTTAACTTTTGTTCTGTCTAATTGGACTATCTGAGTAGTAGAATTGTAAGGTTTCACATAAACTTTAAAAATAATGAATAAGGCATAATATTCGATGAAGCACCATAATTTACTAATCAATAATGAACATTTTTATTGAAGACTTAAAAATTTAGGAGAAAGGGTGGTCTGTGAGAATTTGATCTGTCATCAATGAGGACGACATTTGTTTGACTAATTTTATCTGAAGATGAAGAAGGAGGCTTAGTTTTGTTTTATTCTTAGAAACTTTATTTGTGACAACAGTTGATGGAAAAGGAGAGTTTGGATTTGCATTTAAAGAATTCAATAACAATTTATGTTGTTCTTTTAGTTTACTAACTTCATATAGAGAGATATTTCCCTTGGCCTTATTCATATCTTCAACAATATTGTATTCAATATTATGAGACATTATCAAGGTTTTAAATGAGGAAGGATCTAAAGAAGTAGATTTTGGAGCATCGCATGTGTTAACACCCAGGTTGTTCCCTTTGACTCCCAAGGGAATACGGCCGGGGTAACCACTAACCAATCTTTGGATTACAGCTTCTAGCCAAACTGTGATCAGAGAGGGCTCTCTCTTTATGGTTTGTCTCTGTTTTGAGAAGAATTTTAGGCTAGCTATGATGCTCAAGGTTTGTTTTTGGACTTGGTTGGGTGATGATTTCAATCAAGATATATATGTGTTCACTAATATGTTCTAGGCCATTGGGCATGGAGTCAATGGTCCTTTAGTAGTTTGATGTGCTGTGTTGATACAATAGTAGTGCTGCAGAGCTGGTTAAGTGTCTGAGAGATAATTCTTTGAAATTGTGATTGAGTGTGATGTGTCCAGTTCATGAAAGGCAGTTAAGAATCTTCCAATAAATTGATATGCAAAAGAAGTGAGAATATTATTTAGAAGCAGTGAAGAATTTCTAGACAACATTCACATTATAGAATTAATGAAAAACATGAGCATTTAAGAATTCATGTCCATAGTTAATTCTGAAGAAAACATTTACAGCAATACAAGATTGAGCACAGGGTGTAACTAAACATATCCTGCACTATCCCTTTTCTCTATTGCTAGATTAGTGAAACATGAGCATGATTTAGTAACATAAGAAGACAAAACAGAGATTAACGAAAACTTATTATTTCATCAGACAGCACAAGAATTCTACAACAGCACGTATGTCATCAGCAAGACATCAAATTTCCAGGAAATCACTGAGCTGGTCCAGCCCTTTGTATTAGACAATCTGAAAGTGTACAATAGATTTGCCTCAGAGTGAAAATCACCAACCCCTTATGCGTTGCTAAGGGGGGTATATATACAAAATTTACATAAGAAAAATATCAAAGAAATGAGTTAATGGCTCATTGATGTTATGCCAACTCCTGGAGTCTTGTAGCTGAGAAATTTAATGCTATAATAACTCTTTAGTGCTTTAGCTGTCCAAAATAGTCAGAAAATGTTGACTTGGTGGCTGTTGGAGTCGGTTGAGGGTACGCTGTCCAAAAATCCGCGTATCTTCTTATCCTTTGGGCTAGCTGTCGTTGTCCATGTGCTGAGTCACCTTTCAGCTGCCTTTAATACTGACTTTATTCTGTTGTTTGTCTTCTAGTGAGTTGGAGCTGGTAGTGAATGAGCAATTGAGGCTACCGTGGCAAAATTTGAAGCATTGCCTGCCACCAATCCTCCTTGGGCAGCTGATGTCTTCGAATCTTTATCAAAGTTTCGTCGGCCTCTGTATATCTGTAAAAGTTTGGAGGAGTTTCAAAAAGGTGATTTACCTCATTTTCAATAAAAAAAGGGCCTTCAAGTTTATCGTATAGGCTCTGTCCTGTTGGAGGCCCTGTTTCCCCAGATGTACTGCCAGATGCAGTGATTTGATTTTCAATATAAGTTGCCATCATGTTGGTAAATTGATCTCGAGAGATCAGTCTTCCTGCACTGCTTAGTAGGCTGGGCAGTCCCTTTGCTTGCAGCACTGCCATCTTGACTTTATACTCCTCCACATCAGCCTGTATTTCATAGCACTTCCTCTCCACAGTTTGTACATAATTTCTGAGAGTTAGCACCTTTTTGGCTGTGAGGACAGCCTCTGTTCTGTTGACAATGCCGATGGCTGCCAGTTCCTCCTTTTCTTGCCTGTTCAAAAAATCTATCGTTCTGTTTGCCTGTTCAGGTTTGTCTCCCAGTAATGCTTTAGCCCTCTGAATTTCTGTCTGTGCTTGGCCAATTAAATCCATCTGCTCATGTATAGTTTTGATTGACCTCCATTGTTGAGTGATGGATTGGCCAATTTTGGCCCATAGAATTCTTTTTATCTCAGCCATGGCACTCTCCAGATTTAGCTCTTTCTCTAAGGCCTTTATCTTTTCTTTTAGTGCCTTTATTTCTCTGCCTTGCTCTGATCCAGTCACTTTCGATTTATCATACTTGGCATCCAGTTCTGCCAATTTTTCCTTGGCCTTTTTTATCTCATTTGCCTGGAGCTCCATTTTTTTGATGGCCTTAGTCAATTCTTCTACGCTTGTGCTGGAATTTGGAGCTGTTGTTGTTGCTGCTGCTTCTGTTGTGGGGGCCACTGCTGCCTCTGTAGTTGTTGCAGTGGTTGAAGTAGTTGGAGGAGCTTGGGATGTGGATTCTCCCTGTTTATCTTGTAATGCCCCTTCAAGCTCTTTCTCCAAATCAAGGACCTTTTGGTTTAGCTGCATTATGAGGTCCAGTTGCTCATCGGCCTGCTTTTCCTTTTGTAGCTCTGTTGTTTGAGGGTGCTCTGTGGGCAGTAGCTTTAACCTCTTCTTTAATGCATTCAGGTCATCCTCCTTTTTCTTCATAAGGGCCCTTACACCCTTTGGATCCTTAGGATCATGTCCTAGGTCGATAATAATGTCCTCAAGTGATTTTATTCTGTTGTCTTTGGCTAGGGAGGACATTCTTTCAAAATCCAACTGAGTGTTGGTATTTTTTAGTGATTCTTTCAGCTCATGGGCCATGGTTGCCCTGTCCACCAAGGTTGCATAAACCATCTCTCCAGTCTGTTTGTGGAGTTCAATTTGGTCCATGGGATGGATGTCTTTGGCTAGGACCTCCACCCTTGTCTTCACATAATCTGCCCCTGATTTTGGATTGGGCACTGTAGGTTTGAAATGGCTGAGGATCATTTTCTCCTCTTGAATGTCATATACAGACATTAGCCTTTATTTTTGGGCTGGTGTTGCATTAAGAAATTGTTTGTAGACTTCCACCCTCAGCAAGTCATTCTGTGCCTTAATTTGCTTGAAAGAAGCCTTAGTGCTTTTGGGCTTCTTGCTCTGCTGAGAGGAGGAGGACACCTCCAAACCAAGTTGTAATCCTTGCTCCTGCTGAAAGGAGCTTGTACCTGTATGCTGGCTACCCTCCCTGTCTTTCCTTGAACTGTCAAGGATTTCTTCAGTGATGTCTTCTACCTCTGGGGAATCAGCTCTTTGCCTTTTGGTCTGGGGTTGTTGGGAGGATCCACTAGCAGGAGTGGACTCTTCTTTGTCTCTTTTTGTACCCCTCTCCTCCTGTGCTGGGGTCTGCATGATTGGAGCTGTTTGTGGCTCAGTTTGTGGAGGGGAGTCTGCTCTTGTTGCTGCTCTGGTTGCTGCCCTTGTTGCTGCTCACTTGAAGGGCCGGGTTTTTCTTTCACGGTTTCCTTTTCAGCACCCATTATCCCTTTACCTTTGTCTGTTCCTGGTGCTTCTGTAGACGGTGCCTGTGTGGCTGGTGCTGTTCTTGAGGCCGAGGTCCCTTCTCCTGCTGAATGCGGTCTTTTGAAGGGTACCTGCTGCACAGAATCTAGGTCAAGAGTCTTTTCCAGTTCTCTGACATTCTTTAACATTGTCTCTTCTTCAGTTAATTTTTCAATTAAAGTATCCTGCTGCCATTCTTGCTGGTTGGCATATTTTTCAATGTGTGGATATTTGCAATGCTTATAACCTAGTAGCCTGTACTTGACTCTTCTAGCAGTAATGAAGCCTTCAGGGTCATAAGGGACCCACCGGAAACTATGTGATAGCTTGTATTTGTTTCTGAGGATTAGGTCAGCATCTTCCCATCCTTCTTTTTTATTCATGATGAAGGGGCCCACCTGGTGCTTGAACTTGAGATGGGCTTTCTTTTTGGAGCTGTGAAAGTGAGTGAGGTCAGATTGAATTAACTGCCTATAATACTCCAAGGCAAATATCCTCATAGGCACATATTTTGGGAGCCTGTATGGACAGAGCTCACAGCCATATACTCTGATGACTGTATGCTCCTCATATAGGTACCAATCACCTATTTTGTAATTTTTGGAGAGCTGCAGGACTTTCTGTATTTCAGTTGATATTCTGGGAGGAGGGGACCTCATCAATAAGCAAGAGACAGGGTATACAAATTGGTCAATAAACTCACAATAGGAATAGGGTGAATTTTGGACTTGGTGATAGACAGATGTCCAGAAGATAACAGATCTTCTTTCCCCTTTATAATCCAGCTTTTTGATGTAGCATGGAAAAACCTCAGACTGATAGTACATAAAAAGGTGGTAGATATAGGATGAGTACTTGAAGACACCCTGTCTGTCTACTTTGCACAGCTGATCATGAATCTTGTTAGCTATGAACTTGGCAAAGCTATATTTGCAGGCAGGGGGTTGGCCTGGGCTGTAAGCAACTAGCAATACCAGCATTGTTTCATCCACATGCTCACTGGTTCTGTATCCCAACACATAAGCAATCATGTCTAGCAACATTCTGCCTACCTCAGTAAAATAGACATCCAAGTAGGGAGGTGGCCCTGCAGGCTGACATTCAGGTTTCATAAATGTCCTGGTGACCTTCTGAATATCCTCACTGGTCATCTTGGCACCAGTGTTCAGCAAATAATTCATGGAAAATGGGAACAACAGCTCAGTTTGATCAAAGTGGAGCATCTTATTAATAGTTTCAGGATTAATGTGAAAGAGGATGCTCCCAGATGGAGACTTAATAGCTCTTTGCTGCACATCATAGTTTTCAGCACATAGGCGAATAATCTCAGGAAAAACATTGACAGAGGGGAGACAGTAGTATGGCAGATTTGACTCCCATATCCCATATGTATCATGACCATTCAGGTAGTCATCTCTTAATTGCCTGAAGGTCTGCAAGAAGTCCTTGTTACCCACAAAGTCTTCAATGAGGTAGTCCCTGTCAGCAAGAGGCAAGGACTCCAAGCCTTTGTTTGGTGCATTTAAAGGAGCAACACTGAGGGCTGAGGGTGCAGGAGCAGCCATTGTGTAATCTGATTTTGAACAAGGTGAGTGCAATGGTTTGCAAGGTTGTTCAGAGCTTGAGTGGCACGCTCACTGTAGACAATGCTTGAAATCTTCTTTACAGTGGAAAAGGCAGGCTTGGCAGACTTGTTTCTGCTGTTTTTTGGTAAATTCACAGGGATTGTGAATTGCTGGGGATGATTGCAGAGGGTGAGTTGGCTTCAATTTGGTGACATGCAGCCTTGGGCCTCCACCCGGCAAAAGGGAACAATGCCGGGCAAGTTCGAGGCCGAATTTGTAAATTTCAACCGTGAATTATCATTTTAATACCGAATTCTCGGGGCCAAGGGTAATGCAGGTGGATTTAATGGCAAATTAAGTAACAGACAGTGTGCATTTTAGGATTTGACCAATGCTTATGGGAGAATTCGCGTAAAAATGGCATGCATAGGGGCGAAACAAAGAACTTGCGGTGAATACCTGGAAAAATAACACGGAACACCTTCGGGCCGAACAAGGAGAGCTCACTGCAGCTGAATTTCCAAGTTATAGCAGTCGTAACTTCGAATTCGATGGCTGGGAGCAATTTCACGGCAAACAGGTCGACAATGGCTGCGTCGTTTTCGCGTGAAAATGACCACAAATGGATAGTTCGGGCGTTTTTAACGACAAAATTGGACAAAACAGGTCATTGGCGCTTTTTCCACCAATGACGTCAGCATGACTTCATGGCGGGCCCGGGTACGGAGGTGACGTGGACGCTGACGTGGAGGCCAGCGTGGCTGGACGAGGTGGCAGGCAGATGCGGTGGCAGGGCCACATGGAGGGCCACGGGGCGCGGGGGCGGATGGAGTGGCATGACATCATATTGACGTGGGCGCTGACGTGCGGGAGGGGTGGTATCGGGGAGGCGGTAAGCGGTCTCCCCGCACCGCTTTTGGTGATAGGCGGTATCGGGGAGGGGGGCTCCGAACAACCCCAGCGCGTGCCACGCGTCCCGGGTACGGCCCCCAATACCGCCCTTCCCCGGACGTTAAAGGGAGGCAGGTCGGGATGTGAGATCAACCGCCCACCGTTGGATCGGGGGCGGCGGCCATCGGACGGCTGGCGGGTACTGTGGTCAACGGCGCAGCTTTGGGATGGGTCCCGCCCGACCATTAAAATATTCCATTTAATATTTTGGGCGCGGGACTATAGGTTTAATGGTTTTTTGTGGGTTTCTTCGGGTTTTTGGGTTAATGTGTGGGGGAAAAGAGGTAAAAAGGGTTTAAGCAGAGGGAAAGGGGTTTTTTGATGAAACCTTTTGAAAAGAGGGGAAGTGAGGGCTTAGGGGGAGGTTATTACTCCTAACCAGAGGTTAGAGTAATCCCATGACAGGGTTGACCATAGTCCCTGGTGGACTAATGTCTCCCTTAGACAAACTTATTCAGCTATAGTGCTAACAAGGGGGGATATTATACATGTTTTGGGGTTTATACACCATGGTGTTACAATAGTATGGAAATGTGGAACATAGGGGATTTAGATAATAAGAAGTTAGGGGTTAATATGAGGGGGGGGAAGGGATGAGAGGGTGAAACACTAAGTTTATATGAAAACAACTTAGTTTAGAGAGTAGATCAAAATAAAAAGATTTTTAGACAAGAAATGTGGCTCTTTTCAGGAATAAGAACCAACATAACACCTTAAAAGCTTTCATGAATCACAACTGATGAAGGGATGTTAATAATGAATGTGAAAGGGGGGAAAAGGAAGTTAGTGATGCTCCTTTGCTTTGCTGTAACATAATAGAGAAGAGGAGCTTCTCTATTCACTGATATTCCTTTGCAAACAGGTTATCAAGCACTCACTTGAAAGGAATAACATTTCTGCAACCCCATCTGCCTACCCCTCTATTTCCTAGCATTTTTTGTTTCTTCATGAAGGGTGCACTTAGACTTGCAGACCCTTATGTGCCTTTTCTTTTCTTTTGGCTTTTCTTTTGATTTTCTATCTAGAACTACCCTTATTGCTTCCAAGGTCCCAGATTAAGCAGTTGGGAGCCTTACTTCTCTACCTAGCTACTTGTCTGCCAAGGTTAAACAGTTTGGACAGACTTCTTTCTCTATTCTATAACAGAAAATTGAAACATGGCAGGATCCAGATTAGGCTGTTGGACCATCCATCAAAATTGAGTCAACATCAAGCTATGTACACATGTTTTCTCTTTGAAATATGGGATCTTTGCATCACCAAAGCAGAGCATATTTGGACCTTTCTTTGCCAATCATGAAATATAAAACCTATTGGTATAGGTAGCTAACAGTGGCCCCACATGGGGATGGTTTTTCCATCTGAAAGACCAAGAACAGCAAGTTAGAAAGCCTTGGCCCTTGATCCGTTATTACCAAAATTTGAAAATTCGCTCTTTGTATTTCAAAACTAGAGGCTATTACCTCTGTGGAATTTCTGGGATGTAAAGCCCCTTTTCTGCTTATTTGTAGTGACTTCTCAAACTGAACTATTTATCTGCTGAAAGAAAATATATACAGCTGATTATGTACAGGGAAAACTTAGGCTGCACTCATGGATGGTAGTCAAAATAGTGCTTTAACATCCTACCATTCACAGGACCTTCATCCAAATCAGCTTCATCAAGACTTTTAAGGAAATAAGTATTGTTTCCTTGTATTGCTTGAACAGCAAATGGTCCTCTCCAAAGGGAATCAAATTTTCCATGTTTTCCCTTATCTTCCCTTCTTGAATCCCATTTGAGGACTTTGTCACCAACACTAAAATCTTCTGCCTTTGTCCTTCTGTCAAAGGCTTTCTTTAACTTTTCTTGTAAAACTTGAACTCTGTTGTAAACTTGGTCTCTAGTTTGCTGCAAACATATTATTTGATTGATCCTTCTTTGCATATCATTTGGCTCAGCTTGACTTTCTTGAAGTAATTTCATAACAGGGACCCCTAGTGATGAAGGAAATTTGGCTTCTAATCCATAAACTAACTCATATGGGCTGATCCCAATTGATCTCTTGGTTGTTAGTCTATCTGCCCATAAGGCATTGACCAGCTTCTTATGCCAATTCTTCTTATTTTCTTCTAACACCTTCTTTATGATGTTTACAAGGCTTTTATTTGATGATTCAGCCAGGCCATTACCTTGGGGATAGTATGCAGTAGAATGGCCCAAGGTAATGTGAAATTTGTGGCAGAAATTGACCATCTTCTTAGATCTGAAGGCAGCAGCATTGTCTGTCATTATCTTATCCGGACAACCAAATCTAGAAAGAATATTGGTCTCAAGGAACTGAATGATAGTGGAATCATTTGCTTGTCTGCATGGAACAGCTTCAATCCACTTAGTAAAGTAGTCTGTAGCTGTTAGAATCCATCTATGTTGGCCTGAAGATGAGGGATGAATTTCCCCAATGAAATCCAAGCCCCATTGTTGAAAAGGTTTCTCTGTTGCAATAGGCCTCAAAGGAAGTGGCAGTAACTTTCTCTTTCCCTAAAACACTTGACATTTGTGGCATGAGGTAGAAAACTTTTTAACATCAGAGAACAAGGTGGGCCAATAGTAACCAGCCCTCAGTATCTTATCCATAGTGGACTTCCAATACAAGTGTCCACCACAATCACCTGCATGAAATTCTTCCATGATTTTGTTAGTCTCATTCTCAATTAAGCAGTTCAACAATATACCCTCATGGTTTTTCCAAAGCAAATTGCCATCCATAACACAAAATCTTGAAGCTTTCATTTTTAAGAACCTACATTTAGTTCTGGACAATCCTGGGGGAGCACACAGGTTTTGTAGTACATAACAGATATCAGAATACCAAGGGGATTGTTCAAAGGCTACATTGATCTTTGGAGTCGCCAGCTCCGGTTCATTGTCCAGCTGGTTTATGTCTAAGGCTTGGAAGTTTGCTTCTATCATTAATTTGGCCAAGCCTTGCCCTTTTATTAGTTTTGTTGGTCAATATCAAATTCCAAGATGTTGGCAATCCATTTTCCTCTTCTACCCTCTAAGTTTTCTTGAGTGAGAATGTATTTTACAATGGGACTTGGCACATAAGCTATAACATGGGAATAAAGGATGTAAATCCTAAAGTCTTTAAGGGCCTTGACCAAAGCATAAGCTTGTTTCTCCATGATTTGATATTTCAGAGGTGCATCTCTAAGAGCTCTACTAAAGAAAGCAATGGGTTTCTCATTTCCTTGGTCATCTTTCTGTAATAAAACAGCAGCAATGGTATGCTGGGAGGCAAAAGAGAAAATGATAAATTCTCTTTCAAATTGAGGATTTGTTAAGACTGGGGTTTGGGTAAGGGCCAATTTTATACCTTCAAAGGCTTGATTTGCTTCAACTGTCCATTTCACTTTTGAATCCTTCTTTAGCATGTTATTTAGTAATCTGATCAATTCTACTAAGTTTGGGATAAACCTTCTTAAGAAGTTGATCTTACCCAAGAAGGCTTGCAATTCTTTGATGTTTCTTGGGTGGGGCATTTGTAAGATAGCTTGTATCCTGTCTGGGTCAATTCTTATGCCATCCTTTGAAATAATATGCGCTAAAAGCTTACCTTCTTCCAAACCAAATAGAGACTTCTTGGGATTCAAGGAAATTCCATATTTCCTACATGTTAAGAAAATCTGCCTCAAGTGCTTCAAGTGTTCTTAGTCAGATTTTGAGAAAGGTGTGAGATCATCTAAATAAATGACAAGAAAGTCATGAATCTCTTTGGCAAAGGCAATATCCATTGCTCTTTGAAATGTTGCCCCTGCATTCTTCAATCCAAAAGGCATTTTTACATATTTGAAGGTTCCCCATGGGGTTGTAAATGCCGTTTTTTCCTGATCATCAGGGTGAACTAGGATCTGGTTGAAACCTGAGAATCCATCAAGTAAAGAAATTCTTGAGGCCCCCACTACTCTTTGCAAGATGTGATCCATCTTGGGTAAGGGGTAATTATCTTTCAAGGACACTTGGTTCAAGTTCCTTAGATCAACACAAAGCCTTATTTCACCAGTTTTCTTTCTGGTAGGAACCAAGTTTGAAACCCAATCAGAAAATCTGATTGGTGCTATGATGCCAGCTTTAAACATTTTTTGTACCTCTTGCTCCATTGCTGGGAGAAGCATAGGATTGATTCTCCTCAATTTTTGCTTAAAGGGTTTTTGATTTGGCTTGAGAGGGATAGTGTGTTGAATAACAGAGGTGTCATAGGATTTTAAATCCTCATAACTCCATGCAAAGACATCTTGGAATTCTTTAAAGAGGTCAATGTATTTAGGCTTCTGATCAGGTGGTAAAGATGCAGACAATTTAATTATCTTGGGTTGTTCTGCAGTTCCAATGTTACACTCTTCTATGGTAGTATTGAGGGGCTGCAATTTTGGCTTCCTGAGAATATCATTTGAGTCGAAAATGTCTTCCAAGGGAGTAAGGCCTGTTGGGAGGAAGTTGTCTCTCAGTTGTATAATTTCAGCTTCATTATCAGCTATCTCCTCACAACTGATTTGTTTAAGTTCTTGTAGATTTTCTTTGTTGAAAATGGTTGGATGCAACATTTGGTTTGCTGTTTTGGGCGAAATACTTGTTTGGTGCTGTTCACCTAGTGTTTGTGAATCACTTGCAGCCTCCATATCAATGTTTAGCCCTAAAAATTCTTGCTGCAAAGTCAAAAATTGATTTATATGGGTATCATCCTCAAACACTTGCCAGTCCTTGACATTGTTTGGGACAGAAGGGCTGTGTTTTACCTCAGCTGTAAAGCAATGCTGGGGTTCAAAAGGAAGTTTACAAGTGCTTGCAAATGTAGCCAAGCTATGAGCATGCAGGTTATGGGTTCTAGGAATTTTGGTAATTTGAAATTCAGTGAAGGACTGCAGTAGTTCAGCAGCAGCAGATCTATAAGATCTCAGTCCTTTGTCATTGGTGACAAAATTACCCTTTACTTGTTGGATGACTAGGTCTGAGTCTCCTAGGATAGAAACCTTAATGGCTTGTAAGGATTTTACTAGCTTGAGGCCTAGCAAGAGAGCTTCATATTCTGCCATGTTATTGGTGCACCTGAAGTTTAACCTATAGGCTCGGCCTTCTGCTTGACTGTTTTGTTTATTATGTATCCAAACCCCTGCTCCTGCCCCTAATTTGTTGACTGGCCCATCAAATTCAAGGAACCATAGGATATCTTTTTTTAGGGAAAAATTGTCAACTGTTATGGGAGTTAGCATCAACAATTTAAGATCTTCGCTTATATTTGGTTTTCCTTCTTGAACTGCTTTGTTAATTGATTTCTCAATCATTATGTCTTGAACAGCAGTTTCTTCATTTATATGCTGATCTTGTTTGAGTGTTTGGTTTTCTTCATCATTTGTGGGACCTATATTATTACTGAAGAGAATATAGGAGTCTATGTCAGAATGGACAGCATATATGGGAAAATTTTGAGGTTTTTCTTCACTGCTGACCGTGTATTTCATAAGTGACTCTCTATATAACCTCTTGGGTTGACCAAAGACCGAGATGGTGGCATATGACATGTCTAATTGTAGGGAACCTTGGAGTTTATCCCCCCATGATCTTGATAATAGCATCCCATATTTAGGTGGGATATCAGCAACTACAACATCCATTAGAATTGTTTTATTAGGGTACTGAACAAGGGACACACATAAGTCTTTTATTAAGCCTAAACACTTGACTTGGCTGGAGTCAAATGAGAATAGGTCCTTATATGGTCTTGTAATATCTAGATTCAATCTCTCCATGACTGATTTAGGCATCAGGTTGTGAGAGGCCCCTGAGTCAAACATTGCATTATGTAGTATTTTATCATGAACATGTAAACTGACATAAAAAGGTAAGATCCCTGTGACTGCTGTTTTTCCATCAACTTCTGGACTGAACAGCAATTCTGGGGTGTCATCCAACACATTGACATTATCTTTATTGCGAGTAAGTTGAAGGGACTTCTTGATTTGTTGTTTATAAATGTCATGCTTGGCTAGTTCTGAAAGAGGAATAGCCACCTTCAATTTGCCAATCTCAGCTTCTAAGTCAAAGGGTTTTTCAGATTGGATCTTGGTGTTGTGGATGACAGTCTTTTCCTTGTTCACTAAGTCTTCTTCTTGATTCTTATCTTGATCTTGAGGCTTGTCCTTCTTACTCATCTCTTGAGGAGTGTTACTTGGATTAGGCTGCAAAGGTGATGTAGCCATAGGCTGTTGTTTTGAAGAAAACGGTTCAGTGACTTCTTCAACGGTTACTTCCTTTGTAACTGAATCAGTTGTGTCATTTGGCTCTGTGATTGTGGCTCTTTTGGGCTGCTGGCTATCCTTTGTTTTTTCAGGCTGTGTTACATTTATAGTTCTGCTTCTTAGCTTATATTGTTTATGAACTTCATAAACAGCTGTGTCATAGCCTTGTTTAAAGTCAAATGACTCACCTGACCTGGTTTGGAATTGCTGAATGTCATCATCTTTATGATCCTCTTGACTCAAGAAAACTTGCTGCTCATCATTCAGGCCCATCAGGTTAATGTGGGTGTCATCTATTTGCTCATTCGAAGTGGATGCCTCAGTATAGTTTTCCTGGAAAGGAGGTCTTATGTCTGGATCAGAACCAGCCTTGCCAACGTTTGGGTTTTGATTTCTCCTAAAATTGGGATTCCTGATAGGGTTATTTTGTGGTGCTTCCCATGATGACTTTCTTTCAACTGATTCTACTCTATCACCCAATCTCTTCATACCAGTGAGTATTGCATCCAGTTTTTGATCAAAGGCTGAGGGTTCTTCTTTGAAAGTGGTTCTCTTTTCCAATCTTGCCCTGTTTCTTTTGGCAATCAGGTTGGCCTCTACTGTGACAGCAACCTTTTGGGCATCTTCAAGGGTTTCAGGGGCTCTTTCCTTCAACTGATATGCCATATCAGGGTCAAAACCATCCGAAAATTTGTACAAGGCTAAATCAGGAGGAGGTCTTAAATTCTGTGGTATTGCGTTATATACGTTGTTGAATCTTGCACAATACTCCAAAATGGTCTCTTGAGGACCTCGTTTGATTGTATCATATTCACCAAGTATGTGCAGGGGATCTTTCTTTTTCTCCCATCTGTTAGTAAAGGCTTGATAAAGCTTATCAGGGGTTGTGATGGTATTTACAGCCAGTGATCTAAACCAAGTTCTTACGTCCCCTGTGAGACTCTGAACAAAGATTCTCATTCTCACACTGTCATCATCTATTTCATAGTTCTCAAAATGGTCTTGCATCCTTCTGGCATGCTGAATTGCTGTGAAAGGGCCAGTGGAGTCAAAATATGAGATCTTGGATTGGTAGTCCTGGGGTAGAGCTGCAGCATTGGCAGGCAACTGCAGGGGTGCATATCTATTAGCCATATTTGCAGGATTTATAGGATTAACAGGGATAACTGGGATAGCATGAACAACTAGTAAAACAGGGGGATTGGGAACGGTAGAAACTAGAGTATTGGTCAAGGGAATATGTGCAGTGGATAGAGGTGTGTAAGAAGGGCTTTGAGATGTGGATGGTGAACTGGGGGAATCAAGGGTAGACCGAAATAGGACCTTGATTGGAGTTGGAACAGGGTTTGGATAAGTTGTCTCGGGACTTAAATCAGCAAGCGTTTCCTGTCCTTGCTGCTTCCTAATGATTTTAGGGATTGTATTAGGATTTTCAAAAATAGTTGGGGGATTGGGGTCAGGATTTGACCTTGTATATCGCGGATTCTTCTTGGGAGCCAGCTTCTAAACTGTTTTTGAGTATATTTTTTGAAATATTTTTGTGTCTACAAGGGCCATACAAGATTTTGGAGTGACTGTGTATATCTTAAAGCTAGCATAAAAATTGATTGCAAGCAGCTTTAAGAAATATACAGAGATTAGAAAATCCTGAGGAAGTCCCCAGCGGAGTCGCCAATTATGTTAACACCCAGGTTGTTCCCTTTGACTCCCAAGGGAATACGGCCGGGGTAACCACTAACCAATCTTTGGATTACAGCTTCTAGCCAAACTGTGATCAGAGAGGGCTCTCTCTTTATGGTTTGTCTCTGTTTTGAGAAGAATTTTAGGCTAGCTATGATGCTCAAGGTTTGTTTCTGGACTTGGTTGGGTGATGATTTCAATCAAGATATATATGTGTTCACTAATATGTTCTAGGCCATTGGGCATGGAGTTAATGGTCCTTTAGTAGTTTGATGTGCTGTGTTGATACAATAGTAGTGTTGCAGAGCTGGTTAAGTGTCTGAGAGATAATGCTTTGAAATTGTGATTGAGTGTGATGTGTCCAGTTCATGAAAGGCAGTTAAGAATCTTCCAATAAATTGATATGCAAAAGAAGTGAGAATATTATTTAGAAGCAGTGAAGAATTTCTAGACAACATTCACATTATAGAATTAATGAAAAACATGAGCATTTAAGAATTCATGTCCATAGTTAATTCTGAAGAAAACATTTACAGCAATACAAGATTGAGCACAGGGTGTAACTAAACATATCCTGCACTATCCCTTTTCTCTATTGCTAGATTAGTGAAACATGAGCATGATTTAGTAACATAAGAAGACAAAACAGAGATTAAGGAAAACTTATTATTTCATCAGACAGCACAAGAATTCTACAACAGCACGTATGTCATCAGCAAGACATCAAATTTCCAGGAAATCACTGAGCTGGTCCAGCCCTTTGTATTAGACAATCTGAAAGTGTACAATAGATTTGCCTCAGAGTGAAAATCACCAACCCCTTATGCGTTGCTAAGGGGGGTATATATACAAAATTTACATAAGAAAAATATCAAAGAAATGAGTTAATGGCTCATTGATGTTATGCCAACTCCTGGAGTCTTGTAGCTGAGAAATTTAATGCTGTAATAACTCTTTAGTGCTTTAGCTGTCCAAAATAGTCAGAAACTGTTGACTTGGTGGCTGTTGGAGTCGGTTGAGGGTACACTGTCCAAAAATCCGCGTATCTTCTTATCCTTTGGGCTAGCTGTCGTTGTCCATGTGCTGAGTCACCTTTCAGCTGCCTTTAATACTGACTTTATTCTGTTGTTTGTCTTCTAGTGAGTTGGAGCTGGTAGTGACCGAGCAATTGAGGCTACCGTGGCAAAATTTGAAGCATTGCCTGCCACCAATCCTCCTTGGGCAGCTGATGTCTTCGAATCTTTATCAAAGTTTCGTCGGCCTCTGTATATCTGTAAAAGTTTGGAGGAGTTTCAAAAAGGTGATTTACCTCATTTTCAATAAAAAACGGGACTTCAAGTTTATCATATAGGCTATGTCCTGTTGGAGGCCATGTTTCCCCAGATGTACTGCCAGATGCAGTGATTTGATTTTCAATATAAGTTACCATCCTGTTGGTAAATTGATCTCAAGAGATCAATCTTCCTGCACCGCTTAGTAGGCTGGGCAGTCCCTTTGCTTGCAGCACTGCCATCTTGACTTTATACTCCTCCACATCAGCCTGTATTTCATAGCACTTCTTCTCCACAGTTTGTACATAATTTCTGAGAGTTAGCACCTTTTTGGCTGTGAGGACAGCCTTTGTTCTGTTGAAAATGCCGATGGCTGCCAGTTCCTCCTTTTCTTGCCTGTTCAAAAAAGCTATCATTCTGTTTGCCTGTTCAGGTTTGTCTCCCAGTAATGCTTTGGCCCTCTGAATTTCTGTCTGTGCTTGGCCAATTAAATCCATCTGCTCAGTATAGTCTTGATTGACCTCCATTGTTGAGTGATGGATTGGCCAATTTTGGCCCATAGAATTCCTTTTATCTCAGCCATGGCACTCTCCAGATTTAGCTCTTTCTCTAAGGCCTTTATCTTTTCTTTTAGGGCCTTTATTTCTCTGCCTTGCTCTGATCCAGTCACTTTCGATTTATCATACTTGGCATCCAGTTCTGCCAATTTTTCCTTGGCCTTTTTTATCTCATTTGCCTAGAGCTCCATTTCTTTGATGGCCTTAGTCAATTCTTCTACGCTTGTGCTGGAATCTGGAGTTGTTGTTGTTGCTGCTGCTTCTGTTGTGGGGGCCACTGCTGCCTCTGTAGTTGTTGCAGTGGTTGAAGTAGTTAGAGGAGCTTGGGATGTGGATTCTCCCTGTTTATCTTGTAATGCCCCTTCAAGCTCATTCTCCAAATCAAGGACCTTTTGGTTTAGCTGCATTATGAGGTCCAGTTGCTCATCGGCCTGCTTTTCCTTTTGTAGCTCTGTTGTTTGAGGGTGCTCTGTGGGCAGCAGCTTTAACCTCTTCTTTAATGCATTCAGGTCATCCTCCTTTTTCTTCATAAGGGCCCTTACACCCTTTGGATCCTTAGGATCATGTCCTAGGTCGATAATAATGTCCTCAAGTGATTTTATTCTGTTGTCTTTGGCTAGGGAGGACATTCTTTCAAAATCCAACTGAGTGTTGGTATTTTTTAGTGATTCTTTCAGCTCATGGGCCATGGTTGCCCTGTCCACCAAGGTTGCATAAACCATCTCTCCAGTCTGTTTGTGGAGTTCAATTTGGTCCATGGGATGGATGTCTTTGGCTAGGACCTCCACCCTTGTCTTCACATAATCTGCCCCTGATTTTGGATTGGGCACTGTAGGTTTGAAATGGCTGAGGATCATTTTCTCCTCTTGAATGTCATATACAGACATTAGCCTTTCTTTTTGGGCTGGTGTTGCATTAAGAAATTGTTTGTAGACTTCCACCCTCAGCAAGTCATTATGTGCCTTAATTTGCTTGAAAGAAGCCTTAGTGCTTTTGGGCTTCTTGCTCTGCTGAGAGGAGGAGGACACCTCCAAACCAAGTTGTAATCCTTGCTCCTGCTGAAAGGAGCTTGTACCTGTATGCTGGCAGCCCTCCCTGTCTTTCCTTGAACTGTCAAGGATTTCTTCAGTGATGTCTTCTACCTCTGGGGAATCAGCTCTTTGCCTTTTGGTCTGGGGTTGTTGGGAGGATCCACTAGCAGGAGTGGACTCTTCTCTGTCTCCTTTTGTACCCCTCTCCTCCTGTGCTGGGGTCTGCATGATTGGAGCTATTTGTGGCTCAGTTTGTGGAGGGGGAGTCTGCTCTTGTTGCTGCTCTGGTTGCTGCCCTTGTTGCTGCTCACTTGAAGGGGCAGGTTTTTCTTTCACGGTTTCCTTTTCAGCACCCATTATCCCTTTACCTTTGTCTGTTCCTGGTGCTGCTGTAGACGGTGCCTGTGTGGCTGGTGCTGTTCTTGAGGCCGAGGTCCCTTCTCCTGCTGAATGCGGTCTTTTGAAGGGTACCTGCTGCACAGAATCTAGGTCAAGAGTCTTTTCCAGTTCTTTGACATTCTTTAACATTGTCTCTTCTTCAGTTAATTTTTCAATTAAAGTATCCTGCTGCCATTCTTGCTGGTTGGAATATTTTTCAATGTGTGGATATTTGCAATGCTTATAACCTAGTAGCCTGTACTTGACTCTTCTAGCAGTAATGAAGCCTTCAGGGTCATAAGGGACCCACCGGAAACTATGTGATAGCTTGTATTTGTTTCTGAGGATTAGGTCAGCATCTTCCCATCCTTCTTTTTTATTCATGATGAAGGGGCCCACCTGGTGCTTGAACTTGAGATGGGCTTTCTTTTTGGAGCTGTGAAAGTGAGTGAGGTTAGATTGAATTAACTGCCTATAATACTCCAAGGCAAATATCCTCATAGGCACATATTTTGGGAGCCTGTATGGACAGATCTCACAGCCATAGACTCTGATGACTCTATGCTCCTCATATAGGTACCAATCACCTATTTTGTAATTTTTGGAGAGCTACAAGACTTTCTGTATTTCAGTTGATATTCTGGGAGGAGGGGACCTCATCAATAAGCAAGAGACAGGGCATACAAATTGGTCAATAAACTCACAATAGGAATAGGGTGAATTTTGGACTTGGTGATAGACAGATGTCCATAAGATAACAGATCTTCTTTCCCCTTTATAATCCAGCTTTTTGATGTAGCATGGAAAAACCTCAGACTGATAGTACATAAAAAGGTGGTAGATATAGGATGAGTACTTGAAGACACCCTGTCTGTCTACTTTGCACAGCTGATCATGAATCTTGTTAGCTATGAACTTGGCAAAGTTATATTTGCAGGCAGGGGGTTGGCCTGGGCTATAAGCAACTAGCAATACCAGCATTGTTTCATCCACATGCTCACTGGTTCTGTATCCCAACACATAAGCAATCATGTCTAGCAACATTCTGCCTACCTCAGTAAAATAGACATCCAAGTAGGGAGGTGGCCCTGCAGGCTGACATTCAGGTTTCATAAATGTCCTGGTGACCTTCTAAATATCCTCACTGGTCATCTTGGCACCAGTGTCCAGCAGATAATTCATGGAAAATGGGAACAGCAGCTCAGTTTGATCAAAGTGGAGCATCTTATTAATAGTTTCAGGATTAATGTGAAAGAGGATGCTCCCAGATGGAGACTTAATAGCTCTTTGCTGCACATCATAGTTTTCAGCACATAGGCGAATAATCTCAGGAAAAACATTGACAGAGGGGAGACAGTAGTATGGCAGATTTGACTCCCATATCCCATATGTATCATGACCATTCAGGTAGTCATCTCTTAATTGCCTGAAGGTCTGCAAGAAGTCCCTGTTACCCACAAAGTCTTCAATGAGGTAGTCCCTGTCAGCAAGAGGCAAGGACTCCAAGCCTTTGTTTGGTGCATTTAAAGGAGCAACACTGAGGGCTGAGGGTGCAGGAGCAGCCATTGTGTAATCTGATTTTGAACAAGGTGAGTGCAATGGTTTGCAAGGTTGTTCAGAGCTTGAGTGACAGGCTCACTGTAGACAATGCTTGAAATCTTCTTTACAGTGGAAAAGGCAGGCTTGGCAGACTTGTTTCTGCTGTTTTTGGTAAATTCACAGGGATTGTGAATTGCTGGGGATGATTGCAGAGGGTGAGCTGGCTTCAATTTGGTGACATGCAGCCTTGGGCCTCCACCCGGCAAAAGGGAACAATGCCGGGCAAGTTCGAGGCCGAATTTGTAAATTTCAACCGTGAATTATCGTTTTAATACCGAATTCTCGGGGCCAAGGGTAATGCAGGTGGATTTAATGGCAAATTAAGTAACAGACAGTGTGCATTTTAGGATTTGACCAATGATTATGGGAGAATTCGCGTAAAAATGGCATGCATAGGGGCGAAACAAAGAACTTGCGGTGAATACCTGGAAAAATAACATGGAACACCTTCGGGCCGAACAAGGAGAGCTCACTGCAGCTGAATTTCCAAGTTATAGCGGCCGCAACTTCGAATTCGATGGCTGGGAGCAATTTCGCGGCAAACAGGTCGACAATGGCTGCGTCGTTTTCGCGTGAAAATGACCACAAATGGCTAGTTCGGGCGTTTTTAACGACAAAATTGGACAAAACGGGTCATTGGCGCTTTTTCCACCAATGACGTCAGCATGATGTCATGGCGGGCCCGGGTACAGAGGTGACGTGGAGGCCAGCGTGGCTGGACGAGGTGGCAGGCGGATGCGGTGGCAGGGCCACATGGAGGACCACGGGGCGCGGGGGCGGATGGAGTAGCATGACATCATATTGACGTGGGCGCTGACGTGAGAGAGGGGTGGTATCGGGGAGGCAGTAAGCGGTCTCCCCGCACCGCTTTTGGTAATAGGCGGTATCGGGGAGGGGGGCTCCGAACAACCCTAGCGCGTGCCACGCGTCCCAGGTACGGCCCCCAATACCGCCCTTCCCCGGACGTTAAAGGGAGGCAGGTCAGGATGTGAGATCGACTGCCCACCGTTGGATCGGGAGCGGCGACCATCGGACGGCTGGTGGGTACTGTGGTCAACGGCGCAGCTTTGGGTTGGGTCCCGCCCGACCATTAAAATATTCCATTTAATATTTTGGGCGCGGGACTATAGGTTTAATGGTTTTTTGTGGGTTTCTTCAGGTTTTTGGGTTAATGTGTGGGGGAAAAGAGGTAAAAAGGGTTTAAGCAGAGGGAAAGGGTTTTTTTGATGAAACCTTTTGAAAAGAGGGGAAGTGAGGGCTTAGGGGGAGGTTATTACTCCTAACCAGAGGTTAGAGTAATCCCATGATAGGGTTGACCATAGTCCCTGGTGGACTAATGTCTCCCTTAGACAAACTTATTCAGCTATAGTGCTAACAAGGGGGGATATTATACATGTTTTGGGGTTTATACACCATGGTGTTACAATAGTAGGGAAAACTGGAACATAGGGGATTTAGATAATAAGAAGTTAGGGGTTAATATGAGGGGGGGGGAGGGATGAGAGGGTGAAACACTAAGTTTATATGAAAACAACTTAGTTTAGAGAGTAGATCAAAATAAAAAGATTTTTAGACAAGAAATGTGGCTCTTTTCAAGAATAAGAACCAACTTAACACCTTAAAAGCTTTCATGAATCACAACTGATGAAGGGATGTTAATAATGAATGTGAAAGGGGGGAAAAGGAAGTTAGTGATGCTCCTTTTCTTTGCTGTAACATAATAGAGAAGAGGAGCTTCTCTATTCACTGATATTCCTTTGCAAACAGGTTATCAAGCACTCACTTGAAAGGAATAACATTTCTGCAACCCCATCTGCCTACCCCTCTATTTCCTAGCATTTTTTGTTTCTTCATGAAGGGTGCACTTAGACTTGCAGACCCTTATGTGCCTTTTCTTTTCTTTTGGCTTTTCTTTTGATTTTCTATCTAGAACTACCCTTATTGCTTCCAAGGTCCCAGATTAAGCAATTGGGAGCCTTACTTCTCTACCTAGCTACTTGTCTGCCAAGGTTAAACAGTTTGGACAGACTTCTTTCTCTATTCTATAACAGAAAATTGAAACATGGCAGGATCCAGATTAGGCTGTTGGACCATCCATCAAAATTGAGTCAACATCAAGCTATGTACACATGTTTTCTCTTGGAAATATGGGATCTTTGCATCACCAAAGCAGAGCATATTTGGACCTTTCTTTGCCAATCATGAAATATGAAACCTATTGGTATAGGTAGCTAACAACATGAAAGACTCGAAATCTGACTAGAAGTTTTCTTAGGCTTACCTTTTTCTAGACGAGAATCATTTGTAGCCTTTTGACTTGTGGAAGGTGAATTTGCAGAACTTTTACTTCTAGTCATGACAGGGAGATCTTCTTCCTCTTCTTCATCAGATGTAGGAAGAATATAGTCCCATATACCATTAACTATTGATAATTCTGCTTCTTTTATTTCTTCTTCAGTTGATTGAGTTTCTTCCTCCTCTTCACCTTCATATTCATCATTGACTAATATTTGTGTAGAAGACTGAGCGGGAGGTGGAGACTGTTGTGTACTTTTGAAGGACTGACAGTTTTTCTAGAAGAAGAAATTTCAGCTACTTGCTTCTAGAAATGGATCCTTATAGTTTTCTTCTTTGGTTCATCCTTGAATGTGACTTTCTTAGCAGGCTTCTTCTCTTCAGCAGGAGTTTTCTTTTCGAGTGCAAACATTCTCTTTTCAATTGTCAAGGCTTCCTTCATATTATCCATGAGTGTTTTATTTTGTGTTTTGTATAAAAACATGGTTATTGAAGAAGGAATGACATTGATATACTAGTAACCACGTACCCCTTCACCTAGCTTAGCAGTACTTGGGATCTTGTTTAAAATTTTGTTGAATATGGAGTTACAATACTTTATCTTTTCATTAGGACCAATTTTAATGTTAGACAAATCATTTATCGAAGAGGAGGGAGATTTTTTATCTCCAAACTTTTTAAGGAATAATTCTGCGAAAGTATCCTAGTTATTAATTGAATTTTCAGGCAAATAAAAGTACCATGATCTAATTGCACCTTCAAACGTATAAGGAAAATTCCTACATACAACATCTTCTTCAAAAACATAGTTAAGATTGATAACTAACTTGAAATTGTGAATATGCTCTTTTGTTGGAAGGGAAGAGTAGGTGTAGATGGAGGATAAGTTGAAGGGATGTTCTCACTCGCAGATGAACCAATGGATGAAATGTGTTTCTTTATGTGATGAGTATCTAAAGGAAATTTGAATGGTTTAACTCCTAATATTTCAATTTTAGCTCTTGTTAATACTCGTGAACCTTTAAGTGAGGAAGTTACACTTCCTTCTGGAACTCGTGGCTCTTCTGTCTGTTCACCCGAAATGGAAAATCCTTTAATCTTTTGTATGGTGGTTTGGATCTCTAGGGAATAGGAGGCTCAAGAGGTAAAGGTGTGGTTATAGAAGGTTCACTAGAGGACCTATGAACAGTACTATGAGAAGTGTTGGAAGGCTCTGCAACTTCAGATCTAGGTGGACATGAACATGATGGAGATATGGAAGTTGGTGGAGAGGCTAAGGGCGAAGACCGACTCTTAGAATGACTAGCAATTTTTCTTTATAATCTTTTTGCCATTCATGGTCAGAGGGCCCTCCTTCTAGTGCCATAAATGTTGATGGCCAAAAATGAATTCATCTAGTTAGAGTGCCAAGTTAGACCCTTTTCCATTGCAAATGGTGGTTCTGACTAGTTTATACGGGTCCAATTACCTGTACAACAAGGCTTTAAGTGGAAATGGGAAATAGATGGGTGAAGGTGAATTGATTGCCATGAAAGAAAAGAACTAGAATTAAATAATATAATATCTAACTTATATCTATTTTACCTAGGTGTTATAAATGCATATGCGATACACAGATAACGCTATAAGAATGAAAATAAATATTTTCATGATATAACATTAATAAACACAATTAATAATATTACTTTGATTAAAAAGTTAATCAAATTAACGATTAGCACAAACACATATGTAAAATTTCTAAATCTTTCAATGCACTGGAAACAAATAGATCTACACACACATCAATAGTGATTATGTTTCAATATATGAAAGCAAGGCACAATGAAAAATATGCCAATCTAAATATTTTTATTCCTTTAAAAAATAAACAAAAAACATAGTAGAGAGAAGTACCATTTTTTCTCTCATTCTTTGCATACTGGAATAAAAAATGCTTGAGATGTATTAATAAAAATACGTGAGTACAATAGTGCAACTGAATCTCTTTTAGCAAAAAATCAGAACCCTTTTCATGAGTTTGAGAACCTTACTTATAGTCTTTTTACAACAAAAGGGAGACTCTGAGTCTTTGATATTACCTCAACTAAACCATACCAAACTAAGCATAAAATGATAAAATAGTTACAATTTGAAAGTAAAAAAAAAAAAAAAAAAATTAGAATACTTTAAGCTGATGTTGAATTAGTAGCATGTTTCCATTGTTGATAGATCTCTAGAAGGGGTGATAACTTTTGAGGAGAAAGAGGCGTCATATTTAGATGGTAGTTGAAAACAGAAGTATGAAGAAGTGGCAACATATGAGTTGTCAAATATGTAAGAGTCGTGAGGACTCACTAATGACCATGAGGTTTAATTAATAACTGCCAATTCAACTCAAGATCTACCTTGGATAGCTGTTAAATCCCTTTACCAAATTCTGCATTGCCATCTGTCCAACTCTTCTATAGCGCTTCAACATTTGGCAATGTATCCTCTTCATAATTTGAAATAAAATTTACCTCCAAAAGAGGTTGAGTGATAGACTGGGAAATAGAGAATGAAATCTTCGAGCATCATTTACCAATTTTCTGGCTAGATGAATATTGTCTTTCCAATTCCCCAAAACAATAGATTTTTGCATTTCATCAATCTTAGGTAGATTATGTTGTACCCTTTTCTTATCTGCCTACCACTCAAGGAGATCATTTAAACTTCGGTTAGCCTCATCATACTGAATTTCTATATTGACCAACTCATCAACCAATGTCGAGCTCAACTTGTGTTGCACCTGAATCAAGATTAGTTTTTCACAAAATATTTAATGTTGCTTCACAAGTTGTATATTGATTTTAAGAGCCTCATGTTTGAACTCAACGAGATTGAAAGTTTCATATTTTTCTTGTTCTAATATTTGCTAAAATTGTTTTAACTGATCATCCCATTGCTTGAGTTATTCAGAATGTTGAATCTTGACTAGCTTGATATGTGTTTGTAACTCTGACTGAGATTGGGCCACTTCATATCCCTGTTGTTGTATCTTGCCATCCTTCTCTTGCACAAATTGTTTCACATGGGTTTCTTTATCAATAGTATTCGATGCATATGCCCCTACATATTAAGTCAATTCCTTAAACTCTTCACATGGAACTGTAGAAGAGCCTCTCTAGACTACTTCCAAGGAAGCAAAGTTAGGTGGAAATGCTTCACGTTTTTCCTTCATTTTCTTTATTCTTTTCTTTATTACTTTCTTATTTTGAGGATTATAAAATATATAAATAGGAGGAATTTCATCAACATTTAGTTGAATCTCAGTAGTAAGATGAGAAGCTATGATTTCTGTTACACAGTAATTTGTCACTGCCTTCCTCCTAGTCTTCCTACTGTGTCATGAGTCCAAAATAATTTATCCTCATGCTCTCTGATGTTGCCAAATGACCCACTTTGCCAAAGTTTCTTACTCATCACGTCTGTTGGCCAAATAAACACGCTGATGAGCGCTCCAAAACTGTCCAAATGCGCTGCCATCACGGAAGTACACGTGATTCCCGCGATGGTCGATTTTCATGCGCCAACACAACTGTTTCTTATATTTTCCCACAATGACATGACCCTCTCCGTTATGTAGTGGCAATGTCAGCACGGCAGACAAGTTATGTACCCACGATGATCCAGTTTGGGCGAGTTTGTTCTAACAGTCGGCCTTCCAGATGAATCCAGACCTGGTTGTTGGCCTTGTTTATGTCGCCCTCCTTTCTCTGGCATGGCTGTTCCGTCATTTGTGCTACCCTCCTTGGAGATAAGCTCATCTTCCCGCCATTCATGGAGACTCCTCCTCCTATTTAAACTCTCACCATTGCTATGTGCTGCTGGTTTTTGGATAGTTTGGAATTCTTAGTCTTTGGAGTGTTGCTGATAGTATTGTGAGCTTGATAGGTAGCTGGTGTGACAAGTGTGGGATTTCTTGAGAGCTTGAGGAAGTTTGTGAAGTGCCTTTGATCTTGTGTGAAACTTGTGAGTGAGAGAGACTTGTATTGGGAGATCCATATTCAAGAGGTGAATGCTTGAGGAACATGCTGGCTGGGCCCTTCTGAGAAGGCTTGTGACATCAAGACCTGGGTTGTAAGCTTACTCTATTTCATATTTAATACAATCAATGATGTTTTCCTATGTCTCGTATGCAATGTACTAGATAGTTCATGATTTCTTGACTTTATGGGTAAATAGTTCTTTGTTGTATCCGATTATGTGCTTTGTTGTATTTCCTTACTTTTTTTCAGGTTGATTACTCATTAGGAAGTGGAAGCTGGAGCAGTGCAACGAAACTTCATCAACTACCGGTTGAGGTAGGCCTCCAACTCGAACTATTTAAGGATAATTTTTGTTGATTTGTCCTTGTTTGTGAGTAGACCCACTCTAGGGCTAGAGGGGTTGCCTCTATCCGCAGAGGGAACACTTTCCTGCTTCACAATTTCCACATCAACCTGAGTTTCAAGTGGAGTTTTAGAAAGGGGGTTAGATTTCACCACCGAAGTCTTTGTAGGTTCAAGAGTGACAAGAACTATTTGCTAAGTGGAAACATTTGAAGCATCATATTCAAGGGCTTATTTCTCCTTACTTATTTCATTTTTAGATGCTAGCTTATCTAAATATTCTTGCCATTATTTGGTCATATCAGTGAGTATAGGATTCATTGAACAAGATTTATTTGTTTAAGAGACTTGCATTGGTGTGGAAATTTGAGGCACTGTATGTGATGTAGAATTGATGGTTTTCTCAATAAAACCATCTCCCTAAGGAAGATGAAGCAAATGCATGGGTAGTGGGGCTCTTATAGAATCTATGAAAACAACAAAATGTTAGAAATTGTTCAAGGACAATTGTTTGGATTTATAACAGACTAATTCATAAGTTACAACCTGGTAAAAAAAATCATCATATTGATTTTCTTCATATATGTAATTTTTGATGTGTGCTTCTTTTTCTATATCTCGGGCCACATTAGAATGGTTGAAATCTTTGAAAGGGATAGTAGTGAGTTTCAATTCATTCAAGGCTAAAATCTCCTTCTCTGCATGCTGATAATTAGCAATAACAAAAAGGCCAACTTGCAATGGGAATTTAGGTCAAAATTTCTTAGAAGCCCTTTTAAGGTCGAGTGTTATTCATGTTCCGACAGTCTAATAAACAATTTCTCTTGACAAGAGTTTATCAAGTTCATAAAGAGTAATAAAATGAGGGATTCCATTTCTTCCCCAAATTATGACATAGGTGAATAATTCCTGAATGAAAAAGGTACCAATTCACATCAAGTCATCAAGAGCAACAACGGATATCCTTGGAATTTTGGAGCCAAAAACAATGCGGTAGATAGGAATCATGACCAAGTGACAAATACAGTAGAAGTGAACAAAATGATTTTCCTCCCAGAGAATGTTGTGGTATATGTGCATGGGAAGGGGATCTGCAAGTGTCCACTTCTAGCCCATCCATTGAAAATCAAGGGAGAAACAAATGGCATCCATAACATATCCAAACATGTAAAAAGGTGGCACACTGTCAGCAATATTTTTCCATCGGAAGTAAAGAATATGCTTAGCCATACTATTTGACAAAATTTTCACCTAGTCAGAGACATAGGCATGTGAGGCATTGTAAATAAGAGGGACCCAATCTTGATCTGATATTCACCCTATGAGTGACATTAGTTAAAGATTTATTAAAACAAGGTATTACAGACTCATGTGTTGGTGTGTGTGTTACTGAAGCAACAGATCGATCAGATTGCCAATACACAGACAATAAAATGGAAAGACAGTAGAGAAATATAGTAAGCAAACATAAAGACACAAGTAATTTTAATAAGGAGTTCACCCTATTCTCCAAGGCTACATCTCCGGTCCAGCTTTCAGTGGTGGCCTTGTTTTATTGTGCCTTTAAGCAGAGAAATTATAATACAGGGACTCAATGTGAGTTCTCCTGAAGCAGATTTTGCTTGGCAGGGTGGTTCTTGGATTCCCCAAGCCACTTAAGTACACAGACTTCTTCTTCCTACCAGCTTTGTGACCTTCTGGTCTATAGGGGAGAGCCCAATGTGGTGCTCAGCCCAGACAGATTCCTCTATGGGAAGGATTGAATCTTCAAGCTCTCTGGTGCTCAATGCTACCTTTGGTTAGCTTGGCCCTCTGTCTCTTCTACTTTTCTTTACTGTTCTCTGTGTTTAGTCCTCCTCTCTAGGTTCACTGTTCCACTTCTTCATCTCTTGAATTTTTTTGTCTTACTCCTCTCTTGATTCAACTGTCTTTGTTCATGGATTTAGCCATTTGATCCCTATGCTTGTTTGGTTCCTCTTTGGCCTCTGTCGATTCACCTTTTGCAGCTGCGCTAAGAGTTCCTGGTTCAGCGTCATCATGAACACTCAGGGAGTGGCCACTTGTCCTCTTCTAAAAACCGCCAGCATACTTCATCGATTCGTTTCTTCAGTTACGTCATGGATGCATTCTTCCTCCACCGTGGCGGTCAAACGGATTCCAAATCCATTCTAAAATGCGGCTTAATTCTCTATCGGTTCCGCTTCCTCCATTGGGCGCGATCTGAGCCCTCTAGATCCAACGCCATATGCACATTTTGTGCGATTGACTTGCTCGACTGATAACGCGTGATCAACGACGTTTTTCTCTCACCTCCGCTTGCCACGCGTCGATCGATGTATGGAATCGCTCTGCTCTCGTCCAAAACCTCTTACTGTTCATGGGCACCCCGATCAAAATCGGCGGTTTTCTAGAGCGTGGGTCCCGCCTTGTACATCTAGTGCTTTTTCCTTTTCTGCCCGCGGTCCTCCAGTTCCCAACGCAATCGAGTGCTCGAGCTTCCTCCATTTTGGCCTTGTTCGCCTAACGAGGCGCTAATCGGTCATCAAGTTACACAATGCATTGATGAGCGATTGTGTAACTAAGGGAAGAGTAGGTGTAGGTGGAGGGTAAGTTGAAGGGATGTTCTCACTCGCAGATGAACCATTGGATGAAATGTGTTTCTTTATGTGATGAGTATCTAAAGGAAATTTGAATGGTTTAACTCCTAATATTTCAATTTTAGCTCTTGTTAATAATCGTGAACCTTTAGTGAGGAAGTTACACTTCCTTCTGGAACTCCTGGCTCTTCTGTCTGTTCACCCGAAATGGAAAATCCTTTAAGCTTTTGTAGGGTGGTTGGGATCTCTAGGGAAATAGGAGGCTCAAGAGGTAAAGGTGTGGTTATAGTAGGTTCACTAGAGGACCTTTGAACAATACTATGAGAAGTGTTGGAAGGCTCTGCAACTTCAGATCTTGGTGGACATGAACAGGATGGAGATATGGAAGTTGATGGAGAGGCTAAGGGCGAAGACTGACTCTTAGAATGACTAGCAATTTTTCTTTATGATCTTTTTGCCATTCATGGTCAGAGGGCCCTCCTTCTAGTGCCATAAATGTTGATGGCCAAAAATGAATTCATCTAGTTAGAGTGCCAAGTTAGACCCTTTTCCATTGCAAATGGTGGTTCTGACTAGTTTATATGGGTCCAGTTACCTGTACAACAAGGCTTTAAGTGTAAATGGGAAATAGATGGGTGAAGGTGAATTGATTGCCATGAAAGAAAAGAACTAGAATTAAATAATATAATATCTAACTTATATCTATTTTACCTAGGTGTTATAAATGCATATGTGATACACAGATAACGCTATAAGAATGAAAATAAATATTTTCATGATATAACATTAATAAACACAATTAATAATATTACTTTGATTAAAAATTTAATCAAATTAATGATTAGCACAAACACATATGTAAAATTTCTAAATCTTTCAATGCACTGGAAACAAACAGATCTACGCACACATCAATAGTGATTATGTTTCAATATATGAAAGCAAGGCACAATGAAAAATATGCCAATCTAAATACGTTTATTCCTTTAAAAAATAAACAAAAAACATAGTAGAGAGAAGTACCAATTTTTCTCTCATTCTTTGCATACTGGAATAAAAAATGCTTGAGATGTATTAATAAAAATACGTGAGTACAATAGTGCAACTGAATCTCTTTTAGCAAAAAATCAGAACCCTTTTCATGAGTTTGAGAACCTTACTTATAGTCTTTTTACAACAAAAGGGAGACTCTGAGTCTTTGATATTATCTCAACTAAACCATACCAAACTAAGCATAAAATGATAAAATAGTTACAATTTGAAAGTAAAAAAAATTAGAATACTTTAAGCTGATGTTGAATTAGTAGAATGTTTCCATTGTTGATAGATCTCTAGAAGGGGTGACAACGTTTGAAGAGAAAGAGGCGTCATATTCAGATGGTAGTTGAAAACAGAAGTATGAAGAAGTGGCAACATATGAGTTGTCAAATATGTGAGAGTCTTGACGACTCCCTAATGACCATGAGGTTTAATTAATAACCACCAATTCAACTCAAGATCCACCTTGGATAGTTGTTAAATCCCTTTACCAAATTCTGCATTGCCATCTTTCCAACTCTTCTATAGCGCTTCAACATTTGGCAATGTATCCTCTTCATAATTTGAAATAAAATTTACCTCCAAAAGAGGTTGAGTGATAGACTGGGAAATAGAGAATGAAAAATTCGAGCATCATTTACCAATTTTCTGGCTAGATGAATATTGTCTTTCCAATTCCCCAAAACAATAGATTTTTGCATTTCATCAATCTTAGGTAGATTATGTTGTACCCTTTTCTTATCTGCCTACCACTCAAGGAGATCATTTAAACTTCGGTTAGCCTCATCATACTGAATTTCTATATTGACCAACTCATCAACCAATGTCGAGCTCAACTTGTGTTGCACCTGAATCAAGCTTAGCTTTTCACAAAATATTTAATGTTGCTTCACAAGTTGCATATTGATTTTAAGAGCCTCATGTTTGAACTCAACGAGATTGAAAGTTTCATATTTTTCTTGTTCTAATATTTGCTAAAATTGTTTTAACTGATCATCCCATTGCTTGAGTTATTCAGAATGTTGAATCTTGACTAGCTTGATATGTGTTTGTAACTCTGACTGAGATTGGGCCACTTCATATCCCTGTTGTTGTATCTTGCCATCCTTCTCTTGCACAAATTGTTTCACATGGGTTTCTTTATCAATAGTATTCGATGCATATGCCCCTACATATTAAGTCAATTCCTTAAACTCTTCACGTGGAACTGTAGAAGAGCCTCTCTAGACTACTTCCAAGGAAGCAAAGTTAGGTGGAAATGCTTCACGTTTTTCCTTCATTTTCTTTATTCTTTTATTTATTACTTTCTTATTTTGAGGATTATAAAATATTTAAATAGGAGGAATTTCATCAACATTTAGTTGAATCTCAGTAGTAGGATGAGAAGCTATGATTTCTGTTACACAGTAATTTGTCACTGCCTTCCTCCTAGTCTTCCTACTATGTCATGAGTCCAAAATAATTTATGCTCATGCTCTCTGATGTTGCCAAATGACCCACTTTGCCAAAGTTTCTTACTCATCACGTCTGTTGGCCAAATAAACACGCTGATGAGCGCTCTAAAACTGTCCAAATGCGCTGCCATCACGGAAGTACACGTGATTCCCGCGATGGTCGATTTTCATGCGCCAACACAACTGTTTCTTATATTTTCCCGCAATGACATGACCCTCTCCGTTATGTAGTGGCAATGTCAGCACGGCAGACAAGTTATGTACCCATGATGATCCAGTTTGGGCGAGTTTGTTCTAACAGTCGGCCTTCCAGATGAATCCAGACCTGGTTTTTGGCCTTGTTTATGTCGCCCTCCTTTCTCTGGCATGGTTGTTTCGTCATTTGTGCTACCCTCCTTGGAGATAAGCTCATCTTCCCGCCATTCATGGAGACTCCTCCTCCTATTTAAACTCTCACCATTGCTATGTGCTGCTGGTTTTTGGATAGTTTGGAATTCTTAGTCTTTGGAGTGTTGCTGATAGTATTGTGAGCTTGATAGGTAGCTGGTGTGACAAGTGTGGGATTTCTTGAGAGCTTGAGGAAGTTTGTGAAGTGCCTTTGATCTTGTGTGAAACTTGTGAGTGAGAGAGACTTGTATTGGGAGATCCATATTCAAGAGGTGAATGCTTGAGGAACATGCTAGCTGGGCCCTTCTGAGAAGGCTTGTGACATCAAGACCTGGGTTGTAAGCTTACTCTATTTCATATTTAATACAATCAATGATGTTTTCCTATGTCTCGTATGCAATGTACTATATATTTCATGATTTCTTGACTTTATGGGTAAATAGTTCTTTGTTGTATCCGATTATGTGCTTTGTTGTATTTCCTTGCTTTTTTTCAGGTTGATTACTCATTAGGAAGTGGAAGCTGGAGCAGTGCAACGAAACTTCATCAACTACCGGTTGAGGTAGGCCTCCAACTCGAACTATATAAGGATAATTTTTGTTGATTTGTCCTTGTTTGTGAGTAGACCCACTCTAGGGCTAGAGGGGTTGCCTCTATCCGTAGAGGGAACACTTTCCTGCTTCACAATTTCCACATCAACCTGAGTTTCAAGTGGAGTTTTAGAAAGGGGGTCAGATTTCACCACCGAAGTCTTTGTAGGTTCAAGAGTGACAAGAACTATTTGCTAAGTGGAAACATTTGAAGCATCATATTCAAGGGCTTATTTCTCCTTACTTATTTCATTTTTAGATGCTAGCTTATCTAAATATTCTTGCCATTATTTGGTCATATCAGTGAGTATAGGATTCATTGAACAAGATTTATTTGTTGAAGAGACTTGCATTGGTGTGGAAATTTGAGGCACTGTATGTGATGTAGAATTGATGGTTTTCTCAATAAAACCATCTCCCTAAGGAAGATGAAGCAAATGCATGGGTAGTGGGGCTCTTATAGAATCTATGAAAACAACAAAATGTTAGAAATTGTTCAAGGACAATTGTTTGGATTTATAACAGACTAATTCATAAGTTACAACCTGGTAAAAAAAATCATCATATTGATTTTCTTCATATATGTAATTTTTGATGTGTGCTTCTTTTTCTATATCTCGGGCCACATTAGAATGGTTGAAATCTTTGAAAGGGATAGTAGTGAGTTTCAATTCATTCAAGGCTAAAATATTCTTCTCTGCATGCTGATAATTAGCAATAACAAAAAGGCCAACTTGCAATGGGAATTTAGGTCAAAATTTCTTAGAAGCCCTTTTAAGGTCGAGTGTTATTCATGTTCCGACAGTCTAATAAACAATTTCTCTTGACAAGAGTTTATCAAGTTCATAAAGAGTAATAAAATGAGGGATTCCATTTCTTCCCCAAATTATGACATAGGTGAATAATTCCTGAATGAAAAAGGTTCCAATTCACATCAAGTCATCAAGAGCAACAACGGATATCCTTGGGATTTTGGAGCCAAAAACAATGCGGTAGATAGGAATCATGACCAAGTGACAAATACAGTAGAAGTGAACAAAATGATTTTCCTCCCAGAGAATGTTGTGGTATATGTGCATGGGAAGGGGATCTGCATGTGTCCACTTCTAGCCCATCCATTGAAAATCAAGGGAGAAACAAATGGCATCCATAACATATCCAAACATGTAAAAAGGTGGCACACTGTCAGCAATATTTTTCCATCGGAAGTAAAGAATATGCTTAGCCATACTATTTGACAAAATTTTCACCTAGTCAGAGACATAGGCATGTGAGGCATTGTAAATAAGAGGGACCCAATCTTGATCTGATATTCACCCTATGAGTGACATTAGTTAAAGATTTATTAAAACAAGGTATTACAGACTCATGTGTTGGTGTGTGTGTTACTGAAGCAACAGATCGATCAGATTGCCAATACACAGACAATAAAATGGAAAGACAGTAGAGAAATATAGTAAGCAAACATAAAGACACAAGTAATTTTAATAAGGAGTTCACCCTATTCTCCAATGCTACATCTCCGGTCCAGCTTTCAGTGGTGGCCTTGTTTTATTGTGCCTTTAAGCAGAGAAATTATAATACAGGGACTCAATGTGAGTTCTCCTGAAGCAGATTTTGCTTGGCAGGGTGGTTCTTGGATTCCCCAAGCCACTTAAGTACACAGACTTCTTCTTCCTACCAGCTTTGTGACCTTCTGGTCTATAGGGGAGAGCCCAATGTGGTGCTCAGCCCAGACAGATTCCTCTATGGGAAGGATTGAATCTTCAAGCTCTCTGGTGCTCAATGCTGCCTTTGGTTAGCTTGGCCCTCTGTCTCTTCTACTTTTCTTTACTGTTCTCTGTGTTTATTCCTCCTCTCTAGGTTCACTGTTCCACTTCTTCATCTCTTGAATTTTGTTGTCTTACTCCTCTCTTGATTCAACTGTCTTTGTTCATGGATTTAGCCATTTGATCCCTATGCTTGTTTGGTTCCTCTTTGGCCTCTGTCGACTCACCTTTTGCAGCTGCGCTTAGAGTTCCTGGTTCAGCGTCATCATGAACACTCAGGGAGTGGCCACTTGTCCTCTTCTAAAAACCGCCAGCATACTTCATCGATTCGTTTCTTCAGTTACGTCATGGATGCATTCTTCCTCCACCGTGGCGGTCAAACGGATTCCAAATCCATTCTAAAATGCGGCTTAATTCTCTATCGGTTCCGCTTCCTCCATTGGGCGCGATCTGAGCCGTCCGATCTGAGCCCTCTAGATCCAACGCCATATGCACATTTTGTGCGATTGACTTGCTCGACCGATAACGCGTGATCAACGACGTTTTTCTCTCACCTCCGCTTGCCACGCGTCGATCGATGTATGGAATCGCTCTGCTCTCGTCCAAAACCTCTTACTGTTCATGGGCACCCCGATCAAAATCGTCGGTTTTCTAGAGCGTGGGTCCCGCCTTGTACATCTAGTGCTTTTTCCTTTTCTGCCCGCGGTCCTCCAGTTCCCAACGCAATCGAGTGCTCGGGCTTCCTCCATTTTGGCCTTGTTCGCCTAACGAGGCGCTAATCGCTCATCAAGTTACACAATGCATTGATGAGCGATTGTGTAACTAAGGGAAGAGTAGGTGTAGGTGGAGGGTAAGTTGAAGGGATGTTCTCACTCGCAGATGAACCATTGGATGAAATGTGTTTCTTTATGTGATGAGTATCTAAAGGAAATTTGAATGGTTTAACTCCTAATATTTCAATTTTAGCTCTTGTTAATAATCGTGAACCTTTAGTGAGGAAGTTACACTTCCTTCTGGAACTCCTGGCTCTTCTGTCTGTTCACCCGAAATGGAAAATCCTTTAAGCTTTTGTATGGTGGTTGGGATCTCTAGGGAAATAGGAGGCTCAAGAGGTAAAGGTGTGGTTATAGTAGGTTCACTAGAGGACCTTTGAACAATACTATGATAAGTGTTGGAAGGCTCTGCAACTTCAGATCTAGGTGGACATGAACAGGATGGAGATATGGAAGTTGATGGAGAGGCTAAGGGCGAACACTGACTCTTAGAATGACTAGCAATTTTTCTTTATGATCTTTTTTCCATTCATGGTCAGAGGGCCCTCCTTCTAGTGCCATAAATGTTGATGGCCAAAAATGAATTCATCTAGTTAGAGTGCCAAGTTAGACCCTTTTCCATTGCAAATGGTGGTTCTGACTAGTTTATATGGGTCCAGTTACCTGTACAACAAGGCTTTAAGTGTAAATGGGAAATAGATGGGTGAAGGTGAATTGATTGCCATGAAAGAAAAGAACTAGAATTAAATAATATAATATCTAACTTATATCTATTTTACCTAGGTGTTATAAATGCATATGTGATACACAGATAACGCTATAAGAATGAAAATAAATATTTTCATGATATAACATTAATAAACACAATTAATAATATTACTTTGATTAAAAATTTAATCAAATTAATGATTAGCACAAACACATATGTAAAATTTCTAAATCTTTCAATGCACTGGAAACAAACAGATCTACGCACACATCAATAGTGATTATGTTTCAATATATGAAAGCAAGGCACAATGAAAAATATGCCAATCTAAATATGTTTATTCCTTTAAAAAATAAACAAAAAACATAGTAGAGAGAAGTACCAATTTTTCTCTCATTCTTTGCATACTGGAATAAAAAATGCTTGAGATGTATTAATAAAAATACGTGAGTACAATAGTGCAACTGAATCTCTTTTAGCAAAAAATCAGAACCCTTTTCATGAGTTTGAGAACCTTACTTATAGTCTTTTTACAACAAAAGGGAGACTCTGAGTCTTTGATATTATCTCAACTAAACCATACCAAACTAAGCATAAAATGATAAAATAGTTACAATTTGAAAGTAAAAAAAAAAAAAAAAAATTAGAATACTTTAAGTTGATGTTGAATTAGTAGAATGTTTCCATTGTTGATAGATCTCTAGAAGGGGTGACAACGTTTGAAGAGAAAGAGGCGTCATATTCAGATGGTAGTTGAAAACAGAAGTATGAAGAAGTGGCAACATATGAGTTGTCAAATATGTGAGAGTCTTGACGACTCGCTAATGACCATGAGGTTTAATTAATAACCACCAATTCAACTCAAGATCCACCTTGGATAGTTGTTAAATCCCTTTACCAAATTCTGCATTGCCATCTTTCCAACTCTTCTATAGCGCTTCAACATTTGGCAATGTATCCTCTTCATAATTTGAAATAAAATTTACCTCCAAAAGAGGTTGAGTGATAGACTGGGAAATAGAGAATGAAAAATTCGAGCATCATTTACCAATTTTCTGGCTAGATGAATATTGTCTTTCCAATTCCCCAAAACAATAGATTTTTGCATTTCATCAATCTTAGGTAGATTATGTTGTTCCCTTTTCTTATCTGCCTACCACTCAAGGAGATCATTTAAACTTCGGTTAGCCTCATCATACTGAATTTCTATATTGACCAACTCATCAACCAATGTCGAGCTCAACTTGTGTTGCACCTGAATCAAGCTTAGCTTTTCACAAAATATTTAATGTTGCTTCACAAGTTGCATATTGATTTTAAGAGCCTCATGTTTGAACTCAACGAGATTGAAAGTTTCATATTTTTCTTGTTCTAATATTTGCTAAAATTGTTTTAACTGATCATCCCATTGCTTGAGTTATTCAGAATGTTGAATCTTGACTAGCTTGATATGTGTTTGTAACTCTGACTGAGATTGGGCCACTTCCTATCCCTGTTGTTGTATCTTGCCATCCTTCTCTTGCAAAAATTGTTTCACATGGGTTTCTTTATCAATCGTATTCGATGCATATGCCCCTACTTATTAAGTCAATTCCTTAAACTCTTCACGTGGAACTGTAGAAGAGCCTCTCTAGACTACTTCCGAGGAAGCAGAGTTAGGTGGAAATGCTTCACGTTTTTCCTTCATTTTCTTTATTCTTTTCTTTATTACTTTCATATTTTGACGATTATAAAATATTTAAATCGGAGGAATTTCATCAACATTTAGTTGAATCTCAGTAGTAGGATGAGAAGCTATGATTTCTGTTACACAGTAATTTGTCACTGCCTTCCTCCTAGTCTTCCTACTATGTCATGAGTCCAAAATAATTTATGCTCATGCTCTCTGATGTTGTAAAATGACCCACTTTGCCAAATTTTCTTCCTCCTCGCGTCTGTTGGCCAAATAAACACGCTGATGAGCGCTCCAAAACAATCCAAATGCGCTGCCATCACAGAAGTACACGTGATTCCCGCGATGGTCGATTTTCATGCGCCAACGCAACTGTTGCTTATATTTTCCCGCAATGACATGACCCTCTCCGTTATGCAGTGGCAATGTAAGCACTTCAGACAAGTTATGTACCCATGATGATCCAGTTTGGGCGAGTTTGTTCTAACACTCGGCCTTCCAGATGACTCCAGACCTGGTTGTTGGCCTTGTTTATGTCGCCTTCCTTTCTCTGGAATGGTTTTTCCGTCATTTGTGCTACCCTCCTTGGAGATATGCTCATCTTCCCGCCATTCATGGAGACTCCTCCTCCTATTTAAACTCTCACCATTGCTATGTGTTGTTGGTTTTTGGACAGTTTGGAATTCTTAGTCTTTGGAGTGTTACTGATAGTATTGTGAGCTTGATAGGTAGCTGGTGTGACAAGTGTGGGATTTCTTGAGAGCTTGAGGAAGGTTGTGAAGTTCCTTTGATCTTGTGTGAAACTTGTGAGTGAGAGAGACTTGTATTGGGAGATCCATATTCAAGAGGTGAATGCTTGAGGAACATGCTGGCTGGACCCTCCTGAGAAGGCTTGTGACATCAAGACCTGGGTTGTAAGCTTACTCTATTTCATATTTAATACAATCAATGATGTTTTCCTATGTCTCGTATGCAATGTACTAGATAGCTCATGATTTCTTGACTTTATGGGTAAATAGTTCTTTGTTGTATCCAGTTATGTGCTTTGTTGTATTTCCTTGCTTTGTTTCAGGTTGATTACTCATTAGGAAGCGGAAGCTGGAGCAATGAAACGAAACTTCATCGACCACCGGTTGAGGTAGGCCTCCAACTCGAACTATTTAAGGAGAATTGTTGTTGATTTGTCCTTGTTTGTGACTAGACCCACTCTAGGGCTAGAGGGGTTACCTCTATCCGTAGAGGGAACACTTTCCTGCTTCACAATTTCCACATCGACCTGAGTTTCAAGTAGAGTTTTAGCAAGGGGGTCAGATTTCACCACCGAAGTCTTTGTAGGTTCAAGAGTGACAAGAACTATTTTCTAAGTGGAAACATTTGAAGCATCATATTCAAGGGCTCATTTCTCCTTACTTATTTCATTTTGAGATGCTAGCTTATCTAAATATTCTTTCCATTATTTGGTCATATCAGTGAGTATAGGATTCATTGAACAAGATTTATTTGTTGAAGAGACTTGCATTGGTGTAGAAATTTGAGGCATTGTATGTGATGTAGAATTGATGGTTTTCTCAATAAAACCATCTCCCTAAGGAAGATGAAGCAAATGCATGGGTAGTGGGGCTCTTATAGAATCTATGAAAACAACAAAATGTTAGAAATTGTTCAAGGACAATTGTTTGGATTTATAACAGACTAATTCATAAGTTACGACCTGGTAAAAAAAATCATCATGTTGATTTTCTTCATATATGTAATTTTTGATGTGTGCTTCTTTTGCTATATCTTGGGCCACATTAGAATGGTTGAAAGCTTTGAAAGGGATAGTAGTGAGTTTCAATTCATTCAAGGCTAAAATCTCCTTCTTTGCATGCTGATAATTAGCAATAGCAAAAAGGCCAACTTGCAATGGGAATTTAGGCCAAAATTTCTTAGAAGCCCTTTTAAGGTCGAGTGTTATTCATGTTCCGACAGTCTAATAATCAATTTCTCTTGACAAGAGTTTATCAAGTTCATAAAGAGTAATAAAATGAGGGTTTCCATTTCTACCTCAAATTATGACATAGGTGAATAATTCCTGAATGAAAAAGGTTCCAATTCACATCAAGTCATCAAGAGAAACAATGGATATCCTTGGGATTTTGGAGCCAAAAACAATGCGGTAGATAGGAATCATGACCAAGTGACAAATACAGTAGAAGTGAACAAAATGATTTTCCTCCCAGAGAATGTTGTGGTATATGTGCACGGGAAGGGGATCTGCAAGTGTCCACTTCTAGCCCATCCATTGAAAATCAAGGGAGAAACAAATGGCATCCATAACATATCCAAACATGTAAAAAGGTGGCACACTGTCAGCAATATTTTTCCATCGGAAGTAAAGAATATGCTTAACCATACTATTTGACAAAATTTTCACCTAGTCAGAGACATAGGCATGTGAGGCATTGTAAATAAGAGGGACCCAATCTTGATCTGATATTCACCCTATGAGTGACATCAGTTAAAGATTTATTAAAACAAGGTATTACAGACTCATGTGCTGGTGTGTGTGTTACTGAAGCAACAGATCGATCAGATTGCTAATACACAGACAATAAAATGAAAGACAGTAGAGAAATACAGTAAGCAAACATAAAGACACAAGTAATTTTAATAAGGATTTCACCCTATTCTCCAAGGCTACATCTCCAGTCCAGCTTTCAGTGGTGGCCTTGTTTTATTGTGCCTTTAAGCAGAGAAATTATAATACAGGGACTCAATGTGAGTTCTCTTGAAGCAGGTTTTGCTTGGCAGGGTGGTTCTTGGATTCCCCAAGCCACTTAAGTACATAGACTTCTTCTTCCTACCAGCTTTGTGACCTTCTGGTCTATAGGGGAGAGCCCAATGTGGTGCTCAGCCTAGACAGATTCCTCTATGGGAAGGATTGAATCTTCAAGCTCTCTGGTGCTCAATGTTGCCTTTGGTTAGCTTGGCCCTCTGTCTCTTCTACTTTGCTTTACTGTTCTCTGTGTTCAGTCCTCCTCTCTGGGTTCACTGTTCCACTTCTTCATCTCTTGAATTTTGTTGTCTTACTCCTCTCTTGATTCAACTATCTTTGTTCATGGATTTAGCCATTTGATCCCTATGCTTGTTTGGTTCCTCTTCGGCCTCTGTCGATTCACCTTCTGCAGCTGCGCTTAGAGTTCCTGGTTCAGCGTCATCATGAACACTCAGGGAGTGGCCACTTGTCCTCTTCCAAACACTGCCAGCATACTTCATTGATTTGTTTCTTCAGTTACGTCATGGATGCATTCTTCCTCCACCGTGGTGATCAAACGGATTCCAAATCCATTCTAAAACGCGGCTTAATTCTCTGTCAGTTCCGCTTCCTCCATCGGGCGCGATCTCAGCCGTCCGATCTGAGCCCTCTAGATCCAACGCCATATGCACGTTTTGCATGATTGACTTGCTCGACCGATAGCACGTGATCAACGACATTTTTCTCTCACCTCCGCTTGCCACGCGTTGATCGATGTATGGAATCGCTCTGCTCTCGTCCAAAACCTCTTACTGTTCATGGGCACCCCGATCAAAACCGTCAGTTTTCTAGAGCGTGGGTCCTGCCTTGTACATTTAGTGCTTTTTCCTTTTCTGCCCATGGTCCTCCAGTTCCCAACGCAATTGAGTGCTCTAGCTTCCTCCATTTTGGCCTTGTTCGCCTAACGAGGTGCTAATCGCTCATCAAAATCCACCTCCGTTTCCCGATTTGGGGCTCCCATGGGCTTCTTTGGCCTCCTACGCAGTCTCCATGGGTCTCGAATCAGTGTGCTTCGATCGAGGTCCTCGTCGTTCCACGTCGGCTCCCATTGCCACTGGTTCAGGGTGTCTTTGATCATTGTTTTGGATTTCTTTAGAGATTTGTTCAACTCGATACAGTCATGGTTGTTTTACAGTCTTTCATGGATCCAATTCGGATCACGGCCTTCCCACTGAAAAAACTTTTGGACCACCAAAAGTTGGTTTTCAAGCATTGACTAAGTGAGGTTACTGTTTCTTCACTTGTCCAATCTCAATCCACTTTGTGTTGCTCAGCTTTGAACCTTTAAGCTCAATCCTAAGGTATTCGACATTTCTCTTGTGCGTCGTCCTTACCTTCCTGTCTAGCACTGCATATTCCTGCAACTCATTAAGATATTCAGGTAGCAGGTCATCGATAGAAGGCAATTGAATCTGCTCTTTAGGGTCCTCAATCATTTAAGGTTCAAAAAATCTCAAGGAATCTGCATTTACGACTAAGTAGATGTGCATGTAAGCTAGTAAATCAAGGCGAAAAGCATTTTCCCCAATCTTCTCAAGTATCCTAAAAGGTCCATACTTGGTAGCCTTTAGCTTTTTACCTTCACCTTGCATCCTGTCCTCGCTGATATACAACCAGACTTGGTCTCCAACCTGAAAACTATGCTCCATCTAATCCTTGTCATGCCTAGCCTTATACTTGGCCTGAATCTTTTCCAGATGTTCCTGTACTGCCTGGTGGATCTCCTGGATCTGTTCAATGAACCTAGTTGCCTTGTCCACATCACTATGTCCATCAACCATGGTATCTTTACCAGAGACAAAATCCAAAGGAGACCTTGGTGTGAAACCAAAACAGGTCTCAAAAGGAGATCTCTGTGTAGAAGAGTGCTTGGCTCTGTTGTAAGAATGCTGCACATAACAAAAGTGTTCATCCCAAAGCTTAGGATGTTTGCTGCAATAACCTCTCAGTAACTGGATCACTGTCCTGTTTACTACTTCTATCTGGCCATCTATTTATGGATGAAAAGTTGTGCTTTTATTCAACTTGGTTTCCATCAATTCCCACAGACTCGACCAAAACTTCCCCACAAATCGGGTGTCTCGATCAGATACAATGGAAGTGGGTAATCCAAAATGAACCCATACATGTTCAAAGAATAATTTTGCAGTCTATTCAGCTATGATCTATTGACTACAAGGTATCAGAATACACATTTTTCTGAACCTATCCACAACAACATATAGATAATCATAACCTTTCCTAGATTTAGGCAGTTCCCCAACAAAATCCATGGAAACACTTTCCCAAGGGTGAGAAGTTACTAGCAATGGAGTGTACAAGCCTAGTTTTCTATTGTTGTGCTTGCCTTTAGCACACATGGCACACCCTCTTACATATCTAGAAACTGTCTCATTCATTTTCGGCCAATAGCAGAACCTTTGCAGCTGTGCAACTGTTTTACTTACCCCAAAGTGACCTGATATCAGAGAAGTGTGTGCTTTCCTAATTATCTTTACTCTCTCGGTTTGTGGAATGCAGAGTTCCCCACAATGGTATAAGAGTCGTTCCTTCATATGATAGTCCAATTCTTCTCTCTTTTGCCTTGACTCAAAGTTGCATATACATCTTTAAAGTCCATATCCTGAGCATATTGTTCTATGTAGCTCTCATGTAGCATAGAATTATGCTTAAGTATGGTAGATGCATTTATAATGGGTCTAGATAACATGTATGCAACCTTGTTATGTATGCCCTTTTTATATCTGATGACTAAATGAAACTGTTGTAGAAACCCCATCCATTTGTACTAACTTGATTGTTGCAACTTAGTTTGGGAGTGTAGATATTGAAGTGGTTGATGAATAGTATGTATTACTGTCTCTTTGCCCATTAAATCATGTTTCCACTTTTTCACACTCTGAACTAATGCATACAATTCCTTATCATATCTAGGATAGTTAACTACTGCAGGATTAAAAGTCTCAGAATGATAACATATGGGTTTACCGTGTTGTGTCAACACTGCTCCCATGGCATAGTCACCGGCATCAGTTTGGATCTCAAATGGTCTTTGTAAATCTGGCAGTGCTAGTACAAGTGTTGTACTAATTCTCTCTTTCAAGGTGTTGAAGGCTTTCTGATGTTTGCCTCCCCACTAAAACACCTTATTCAATCCTGTTAAAGCACGTAAGGGCGCTGCAATCGAGGAGAAGTTAGAAATGAACTTCATCCAATATTGTGTTGCTCCTACGAAGATTCTCACTTCTGTAGCAGACCTAGGTTTAGGCCAGTTCACAATGACTTCCACTTTAGAGGGATCTATTTTTAATTCACCTCCTCCTACTATATGACCCAAGTAGTTTAGAGATGTTTTGCCAAATTCACATTTTGAGAGTTTAACATAAAGTTTTTCTCTTTTCAAAACATCTAATGTCTGCTTAACATGCTTTAAATGTTCTTCCCACGTTTTACTAAAACTCAGAGTGTCATCCAGATACACAATAACAAAATCATCAAGAAAAGGTATGAGTACATCATTCATTAATCTCATGAAAGTCGCAAGAGCATTAGTTAATCCAAAAGGCATAACCAGCCATTCATACAATCCCTGCTTTGTTTTGAAAGAAGTCTTCCATGCATCTTTCTCTGCAACTCTGACCTGATGGTATCCACTGAGCAAATCCGGCTTGGTGAAATAAACAGCTTCCTTTAATTGATCTAGAAGATCATCTATGCGAGGAAGGGGATAACGATTTTTGATTGTCATCTTATTCAGTGCTCGATAATCAATGCACATTCTCCACGAGCCATATTTCTTTCTCACCAAAAAGTTTGGTGACCCACATGGTTATGTGCTAGGCCTGATGAGGCCCTTCTCGAGCAACTCTTGCACCTTCTTCTTGATTTCAACATTCTCTAAAGCAGACAACCTATACATCCCAATATTAGGCAAAGGAACATCTTGCTGCAAAATAATATCATGTACTATTCCCTTTTTGGGTGGCAGAACTTTAGGTTCTTGAAACAAGACATCATACACCGAAAAAAACTTTTCTATATCAGCTTTATGTTCAGCATTACAGCCCTCAAATACTTTTTTTTTATCAAGTTTCTTTTCCTTTACAACCATCAGTAAAAAAAAATTGCATGAATTTATCATTCTTTTCATCTGTCCTGAGTTTATGAGAGTATAATTATTCTTGTGCTTATGAGCTCTTATAAAGTATTCGATTCCATCTTTAACAAGTAGATACTTGTTCTAAGATCTATAGAAAATAGCCTTTCTATCATACAAGTAAGGACTTCCTAAAACAATTCCACATATAGCCAAAGGAATTATGTCTAACTCAACCTCATCCAAAAATGCTAACCCAAAAGAAAACTTGAGTTTGCACTGTCTAGTCACTTGTAGTTGTGCTTTATCATTCAACCATCCTAATGGGTATGGTTTCTTGTGAGGTGTAGTTGTTAATCCCAATTTCTTTACAATTTCTTTAGAAATCAAATTTACTTGTGAGCCACTATCAAACAAAGTATCAATCTTTTGATTTTTGGAAATAAATTGAATATGGAAAAGCTCATGTCTTTTTCTCTCATTTTCTTCATCAATAACAGATTGAGTAGAATTACCAATAGATGCTTCATAATTCTTACCTTTTATACCTGTGGCTGCTATAGTTGTTTCATCTCCCGAGTCTGACCCCAAATCTTTCTGAATCGTTGCAGGTGTCTTCTTCTTCTTTCCCTCGGATTTCTTAGGTCTCAGCTCTAGATGCAGAATCCAACAATGCTCATCATCATGCCCCTCCCTTTTACAGTGAGTGCATGAAGCTTTGGCTTTCTGTGCAGTGTTAGACTTCCTTGCTTTCCACTTCTCTTTTCTTTTCTCCTTGCTCTTGCTTACAGCGGGTTGGGATGGTCGCCCAACTTCTGGATTTCCATTCTTTCCTCTAGCGTCTAGATGAGTAGCTTGTACAGATACCTCATCTATACTAGTGGGATTAAACATGAGGATGGTATGCCTCATGTAGTTGTGTAGACCACCAATGTACTTCAAAAGAGTCCCTGTTGAGTCTAATGAGATACCCAACATCAATGCTCTCTTTCTTAACTCTTGAGTATACCCTTGCACACTTTTCCCTTTCAACTGTCGAAGAGTTTTCCAACTCATCATGGCTTGTTGCATGTAGGCCAATGGATAGAACTGTTTTTTGATTGCAAAACCAAAGTCACTCCAGACATATATGGTCTTACCATGTCTTTTCTTATCAGCTTGGGTTCTGCCTTCCCACCAAACCAAGGCAGTGCCTCCTAGGTGTAGGCTTTCCAGCTGAATCTTACTCTTGTCTGAGTTTATGTTCTGTACCCTGCAATACACATCAATTTTTCTAATCCAATTGTCCAATTTTTCAGCATTTATCTCTCCATCATATATAGGCAAATCAAATTTAACATCTAGCTTAATCAAAGATTCTTTCTTATTATGCACAGGGATATTAAGAGGTGTGAGAAATCTTTCCTCTTTCCCCTTTCCTTTGGAGTGGTCATGGCAGTGAGACTCATCTTCTTCTTTATCTTGTTTAGAACCTGATGAATCTTCAACCTTTTGCTTTCTAAAGTCTCTATACATTTCTTCTACCATAGACTTTATAGCTAGGAAACTCTCTATGAATTGAGGGTCTGGCCCAACAGAAACTTCCTCTCACATTTTCTTCTGAGAATAGACTCTCCCAATTTCAGGATTAGTTTCCACCAACTCTCCTTCTCCTAATTTGAGCTTTGATCTTGTGAGCATTCACAGCTAAACCAACACAAGCTTGTCTAACCTTACAGCCTAAAGCTCTGATACCACTTGATCTAATATTCACTCTATGAGTGACATCAATTAAAGATTTATTAAAAAAAGGTATTACAGACTCATGTACTATTGTGTGTGTTATTTAAGCAATGGATCGATCAGATTGCCAATACACAGACAATAAAATGGAAAGACAGCAGAGAAATATAGTAAGCAAACATGAAGACACAAGCAATTTTAATAAGGAGTTCACCCTATTCTCCAGGGCTACATCTCCGGTTCAGCTTTCAATGGTGGCCTTGTTTTATTGTTCCTTTAAGCAGAGAAATTATAATACAGGGACTCAATGTGAGTTCTCCTAAAGTAGGTTTTGCTTGGCAGGGTGGTTCTTGGATTCCCCAAGCCACTTAAGTACACAGACTTCTTCTTCCTACCAGCTCTTTGACCTTCTGATCTATAGGGGAGAGCCCAATGTGGTGCTCAGCCCAAAAAAATTCCTCTATGGGAAGGCTTGAATCTTCAAGATCTCTGGTGCTCAATGCTGCCTTTGGTTAGCTCGGCCCTCTGTCTCTTCTACTTTGCTTTACTATTCTCTGTGTTTAGTCCTCCTCTCTGGGTTCACTGTTCCACTTCTTCGTCTCTCGACTTTTGTTGTCTTACTTCTCTCTTGATTCAACTGTCTCTGTTCATGGCTTTAGCCATTCGATCCCTATGCCTGTTTGGTTCCTCTTCCGCCTCTATCGATTCACCTTCTGCAGCTGCGCTTGGAGTTCCCGGTTCGGAAAAACACGAATGTGAGGAAATCAACTACATACTTTCATGTATATTATTCTTTGAAATTATTGGAGTTATGCATCCACCCTCTAGCCATTTGGGGTAACTTATCCTTGTTTCCCTCACATTATTACTTAACAAATTATTCCACAAACTGTACAATATATTCAACTTGGGGTTTTGGTTTGATGCATACCAGAATGATTTCAGCACTAAAGGAGCCAATTATGATGCCTCTACAAGTAAAAAAAAAAATCTCATTGATGTTTACTTCTTCAACTACCCAGCGTATCATATTCATGCATGGTAGTAAACTTGGGCATGTTGTGACCTTATGAAGGTGAGACCTTGCTGCATAACTAATTGTTGTTGTTGAAGACTTTAAACCATGTTGGTCAGTTGTTGTGACTATTACTGCATCCTTGGACTCCTCAAGCAATTCTTCCTCAAAAGTTTCATACAGGGTATTCCAGGACATAGAGGCAGATTCTATTTTGTATATTGTATCTCATAAGAGAAACGTGTCTGGAAATTTCTCATTGAATTCCTCTCTGAAGGGCCTGGTTAATGCATGTACATACGCCTTCTTTTTTCCTTTTTCCATAGTATCTCATTGATAGGCACCGCATTTGGAATTCACTAGTAATGGAAAATTCCAAGGATAAGGGGAATTACCATAACATGGTATAAATGGGGTTAAATCAATTCTTAAGAGTGATAAATGTATAAGTTAAATGGATTCATTACATTATCAACTGTAGCAAGCTAGCGAATTAAAACAAAGGTGTGGCTTTGGATTTTTCATAACATAATGACGACGATTAACCAAGACATATGGCATAAATATATCAGGTTGATTCTATACATGGCAGGTGACATGGATTCTTACATTAACCCGCTAGGTTGAATCCCAATAAGTATAGTTAAGTGCTAATTATCTACCTTCACAAATGAGCGGGTTGATGGGTATTGGGCCTATGTGGCATTGATACTAGCATGAACCAATAGGATTTATGTGATAAGTATGGTGGGCCTTATGAGTCATCTAGTTTCTTAAATCCCAAATGAAACACTCATTCTAATAAAATAATTTGAGTGGGTTGAGAAAGAAAATTAATAGTGAATCGTAAGGAAGGTAATGGGACCTATATTATATGAGTTGTCCCACTATGTTGATCCCGGCAGTTCTAAAAAGGGTGCAAGGAAAAAGCTCTGGATATAAGCGGTAGGATGAGTTGTAAAGTGATGTGGTTATTGAGACCAATTGACCCTCAATTTCTTTGCCTTTCATGTGGGCCTTGGACACATCATCCCACCAAGGGAATCTTGGTGGAAAAAAAACAAGCATAGAGGAAAGAGTCAAGCTTAATGTGCTAGGCCACATGCTGAATAATAGAAGGATATGTGTGCTTGCCTTTTAAAGAGCATATATAATGTATGAAATCATGCCAAAAATCCTGAAATAAATAAAGTATCAACTACGATGGTTCTTAAAGTTCTTCAAAGGACTTTATTATTATTATTATTTTTTATAATAAAAATTATTAAAACCAAAATATTTATTATAATGATTTTATTTATTAAAATAAAAAATTTTAAAAAGAGGAAGGGTCCCGATTATTATTATGACTAGGTTTTTAAAAAAATGTGGGGGTTGTCATTTGCGAAAACACACCCATTTCCATGTAATCAGTTAGTTGTTTACACTCATTTCTGTGGTGGCCTTCCATTCTAAAAATGGTATACCATACGTCCTCCCATTCCTCTGCCTCCTTAGTTAAATCTTGCAGTTGAGGAGTTAGCACAGTGTTGGAAGCCCAACTGACTCCCCTCTCATTTTTTGAAAAAAGATGTGGGCCCCTCCTCAGCTTTACCTTTGGGTTCTGGTTTCTCAATTTTTGGCTTTTATTTTGTATAACTATAATGGTTTTTAATGAACAACTCTATTTTTCTAAATGATCATATGACATATCCTTGATTGTCGTCATTAGTGTGTTTTTTTTACAAATTTTATTTCGGTGATTACTTAATGAATTTGTCTTTCCTTCAGTGCTAATATAAAAGGGAAAAACTTTTCTTTTGTATTTTTTCCAATTAGTTATTGAAGGCCTATGACTTTACATTGCGTATAAATGTTAGAGTGAATAAGGTCGCTACAAAATTTTCATTTTGTAGTAGCCTTGTCTTATTTTAAATTGCACATTCTAATGTCCCTCTAACATTTTATTCCCTATATTGAATGCATAATATAGATATATATATATATATATATATATATATATATATATATATATATATATATATATATATGTATGGGCCTTAATACCTACATTTGGCTAGGCTTATGTATGGTTATAATGTTATGGAATATAAACCTATATTAAACCTATGCTCTATCGATATTTTAATTGCTTTATTTTCCATGGTTTTATACCCACCATACTATGACCTATTATATTAAACTCAGTTTAATATAACAGTATGATGATTGACTAAGGGTAATGAGTTTATTTTCATGCATTTGTAGGTATTCATTCGAAACTTATCAACCTGCAATCATAAGATATGATGATCTCGGGTTTTGATTTATTGTTTTGTGATTTGTATTATAGTTTTGCAGGTGATATGTCATTCTCGTCATGGATGTTTATCCCTATTGACATCATATATAATGAATCCACCTTGTACCTCGTAAACATTATTCTCCCTGTAACATACCCTTGATTATCGATCTCTGAATTGATCTCTAGCGTTTTGACCAAACCAACTCTTGACTATTTCATTGTTTTCCTAATTTTTTCTTAGTGTCCACCATGAGCTAGCTAGTTTTTGGGATCATCCGCTAATTGCATGTTATCCCTCTCTATTTTTCTTTTGAGTCTAACTAAAAACCTCACAGATGTTGTCCATGGCTCATGTTGTTGGGTCAAAATCCATTGGGAAAGAAATGGATGAAGCTTATATGAGTACACATACCTGTTTCACCGAGTCAGCTGGTGGAATTTTCTCCTGCTATTTCATGATTACATTAAGGGGGTTACAAAATCACTTTCCTCTTTGTTTGATGGACATAACTCATAAGTGGGTGATACATAAATTAATGTGGATGTTGATTTTATCGTTGAAACCACACATCTCCCTATCGAAGGGGAAAAATGGTTAAAAAATTGTGGAGTGTGAAATATTCCCTAGAGCAAACTTCTTTCCACTAAGGATTGTGAATATCATGTAAAGGGTATGCCTATTTCTTATTTGAAACCCAAATGGAAAAATATGGTAATGTTACTATGTCATTACGTTACCTGTGAAGGATGCCATAGCTTGGTTTTTATCTACCATATAAGGCTATTAATAGTGTTTCTCTACCATAAGATCATTTTTCCTTTCGATTTGTGTAAGAGTTTAACTAAAATGTCTCGACCTTATCAATTATGACAAAAAAAAAATTGAACGATTGCTCTTCCATCACAATCTTATTTGTATATTGGTTAAAGACCAATTGGAAAAACTTGGGGATCAATGGGTTTCTTTCTTGAGTCGAAATAATTTCGACAAACCCCAACTTCCTAGAGAATTTGAACCACCAAGTCTTTCTATGCCTAATCCTTCTCTAGATGATTATGCTCAGTCACCTTCTCATCATTCACTGCACAATCATTTTTAAGAATCATTTTATGAGGCAGACCCTTGTATCTCAGAGGATAGCATGGCTGAAAACCCTAAACCCACTTATGTGATCTTAACCAAAAGTATGGCCAAAGGCACTAATGTTAATCCTGGTAAAATAAAATAGGAGTTTAAGGATAAAAGGAAAATGAAACCTCCTAGGCATAACCATCAGACTGAGCCTCTATCTCCAGAACCTACATTCAAAGAAGAGACTATTCAGGCATAACATAATTCTCAATCTCAGGTTAAAATTAAGCAAATGCAAAGGAAAATCACTCGAGCTAGCAAAAACAAGCATGAAAATGCTCTTGTAAAGGAGGTGTTTGTGTATTTGGAAGCTCTGCTGGAGTTGACACCTAAGAAAATTAAACCTCAGGTTGAAGATTCTATAGATCATGATAATCTTCAACTTAACAACTATGATGGTGTCGAAAAGACTCCTTGCACTTTTTGTGACTCTAAAGCCTTGTTAGATTTATATTGGCATCAACAATTCTTGGTCATCGTACCTTAATTGAATCATCAAATTAGTTATATTATGCAAGAAAATGAAATACTCAAGGCTTTATATCGAGCTAGGGAAATACATCACGAACAAAACTCTACTAGCTCAATTAATAAATCACAGGTTTTTGACACACACATTGTAATGAAGTCATCATAGGTCAAAAGCATGATTTCCCTAGATCCTAATAATCAAAGTGATTCTAAACAAAGATTTTATTTGTTGTCTATGTTCCAGCCTTGGATATATCAAGGTATGCGTTGTTATGATTTCATTACTAAAATTAAAAGGTTGTTACAAAATTAGAGATTCTCTAATAACCCTATTCTTTCTCAATTGTGTCAAATAGAAATATTGTTCTCCTTGATTTGTAACAAGTCTTTGTCTTGGTTGGAACATCGCTTATTTTAGGATTAATCACTTTGGATAACTTCAATTCTTTCAGATGCTACCAAAATCATTTATGTTAGTTTCCTGTTGATTTCCTTTATTTGTTGAGATATCGTTGATAGACCAAACAAAAAAATATTATTATTTTTGTAAAAAGATAGTTTTAGATTCTGAGCTTATTTTGAACATAGTTAGTCGAAGGACTGATATAAAAACCCTCCATTTTGAAAATAAAAGGTGGGTACCCATAGTATTATAGGGGAGACTCTAGAGAAGAAATGTTTTAAAGTTATATGTGACTGTGGATTTTTTTGAATTACGCTCTAATTATTAAGAATTGGTTTTATCCAATTAATAACATATTGTGTTTTTAAATTATTCCATAATCATTATTGTTTATGGTCTTATTCCTTCTGTGTGATTTGATTCCTCGGGATACAATAGGTAGTAAGTACTGTTTGTATGGTTTTATTCTTCAAACAATTAACAATTCATTACATTTCGTTTCTATCTTATATTAGTTCAATTCATATTTTCTTTAATTCAATGAATATAGTCTCGAGTGACTTGTGTCGTGAGACTAGTTATTAATCTGGGCATACATCTATTTTAGGTTTTTATGGTTTTATCCCAGTGATTTAGAACTCAAATTATGATACTTTCACTTTATGAATTGAATTGATTTGTTGTAGTAATTTTTGGGTTTAAAAGTTCACTTCAATTATTTGTTTATTGGTTTTATTCATAAGAACTAAATGGGTGAATATTACTTTTATGAGATTCTTATAGTTATCCTCTACATCTCAGTCAAGTAATCGAAGTAGGTTGCATCAATTAGTTTACTTTTTATTTATTCTGTTATCCTCTACAATATCCCAGGCTGAGGAGGAGATCGAAAGAGGTAACTTAAAACCACTTACAGTTCAGTAGCTAGCCCTACTGAACTAGAAAGGGATCTCCCTAAGGATTTGTCAATGAACAACTGGAAAAGAATGAATTTTAGGCTATATGTATAAGTCTTGTTTGATATTTGAAAATTTAGGTTCTTTTAGGTTTGCTGGACTAGGGATGAGAGCAGGAAATTAGGTCAAGATATCAAGTGTGCAATAACAGGCACAAAGAGGAGCTAGATAACAATGTGTTCTAGTGAACTTGAGTTTTAGTCAATGTAGTATAGGTTTGAGAGTTTAAGAAATTATAATGAGCATGTATTAGCATGAACTCATTAATTTAGAAGAAGATAAACACAAACATGAATTTCCACATAAACAGAGCTTAAATTCAAGATTTATGTGTATATGACTGCAAGGAAATTCATAAGAAGAACATAAATCATGTAAAGAGAGCTGATTTATCCATTAGAAACTAATAGGAAAAGGAAACAACACCATAGACTCACTGGACTAGAATTCCTGAAATGTAGCTGAAACTGCTCCTGTATTAGTTGAAGAGAACATAAGATACAAGCCTTCTCCACAAAAGCCCAACCCTTCTCTCTGAATGAGAAATGATACATATAGACTCAATTTAACCACTTCCCCACCTTCAGGAGTCAATTCCTAGGTGGTGGAACTATTTCCAAGATTCTCTCAACCAACAGGTGAGAGTGAGAAGGTCAAATTAAACACTGCTTTTAGACTTTGTTTAGGATTTTGCTTCCTTAATGAGGCCTAATAAACAATAAAAACAACCTATCATGTGTATTCATTCATTATTATGTCATCTAACCTTGAATTAACTTCAACTACATCATGAGTTTTGACTTTGACCAAGTCAAATTGAAAACTAGGAAAATACATAGTGAAATTTAAATGAAAAACACAAAAATTTGCAGAAGCATAGTGCCAACGTTAAGCCCACTTTAAGGTGCCTTCCTGAGGTCCAAATTGAGATATGAAAGAATGGTCAACGAGATTTTCTTGTCTAGGTTCCAGAACACCATTAATTTTTGAAAACGACCCATGGAAAGGCCATCAAAAACTCATTCTCCAAGGTGTCTCCAAAAGTGGAACGCCTATCAAAAAGAGGGGCAAAATGTTGATTTTTGACCCCTTTTTCTCCTTTTTCTCAAAATTCGGGCCCTCTCTGAGAAATATGATGAATTGGGTTTTGAGACAAGGCCATGAGATTTCCAAAACTGTAAAACATTTTTCATTTGGAGGCCTGAGGAAAAAGCGGAGTGCCAAGGCACTGCGCTTTTTTGACTAGTCAATTTTCTGAATTTGGCACCAAAATAGTCAAAAAACCAAAAATTCTTAGAAATCCTTCAAAACTGGCCATGGGCTATGAAATGATGTATGTCAAGCCCTCACGGATGCTTAAGAAAGCATCTCCAAGTTATCCCTCTCATTTTTGTCGTTTAGGGTTTCCTTTAGCTTGTTTTCCAACTGCTTGAGCTTGATCTTACATATCATGTTTCTGGATTGATAGTGATGTGCCATGTGCCTTAGTAGCTAGTTATCTCTGTTGGCTTTGCCAAGTATATTTTCTAAGTGATCGTTGACCTTATCTAGCCAATACTCTCTATCCTCATTGATCTCCAAGGCAATTATGTCCTTCATGTCTAGCTCTTCATCTAGCAAACTGTGTCCTTTCTCCTCCTTCAATGCCTTTTTTTCTTTTTTCTTTTTTTCTTTTTTTTTTTGTTTTTTCAGTTTCCTTAGATTCATTAGGCTCCAACACTACTTTTCCTTTGCCTGCTTGCTGCAACAATTTAGTTTTCTCCTTCTCCATGATGAGTTGTCTAGCTTTTAGCTCACTGTTTTCTTCGTCAAGGAATGAAATAACAAAACTTTCTCTTGCAATGTTGTCCATGAGTTATTTGATATGAGAATCCTTCTCTTTGATAATTTGTAGCATGTTTTAAGGCTCATTTTCTTCTTCTAAGTCCACCAATTCAAATTCATGCTCAATTGAATCTTCATCCTGGACATGTGATCCCTGTTTTGATGATTTAGAAGGCTTGGCCCTTTTCACAACCTTAGAAGTAAACACAAGCCTTTTTCCTCTTTGATACAACCTAGTCACTTCAAGTCTAGGTTCCTTAGGAACTTCCTTTGACTTTCTTGACGATCCTACCTCCACCTATTCAGTTAGTATGGTTTGATGTTGAAGTGAAACAATATTCTCATGCCATTGCAAACATGTTTCTATGAAAGAATCCCATGTCCTGTTCTTCTTTGCAAGCTGAGAGAGAGCTACAATCTTTATCAAGATATGATGAAAAATATTAGGGCAGTGTTCTTTGTCTTTCACCTCTACCTTCTCAGACATTTTAACAAGGCTTCTACATAGATAATTGCACATGTTGAGAGGTTTTTGAGCTGTAAAGTGCATTAGAAGCCGGATGTGATATGCATACAATCTAGAAAACCTTCCCTCACAGGTGAACAACTTAATAACAACCTTCATTAATGGTGCATACTTCTCCAACAGGTCCCTAAATGGAATGATGTGTGTATGGGTCTCCCTATAGGGTGTTTTCAAGAAAGACGTGTAATGTTCAAGGTCCAAATTCATACCTTTAAACTAGTATTCTCCATGATCAAGTATCCCTGTAGAAAGTGAAATGGAAGCCACTAAAAATGTAAACTCAACCCCTTATATGATGGCCCTTTTCCCTTTCAGATGGGTGGCGATCAAATCAGTCAACTGTTCAAGGAAACCTACTTCACATACCCTTTTACAAAACTCTAGACAATTTACATCTTTAAAACACAGCTTTATGAAGGGTGATGAGTTGATTTCAATTAAGTTAGTAGGCTCATATCTAAGGATTTTTCCTCCTTTATGGTGTTTTTCCTCTCTGATGGTGAAGAATGTCCCTCCATGATGATAGAAACCCTAGATGATAGGAAATTTGAAAAACAATGAGGAATGAGTGAAAAGATGAAATGAGGGGTATGAGGAATGGAAATGATGATAGGGAAATTTTTAGGAGATAAAAAGGGGCTGCAAGAAACTTATGAATATTAAATGAAGTGAAATGAGGGAAAATAATGTTTAGAAGAAATTGAAAAATAGAGCTGCTAGGAAATCTACTCAAAATGCTAGGTATGAGCTAGGGTTTAGGTAAAGGTGAGTCAATTTGATGATTTATAGTTATTTAGTGACTCAAAGTGTATTTTAAACATGTCAAGAGATGTGAGGTGGAAGATTTACATGTTTTCAATATCAAAACTAGCAAAACCATTAGTTACACTAGCTTGTAGCATGAAAATTTCACCTAAAACCCTAGATGGAGAGAACTTGGATTTGAATTCATATTGCTAAAGGAAAAAGGTAAGAAAAGGTTATACTTACTTATGGACAAGCTTAGGATAGGAAGAAATTAGTTTGCAAGCTTCAAAGTTGAATTTGGGTGAGTTTTGAAGAGTTTCGGGTTGCTATGGCACAAGCGCAATGCAGTCTCTAGAAGCGTAGCATAGCGTCGGCCTCAGAAGTGCAGCACAGTCTCTAGAAGCGCAACACAACCAATTTTGACCAAATTTTCCCAAAACCCTGTGTTTTTTCACTAATGGAGGGGAGAGCTCGATGAACAAGGGAGAATAGGAAGTAAATGAAATGATTTTGGGGCCTTTTGGGTTTTTATAGGCAAAATATCAATGATCAAGGGAGAATAGGAAGTAAATGAAATGAGTTTGGGACCTTTTGGGTTTTTATAGGCAAAATATGTTTCCCTTTTGAATAAAAATGGGCCCCACATACCTTTTCAAAACCTAATTTTTCACCTTTTAAACTGGGCCACTTTGGAGAGCTGAAACCTGAGTTTCTCTTTATCTTTTTAAACTGTGACACTTCTTCTTTTGGAACTTTGAGATTGCGACCATGAATAAATTATGAAAATTCATAAAAAACTTATTGCAAATAGTTGCTTATCACAACTCATCCAATGCCGAATTTATGCATGGAACGAAGATGGACCTTGAAACCCTAATGACCTAATGAAGACATTATACTGAGTGAAATGGTGATGATGATGATTGATATGATGAAGACATTCTCTTTATTATGATTCCCTCATTTGATTGATGTAAGTTACTAGCATGCAAGGTTTTTTAAGAGAATAGAGACACTCCAAGACAAACTATCTAGTGACCAAATTTTACTCTAAAAACCTAGTGACATGATAAAATTTGACCTTGAGACCCCTAACAATCTTGGTAAAAGAATATTTGATCAATGGTTTCAGGCAGACAAGAATGACACTAACATTGGCTCTAGCTCAGGATGGAAGCTCCTTGGAGGTGTCAAGAACATCGTAGACCAGGTAACCTTTTCCATTGGGCGTGGAGTCAAAAACAAAAAGACCAAACTCAAAACTGAAAACTGATTGACTAACTGAACTGACTTGACTATCAAAAACATATTGATTGAATTGACTTATGGCAACAGACCATCGAGATTTTTGGGCTTGAAATCATAATGATAACCGCCCACCTGTTGAAAATGTATATACAATCATGTGTAATGATCCCTCCAGTGTAACCAATCTAGAAAATGGCTACTTATTTGAATCATGCTCACACTTTCTTTGAACATGCAGAAAAAACAAAACATAGGCCACTCCAAGTGTCCACTGAACATATGTAAATGATCCATAAATACAATAAAATTTCTCTCCCTTGATGACTGAAGCAAATTAATAAAAGGATCCTGAATAATCTGAAATGTTACCCTGTCTTGAAAGTCAACAGAAATACAAGAATACCCTTCATTTTCCAATGCAAATTTTTTGTCAGGATGAAAATGTTCATTAAGTGTTTTATTCACATTAGGAAAAAGGGAAGTTTGTTCTTGAAAATCTGCATTTGAGGCAGCCATATCATCAATAGAAAAGATGTGCACATTAATAGGATCTGTGAAAATATCCTCTTCTCTAAAAGACTCCTCATTTTCTTTACCTGGAGGAAGATCATCATGTGCATGAGGCTCTAAAACAAACTCTCCTTTATTACTACTCCCCTCTTTATCATCTGTCTGCAATATCTAATGACTATTCTCTGCCATAATTACATTGTCTGAAACCTCCACACATGCCAGTTCAAAATTACAATTTGCACGAATCTACTCTTGGAATAGTGTTTCAGATCCTTGTTCATGCATTTCATCAGAAACCTCATCTTGGTCTTCACAAACTTGATCTTTAAATAAAAACCCAGAGAAAGAACAATCTGAAACAACAAATGAATGACTATCTTCATACCTTTTATTAAAAGAATGACAAATTTTCTACAAAGATTCATCAAACTCGTAGGATGGAACATGACTATCATTCATAAGCATCATTTCTTCATTAAAACAGGGTTGAACATTCTCTTATTCTTATGAAATGTCTACAACCTTTTTAATGTCATCATTGGAGTCCTGCTCAGTTTCACTTTCATCCAAGGGTGAAAACACCTATTCTTCTTGGTGATCAGAAGGGTTCTCATGTACTCCAGGATCTCTTCAAACATGAGCTCTTCATCACCATAAACACTTTCCAAATGATGAATAAAACCTTGAAAATGCTTGCAACAATCTTTTACCAGCAGTAAAGATGGATTTTTCTATTTAAAATTCTCATAAAACATCATATGAAAATCAACAAGTGAATAAGTACAACCAGGTGGCAAACCTTCATACCATGATATTTCTTATTCCTCCAAGGTGGCCATGAAAATCTTCATTAGATAATCTTCAAGAAACTGAATTTCTAACCTATGAACATGCATGTGAAATTTGACCAAGTGAAGAGCAGCATGCTCTCCTTTCTCGTCTTTAAACTTCGACAAATAAGTATGCCAATCTACACAAGACATGCAGTTAGGAAAACATGGAATATGGGCATGATTTAAGGGAGTATACCTTTTATATCTGGGATTCATCTTGTAGTAGTGAAGTCACCAATTCAGTCACAATTGGAGTACATTGAAATTGCATGAAACTGATTCGAGTCGCCACATGGGATGTTTCAACATTCTCGTGTCTGATCATTGTCCACTATCAGAAATCAGATATGATCCTTGTCATTCTTTCCTAGGGAAGATATGATCTTTCATTCCCCGGTAATGACGCCAAAATGTTATCCCCTACAATGTCCCAGGCTGAGGGGGAGATCGAAAGAGGTAACTTCAAACCACTTGCAGTTCTGTAGCTAGCCTTACTGAACTAGAGAATGATATCTCTAAGGATTTGTCAATGAATAACTAGAAAAGAATTAATTTTAGGCTATATGTATAAATCTTGTTTGAGTATTTGAAAATTTAGGGTTTTTTAGGTTTGCTAGACTAGGGATGAGAGCAGGCAATTAGGTCAAGGTATCAAGTGTGTAGTAACAGGCATAAAGAGGAACTAGAAAGCAATATGTTGTGGTGAACTTGAGATTTTTTCAATGTAGTATAGGTACGAGAGTTTAAGAAATTATAATGAGCATGTATTAGCATGAACTCATTAATTTAGAAGAAGATAAACACAAACCTGATTTTCCACATAAATAGAGCTTAAATTCAAGATTTCTATCTATATAATTGCAAGGAAATTCATAAGAAGAAGGTAAAGCATGTAAAGAGAGATTATTTATCCATTAGAAATTGATAGGAAAAGGAAACAACACCATAGACTCACTGAACTAGAATTCCTGAAATATAGTTGCAACTGCTCCTGTATTAGCTGAAGAGAACATAAGATACAAGTCTTCTCCACAAAAGTCCAACCCTTCTCTCATAATTAGAAATGATACATATATACTCAATTGAACCACTTCCCCACCTTCAGGATTCAAATCCCTAGGTGGTGGAATTGTTTCCAAGATTCTCTCAACCAACAGGTGAGAGTGAGAAGGTCAAATACAAACATTGCTTTTAGACTTCGTTTAGGATTTTCTTCCTTAATGAGGCCTAATAATCCATAAAAAAAAAACCTATCATGTCTATTGATTCATTATTACATCATCTAACCTTGAAATAACTTCAACTACATCATGAGTTTTGACTTTGACCAAGTCGAACTGAAAACTAGGAAAATAAACAGTGAAATTTAAATGAAAAACACAAAAATTTAAAGAAAGCATAGCGCCAACTTTGAGCCCACTCGAAGGTAACTTCTAGGGTCCAAATTGAGATTTGAAAGAATGGTCAACTATCTTTTCTTGTCTATTTTCCTGAGCACCTTTAATTTTTGAAAATGACCCATGGGAAGGCCATCAAAAAATCATTCTCTGAAGATGTCTCCAAAAGCACAACGCCTGTCAAAAAGATGGGCAAAATGTTGATTTTTGACCCCTTTTTCTCCTTTTTATCAAAATTTGGGCCCTATCTAATAAATTTGATGAAATGAGTTTTGAGAGGAGGCGATGAGCTTTCCAAAACTGCAGACCATTTGTCATTTGGAGGCCTAAGGAAAAAGCGCAGTCCCAAGGCGCTGCGCTTCTATGACTAGCCAATTTTCTGAATTTGGCACCAAAATAGCCAAAAAACCAAAAATGCTCATAAATATTTCAAAATTGGTCATGAGATCTAAAATGATGTATGTCAAGCCCTCATGGATGCTTCAGCAAGCATCTCCAAGTTATCCCTCTCATTTTTGTCCTTTAGGGTTTCCTTTAGCTTGTTTTCCAACTGCTTGAGCTTGATGTTACATATCATGTTTCTGGTTTGATAGTGATGTGCCATGTGCCTTAGTAGCTGGTTATCTTTGTTGGATTTTTCAAGAATATTTTCTAAGTGATCATTGACCTTATCTAGACAATACTCTCTATCCTCATTGATCTCAAAGGAAATTTTTTCCTCCATGTCTAGGTCTTCATCTAGCAAACTGTGTCCTTTCTCCTCCTTTAGTGACTTTTTGAGTCCCTTGGTCCTTGGCCTATTTTTCTTGACTTTTTTTTTCAGTTTCCTTAGATTAACTACGCTTCAACACTTCTTTGCCTTTGCCTGCTTGCTGCAACAATTTAGGTTTCTCCTTCTCCATGATGAGTTGTCTAGCTTTTAGCTCACTGTTTTCTTGTTCAAGGAATGAAATAACAAACCTTTCTATTGCCATGTTGTCAATGAGTTCTTTGATCTGAGAATACTTCTCTTTTATAATCTGTAGCATGTCTGTAGACTCATTTTCTACTACTAAGTCCACCAATTCAAATTCATGCTCAATTAAGTCTTCATCTTGTACATGTGATCCCTATTTTGTTGATGTAGAAGGCTCGGCCCTTTTCTCAACCTGAGAAGTAAAAACAAGCCTTTTTCCTCTTTGATACATCCTAGTCACTTCGGTCTAGGTGCATTAGGAAGCTACTTTGACTTTCTTGATGATCCTACCTCCATCTGTTGAGTTGGTATGTTTTGATGCTGAAGTGAAACAATAGTCTCATGCCATTGCAAAGTTGTTTCTATGAAAGAACCCCATGTCATGTTCTTCTCTACAAGATGATGGAGAACTACAATATTTATCAAGCTATGATGAAAAATATTAGATCAGTGTTCTTTGTCTTTCACCTCTACCTTCTTAGACATATTAACAAGGCTTCTACAAAGATAATTGCACATGTTGAGAGGTTTTTGAGCTGTAAAGTGCATTAGAAGTCAGATGTGATATGAATACAATCTAGAAAATATTCCCTCACAGTTGAAAAAACTTCATGAAAACCTTCATTAATGGTGCATACTTCTCCAACAGGTACGTAAATGGAATGATGTGTGTATGGGTCTCTATGTAGGGTGTTTTCAAGAAAGACTTGTAATGTTCAATGTCCAAATTCATACCTTTAAACCAATATTCTCCATGATTAGGTATCCCTATAGCAAGTGAAATGGCAGCCACTGAAAATGTAAACTCAACCCTTGCTATGATGGCCCTTTTCCCTTTCAAATGAGTGGCAATCCAATCAGTCAACTGTTCATGGAAACCTACTTCACATACCCTTTTACAAAACTCTAGACAATTTACATCTTCAAAATACAGCTTGATGAAGGGTGATGAGTTGATTTCATTGTAGTTGGTAGACTCCTATCTGATGATTTTGCCTCCTTTATGGTGTTTTTTCCTCTCTGATGGTAAATAATCTCCCTCCATGTTGATAGAAACCCTAGATAATAGGAAAATGGAAAAACAATGAGGAATGAGTGAAAAGATGAAATGAGGGGTTTGAGGAATGGAAATGATGGTAGGGAATTTTTTAGGAGATAAATAGGGGCTGCAAGCAACTTATGAAGATTAAATGAATTGAAATGAGGGAAAGGAATGTTTAAAAGAAATTGAAAAATAGAGCTGCTAGGAAATCTACTCAAAATGCTAGGTATAAGTTAGGGTTTAGGTAAAGGTGAGTCAATTTGATGATTTATAGGTTATTTAGTGACTCAAAGTGTATTTCAAAGATGTACAGAGGTGTGAGGTGGAATATTTACATGTTTTCAATATCAAAACTAGCCAAACCATCAGCTACATTAGCTTGTAGCATGAAAACTTCACCTAAAACCCTAGATGAAGAGAACTTGCATTTGAATTCATCTTGCTAAAGAAAAAAGGTAAGAAAAAGGTTATACTTACTTGTGGACAAGCTTAAGATAACAAGAAATTAGTTTTCAAGCTTAAAAATTGAATTTAGGTGAGTTTTGAAGAGTTTTGGGCTGCTCTGGCACAAGCATAGCACATTCTCTAGAAGCGCAGTGCAGTGTCTGGAACGACAGCGCCAGCTTCAGAAGTGCAGCACCACCAATTTTTGACCAAATTTGCCCCCAAAACCCATGTTTTTTCACTAATGGAGGGGAAAGCCCGATGATCAAGGGAGAATATTTGGTAATGGAAATGAGTTTGGGACCTTTTGGGTTTTTAGAGGAACAATATGTTTCCCTTTTGAATAAAAATGGACCCCACATACCTTTTCAAACCCTAATTTTTCACCTTTTAAACTCTGCCACTTTGGAGAGTTGAAACTTGAGTTGCTCTTTATATTTTTGAATTGTGAGACTTCTTATTCTGGAACTTTGATATTTCAACCATGAAGAATTTATGAAAATTCATAAAAACTTATTGCAAAGCTCTTCTTATCACAACTCATCCAATGTTAGATTTATGCATGGAGTGAAGATGGACCTTGAAACCCTAATGACCTAATGAACGCATTACACTGAGTGAAATGGTGATGATGATGATTGATATGATTAAGGCATTCTCTTTATTATGATTCCCTCATCTGATTGATGTAAGTGACGGACATGTGAGATTTTTTAAGAGAATAGAGACATTCCTAGACAAACTAGCGAGTGACCAAATTTTACTCTAAAAACCTAGTGACATGATAAAATTTGACCTTGAGACCCCTAACAAACTTGGTAAAAGAATATTTTATCACTGGTGACAGGCAGAAAAGACTGACACTAACATTAACTCTAGCTAGGGATGGCAGCTCCTTGGAGGTGTCAAGAACACCGTAGACTAGGTAGCCTTATCCATTAGGCATGGAGTCAAAAACAAAAATACCAAATTCAAAAATGAAAACTGACTGACTAACTGAACTGATTTGACTATAAAAAACATAATGACTAAACTTACTTATGGAAACAGACAATCGAGATTTGAGGGGTTCAAATCTTGATGATAACTGCCCCCCTGCTGAAAATGTATATTCAATCATGTGTAATGATCCCTCTAGTGTAACCAATCCAACAAATGGCTACTCATTTGAATCCTACTCACACTTTCTTTGAACATGCATAAAAAAAAAACATAGGCCACTCCTAGTGTCCACTGAATATATGTACGTGATCCATAAATACAATAAAATTCATCTCCCTTGATGACTGAAGCAAATTAGTAAAAGGATCTTGAATAATCTGAAATTTTACCCTGTCTTGAAAGTTAGCAGAAATACAAGCACACCCTTCATTTTCCAATGCAAAATTTTTGTCAGGATGAAAATGTTCATTAAGTTTTTCATTTTCATTAGGAAAAGGGGAAGTTGTTCTTGAAAATCTGCGTTTGAGGCGACCATATCATCAATAGCAAAGATGTGCACATCCATAAGATCCGAGACAATCTTCTCTTCTTCAAAAGACTCCTCATTTTCTTTACTTGGAGGAATATCATCATGTTCATGAGGCTCTAAAACAACCTCTCCTTTATCATTGCTCTCCTCTTTATCATCTGCCTGCAATGTTGTATGAAACCTCCACACATGCTAGTTCAAAATTACGATTTGCACGAATTTTCTCTTGGAATAGTGTTTCAGATCCTTGTTCATGCATTTCATCATAAACCTAATCTTGGTCTTCACAGATCTTATGTTGAAATAAAAACCCATAGAAAGAACAATCTAAAACAACAAATGAATGACTATCTTCATACCTTTCATTAAAAGACTGACAAATCTGCTACAAGGATTCATCAAACTCGTAGGATGGAACATGACTATCATTCATAAGCATAATTCCTTCATTAAAATAGGGTTGAATGTTCTCTTGTTCTTCTAAAAGGTCTACAACCTTTTTAATGTCATCATTGGAGTCCTGATCAGTTTCACTTTCATCCAAAGGAGAGAACATCTGTTCTTCTTGGTGATGGTAAGGGTTCTCATATAAAGCCTCTAGGATCTCTTCATCCATGAACTCTTCATCACCATGAAATCTTTCAAAATTATGAATAAAACCTTGAAAATTCTTGCAACAATCTTTTATGAGCAGTAAAGATGGATGTTTTTCTTTAAAATTTTCATAAAACATCATATGAAAATTAAAAAGTGAATAAATACAACCAGGTGGCAAACCTTCATACCATAATCTTACTTGTTCCTCCAAGGTGGACATGAACATCTTCATTAGACAATCTTCAGGAAACTGAATTTGCAGCCTATGTACATGCATGTGAAACTTGACTATGTGAAGAGCAGCATGCTCTCCTTTCTCATTTTTGAACTTCAACAAATAACTTTGCCAATCTACACAAGGCATGTAGTTTGGAAAACTTGGAATATGAGCACGATTTAAGGGATTATACCTTGTAGATCTGGGATTCACCTTGTAGCAGTGAAGTCGCCAATCTAGTCACAAAAGGAGTACTTTGAACTTGCATGACACTGATTCAAGTCACCAGGTGGGATGCTTCAGCCTTCCCGTGTCTGATCATTGTCCACTATCAACAATCAGATCTGATCCTTGTCATTCTTTCCCAGGGAAGATATGATATTTTTTTCCTCAACAATGACACCAAAATGTTATCCCCTACTATGTCCCAGGCTGAGGAGGATATCGTAAGAGGTAACTTCAAACCACTTGCAGTTCAGTAGCTAGCCCTACTGAACCAGATAGGCATCTCTCTAAGGATTTGTCAATGAATAACTAGAAAAGAATTAATTTCAGGCTATATGTATAAGTCTTGCTTGAGTATTTGAAAATTTAGGGTTTTTTTAGGTTTGTTGGACTAGGGATGAGAGCAGGCAATTAGGTCAAGGCATCAAGTGTGCAGTAATAGGCATAAAGAGGAGCTAGATAACAATGTGTTGTGGTGAACTTGAGATTAGTCCATGTAGTATATGTCTTTGAGTTTAAGAAATTATAATGAGCATGTATTAGCTTGAATTCATTAATTTAGAAGAAGATAAACACAAACATGATTTTCCACATAAATAGAGCTTAAATTCAAGATTTATGTCTATATAAATGCAAGGAAATTCATAAGAATAAGATAAGTCATGTAAATAGAGATTATTTATCCATTAGAAACTAGTAGGAAAACGAAAAAACACCATAGACTCACTGAACTAGAATTCTTGAAATATAGTTGTAATTGCTCTTGTATTAGCTGAAGAGAACATAAGATACATGCCTTCATAACAAAAGTCCAACCCTTCTCTCTGAATGAGAAATGATACATATAGACTCAATTGAACCACTTCCCCACCTTCATGAGTTGAATTCCTAGGTGATTGAACTGTTTCCAAGATTCTCTCAACCAACAGGTGAGAGTGAGAAGGTCAAATAAAAAAACTGCGTTTAGACTTTATTTAGGATTTTTCTTCCTTAATGAGGCCTAATAAACCATAAAAACAACCTATCATGTCTATTTATTCATTATTACATCATCTAACCTCAAATTAACTTCAATTACATCATGTGTTTTAATTTTGACCAAGTCAAACTGAAATCTAGGAAAACACACAGTGAAATTTAAATGAAAAGCACAGAAATTTGCATAAGCACAGCACAAACTATGAGCCCACTCTAAGGTGTCGTCCTGAGGTCCAAATTGAGATATGAAAGAATGGTCAACTATCTTTTCCTGTCTAGCTTCTAGAACACCTTTAATTTTTGAAAATTACCCATGGGAAGACCTTCAAAAACTCATTATCCCAAGGTGTCTCCAAAAGCGTAGTGCTTATCAAAAAGAGCGGCAAAATGTTGATTTTTTACCCCTTTTTCTCCTTTTTCTCACAATTTGGGCCCTCTTTGAGAAATCTAATTAAATGGGTTTTGAGGGGAGGCCATGAGCTTTCCAAAACTGCAAACCATTTGTCATTTGGAGGCCTGAGGAAAAAGCGCAGCACCAAGGCGCTGCACTTTTGTGACTAGCCAATTTTTTGAATTTGGCACCAAAATAGCCAAAAAACCAAAAATGCTCAGAAATCATTCAAAATTGGTCATGATCTGTAAAATTATGTATGAAAAGCCCTCATGGATTCTTCAACAAGCATCTCCAAGTTATCCCTCTCATTTTTGTCCTTAAGGGTTTCCTTTAGCTTATTTTCCAACTGCTTGAGCTTGATGTTACATATCATGTTTCTAGTTTGATAGTGATGTGCCATGTGCCTTAGTAGCTGGTTATCTCTGTTGGCTTTGTCAAGAAGCTTTTCTAAGTGATCATTGACCTTATCTAGACAATACTCTCTATCCTCATTGATCTCCAAGGCAATTTTGTCCTCCATGTCTAGGTCTTCATCTAGCAAATTGTGTCCTTTGTCCTCCTTTAGTGCCTTTTTGAGTCCCTTGGTCCTTGGCCTATTTTTCTTGATTTGTTTTTTAGTTTCCTTAGATTAACTAGGCTTCAACACTGCTTTGCCTTTGCCTGCTTGTTGCAACAATTTAGTTTTCGCCTTCCCTATGATGAGTTGTCTAGCTTCTAGCTGATTATTTTCTTTTTGAAGGAATGAAATAAAAAACCTTTCTATTGCCATGTTGTCCATGTGTTCTTTGATCTGGGAATCCTTCTCTTTGATAATCTGTAGCATGTTTGAGGGCTCATTTTCTGCTTCTAAGTCCACCAATTCAAATTCATGCTCAATTAAGTCTTCATCCTGTACATGTGATCCCTGTTTTGCTAATGTAGAAGGCTTGGTCCTTTTCTCAACCTGAGAAGTAAACACAAGCCTTTTTCCTCTTTGATACATCCTAGTCACTTCAGGTCTAGGTTCCTTAGGAACTTCCTCTGACTTTCTTGATGATCCTACCTCCATTTGTTGAGTTAGTTTGTTTTGATGTTGAAGTGAAACAATATTCTCATGCCATTGCAAAAATGTTTCTATGAAAGAATCCCATGTCATGTTCTTCTTTGCAAGCTGAGAGAGCTACAATCTTTATCATGATATGATGAAAAATACTAGGGCAGTGTTCTTTGTCTTTCACCTCTACCTTCTCAGACATTTTAATAAGGCTTCTACATAGATAATTGCACATGTTGAGAGGTTTTTGAGCTGTAAAGTGCATTAGAAGCCGGATGTGATATGCATACAATCTAGAAAACTTTCCCTCACAGGTGAAAAAATTCATGACAACCTTCATTAATGGTGCATACTTCTCCAAAATGTACCTAAATGGAATGATGTGTGTATGGGTCTCCCTGTAGGCTATTTTCAAGAAAGACCTGTAATATTCAAGGTCCAAATTCATACCTTTAAACTAGTATTCTCCCTGATCAGGTATCCCTGTAGCAAGTGAAATGGCAGCCACTGAAAATGTAAACTCAACCCCTGCTATGATGTCCCTTTCCCCTTTTAGATGAGTGGCGATCTAATCAGTCAACTGTTCATGGAAAACTACTTCACTTACCCTTTTACAAAACTCTAGACAATTTACATCTTCAAAACACAGCTTGATGAAGGGTGATGAGTTGATTTCATTGTAGTTGGTAGGCTCATATCTAAGGATTTTTCCTCTCTAATGGTGAAGAATCTCCCTCCATGATGGTAGAAACCCTAGATGATTAGAAAATGAAAAACAATGAGGAATGAGTGAAAATATGAAATGAGGGGTTTTAGGAATGGAAATGATGGTAGGGAAATTCTTAGGAGATAAATATGGGCTGCAAGCAAATTATGAAGATTAAATGGAGTGAAATGAGGGAAAGAAATGTTTAGAAGAAATTGAAAAATAGAGCTGCTAGGAAATCTGCTCAAAATGCTAGGCATGAGATAGCGTTTAGGTAAAGGTGAGTCAATTTGATTATTTATAGGTTATTTAGTGACTCAAATTGTATTTGAAACATGTAAAAAGGTGTGAGGTGGAAGATTTACATGTTTTCAACATCAAAACTAGCCAAACCATCAGTTACACTAGCTTGCAGCATGAAAATTTCACCTAAAACCCTAGATGAAAAGAACTTGCATTTGAATTCATATTGCTAAAGGAAAAAGGTAAGAAGAAGACTATACTTTGTGGACAGCTTTAGGATAGCAATAAATTAGTTTTCTAGCTTCAAAATTGAATTTGGATGAGTTTTGAAGAGTTTCGGACTGCTCTTGCATAAGCATAGCGTAGTCTCTGGAAGTGCAGCACCACCAATTTCTGACCAAATTTTCACCAAAAATACCCATTTTTCACTAATGGAGGGGAGAGCTCAATGAATAAGGGATAATGGGAAGTAAATGAAATGATTTTGTGTTTTTATAGGCAAAATATGTTTCTCTTTTGAATAAAAATGGGCCCCACATACCTTTTCAAAACCTGATTTTTCACCTTTAAATTGGGCCACTTTGGAGAGCTAAAACCTAAGTTGCTCTTTATCTTTTTGAACTGTGACACTTCTTCTTCTGGAACTTTGAGATTGCAACCATGAATAACTTATGAAAATTCATAAAAACCTATTGCAAAGAGTTTCTTATCACAACTCATCCAATGCTAAATTTATGCATGGAATGAAGATGGACCTTGAAACCCTAATGACCTAACGAAGACATTAGACTGAATGAAATGGTGATGATGATGACTGATGATGAAGACATTCTCTTTATTATGATTCCCTCATTTGATTGATGTAAGTGACCGACATGTGATATTTTTTAAGAGAATAGAGACATTCCTAGACAAACTAGCCAGTGACCAAATTTTACTCTAAAAACCTAGTGACATGATAAAATTTGACCTTGAGACCCCTAACAAACTTGGTAAAAGCATATTTGATCACTAGTGTGTTGGCATTATGATTCAAGTGTTGTCCTTGATGGCAACTCACTCAGAGGTTGGTACAGATGCTCAGAAGTTGGTACAGGAGATGGCAACTTAATCAGAAGACAGATCCTAGTACAGCTTGCCAAGGAAGTTCATACACGCAGGTTTGTTAAGACCAAGTCGCGTGTACACGCAGGTTGGCTTCAGTAAAAGCGCGTACATGTGAAAACGTACCTTTGGTCAGTGGCAGTTAGTCCTTGGAAGTTGTGCCTATGGTTTTGGACCATGGTGTCTCGACGGACGTGTCGATCCCTAGTTTCGAGGTTGATGGTATTGTGTTACTATGGTTTTGGCTCTTGGTATTGAGCAAGGCCTAAGGCTATATAAGGAGAAGATCACTAGGCCAAAGAGAGCAAGTGTGAGTGATGAAGATCTGAGAAAGTGTGTGATCCAAGTGCTGGTTATGGGTTGGTGATCTGAACCAAGGTTTCACTCATGTGGAGGATGATGAATGATGGAACGAGATCTCAAGGCTTGGAATGATTATCTTCATATGGTTTGCCTGTGGATAGATCAGATCTACTGACGCATGTTTATTATTATGATCTGGGTATGTTTTGATGTCTGATATAGCTGCAGAGTTATAAGTTAGAATTTGCAGATCTGTACGCGGGTTGGCTTTGGTAAAAGAGCGTATACACGCAGGTTGGGTTCATCCAAGTAGCGTATACAATGTGAAGTATGATATTTGAAGATGAAGTTGGATCTGGTTGTTGTTATGTTGTCTGGTTGTTGTTGACAGGGTTACAGTGATTCAGAATTGGGTGTTTCAGTGATTGATGATGCAGGTTGTTCTACAATGATGATTGTTTCATGGATCCAGTATGAAAATGTATGAAACGTGGTCCCGGGAAGATCGTAGGGTTGGCACCTACGTACTAGTAAATGGATCGGCTAGTACAAGAGCTATGAAGGTTGTAGCCTTCTGTAGGGTTGGTACCTACGTACTAGTAAATGGATCGGCTAGTACAAGAGCTATGAGGGTTGTAGCCCTCTGCAGGTTGCAGCCTGCGTGCTGGTAAATGACTGCACCAGTGCATTGTAAAAGAAGTTTCTTATTAAAGAAGAAAGAGACGAATTGCAGCAGGTGGTTTTCACCCACATTGGGTTTCCACCTTATATCATGGTGTTCATGTGTGTGGCTCTTGTGTGATGTTCTGTTCTGTTATTCTACACCCGTTTACTGTTAATATGCTTAATAATGATCTGATGCATTTACTGAAGATTAAGCTAACTGAATTATAAGATCTCTGGATATACGCGAGTTTCATTAGACACAGTAGCGTGTACACGCGGGTTTACTTAATTGAAGTAGCGTATATGTTTCTGAGCATGAAATTGAAAAAGTTTGATTGATCTGATAATACTGATTCACCCCCCCCTCTCAGTATTATTTCCAACAATTGGTATCGGAGCCGGTCCTTCAGAGAAGCTTGATCGCTTGAAGGAGATTCGTAGAACAATGGGGAAGAAAGCACGTCAGAAGAAGAAGACAGCTCAAAGGAACAATGACAACCTGTCGTTGAGTGGAAGCAAGTATTCAGATCCTGAAGCACCTCAGATTGAAGATGGACAAGCAAATGAAGCATCAGATCAAATCATAGATCAACAAGATCTACCTAGCAAAAGGGAGAATGCCCTCAAAGAAGAAATCATCAGATTAGAAGATCAGTTGGAATGTGCCTCCAGAATTCGAGAAATGCTGCTAGCACTGAATAAAGAGCAAGAAAACGAGATCCTCAAACTAAGGCATCAGTTGGATGAAGGAAGGAAAGCTGAAGAGACCTTGAAGAAGCAATGTCTAGACAAAGAAGAACAACATCAAGTTGAGGTAAATATCTTGAAAAGTAAATTAGAAGAAAAGGATAAACTATTACGATTTCAAGATAGTACTAAGATCTTGGATGATATTCTTAGTAGTCAAAGGTCCCCTGCTATCAAAACTGGTCTTGGTTTTCATGAGTCTATTGAAGGTGAATCTGTTTCACAAAGTAAGACAAGAATCTCTAATGCAAAATCTGAAAGGCTCTACAAGGAGATGAAAGGTCAACCTCATCAACAATCAAGGAAAGAGACTCCTCAAAGAAAATCTTTTACTCCTCCCATGAATAATGTTGAATGTTATGTATGTCATAATCTTGGACATGTTGCAGCCATATGTAGAAGAAGAAGGTTTCAAGACCATCATGCAGAAAGATCATCACATTCAAGGTACTTTAATGGATATTGCTTTTCTTGCAATATATTTGGCCATAAAGCTGCTGATTGCTATAAGAGGAATATGAAACATGTAAGATGCTATGCATGTAACAAGTTTGGACATAAAGCAAAAGATTGCAGGAACAAAGCTCATGATAAAAGGAAATCATCAACATGCTTGAAGATATGGAAGAATAAGGAAGTTCAGTCAGAAAGATGTGGCACAGCATAGGGTACTCAGCACAACACAGACATAACAGACTCAGGGGGAGCTGAAGGTGTAAAACTTCAGTGTTCTAATTCTCATACGCAAGTTTCATGAAGGAAAGCCGCGTATATACGCGAGTTTCGCACTGCAAAGTCGCGTATATGTCAGTTTGTGAAAAAGCAGTGGGGACAGACTCAGAAAAGGGGTCTGATATGATCCAGTCCAGTATATGCTCTATTGGTTAACAGTTACAGTCTGCTGAGGATGTTTGGAAATGTTTTGATACTTGTAAGATGCTAGAAGTGTTTAATCCTAACTTGATGATGAGATCTTGATGCTTATTACTGATGTATGCATGATCAGATCTAACTACAGATGGCACAGGCTCAGGGGGAGCATATACTTCAAATAATGCATTGTTGGCATTATGGTTAGAAGTTGTTTATAAATTCTATGAAGCTAAATGATACATCTTGTTGTTTGATCAAAGGAATGGCATTACAGGCTGATGGTACAGATCATATATGATGAATGATAGTCATGGTCTTGAATGAATTGCTGGTCCTAGAACTTGCATCTACTCAGGGGAGCATGGATGGATTGATACAACTTGGAGCCCATTCAGAAACTTCAGCATGTATCTCTGTTGTGATATCTCTTTTATGGTGTCAAGGTCATGTAACGGCCTATGTTGGTTTCCCCACTATGCCTGGGATGAATGATGTAATGTTCATGTCTTATCATGAGTAAACTCTTAATGTATCTCCACATGGTTAGGTGGATGAGTCAATATTGGTATATCCCCACCAGTTTGGGTGATGAATGTATGTTGAGTCTTTTGGTGATAGGAAGGTCTTCTATGATGTATAAGTCTTTGTTCTTCTTGAAGAACATCTTTTGCAGATCTTGCCTAGCATGATAATTAGGCAAGACAACATTGATGTCCACTAGGCTAGTTGTGATCACAACAAATGCTAGCGTTGATGTGCTTGGTGTATCAAGCTTAGGGGGATTCCTATGGTTGTTGCAATATCTTGTAGAGAATCACCATAGTAGCAGGCTTATTGAAGAATATATAAAATGATGGCTATGGTGGTTGAGAGTCCTAGACTTTGGAGGAGGTTCTGCCTCAAGAGATCAACTCAAATACTCTTGGAGTTAGCATAGTTGGTTAGTGCTTGGAAAGAGGTTTCCAATGGTATGTCGAAGTCCATGAATGGATCTCAAGATCAAAATTTATTGATAGTCAAAGTAAGAATCTTGAAGTCCTTAGAAGCAAGCTAGATTTCAGAACCTCTAATTTCGGAGGGTCAGAGGCTCGGGATGTCGGAAGGGCAGAATCTCGAAAGCCCGAAATATCAAAAGGATGAATTTCAAAGGTCAAAACCTTGGGACCATGGAAGGTATGAATATTGGAGCAGGTTGAATATCATGTTAGATGATCCAAAAATACTTTATTATCATAGGTTATAAAATTGAAATAAAATAATTATTAATTTAAGAAATTAAATTAATAATTATTCTAGAATGATTAATTATTTTAGAGACAATTAGAATTAGTATATTGTTGTAACAAGATATGACTCTCCAAATGAGTCGTATCTTAGGCTCTATTATAGGAGATTAGTTAGCTAGTTGGTTTGAATAGCATTTATTGTAAATGGACACTTGTAAGTGATCCATAATTAGAGGTAGTTAGGACATGGAGCTTATAAATAGCTCATTGCAAGAGTGTTTGGTTGTTCGGGTGTAAGCTCTTGCAAATCAATTATGTAATTGTTTTTTTCTGATTAATAAAATTATGTGTCTGAGGACACTTCTGCCATTATTGTGGTATCAGAGCTCCAGTAATGCTGCAGTGGATGTGAAGAGGAGATTCCAGCTCTACAAGTTTGTGGAAAACTCCGTTGAAGTGATCAGCAAAAAAATGGTATGAAATTTGCAACAAATTTTTTTTATTGATTTTAGATCTGTCAATTCTAAAATCATTTAAAAAAACAAAAACAAAAAAAGCTACTTGTGAAATGGTTGAGCTGGCATTGAACGTATTTGGTCAACGAATTGTGGCGGTTTAAAGTCAGCTCGCTTGTGTCGTGAGTCGGGATTAGAAAAATGTCTGGAAAGATTGGATTGGAGGGAATCAACATAATCCCACATAATTAATTTTCGTTTCGATCGTCACTACTTTATTAATAATCATGTGGACAATGACGTGTAAAATTAAAAATTAGTAAGATTCCTTGGCCTTGAAGGAGACAGCGTTGTGTAAAACTGCTGATAATATTATACAGTTCAGGAATATCCAAAACATTCTCTTTCCACTTAGCCTGCCTAAGAATGTAAACTATTCTGGACGCTCTTTACTTTGAATATTCTGTTGCAATTTGAACAGGTGGATATGTTTAATTTGAGTCATGTTTATGTCTTATAACCCTGAAGATTTCAAAAATTGACGCCTTAAGATACAGTTTATCTGGATTCATTTTGTCTTTAATAAGCCATTGTGATCAGCATGAGCAACCTCTGCGCGTTCTGGCTTTTCACATAAACCCGAAAATGCATGACAAAGGCGAGCAGTAAGGAGCTCCGTTCATTACCAGGCATGAGCGGTCTATTTCAAGATCACGTTCTAGGTCATTGTCGCATCGTCGTGGAAGAAGTCGCAGTCTAAGATACAACAGCCGAAGTCGCAGCTACAGTCGATCCCCCAGATCACCAAGGACAGATGGCCGTAGTGCAGTTCAGGTTGAAAGGAGATCAAGAAGTCGAAGTTACAGCCACAGTCCTAGGAGGGCAAGGAGACAAAGCCCAGAAATAGATGGTCGCAGGAGCAGCAGTCGTTCAGCTGACAATTGAAGTGGCTAGAGGGGCAGTAGATATAGTCCGAAACGAAAACATTTTGAAATTGCCATATTTCACACAATTCAGCTCAAAAACGCCATTGCTACTAGCGTAAAGGCCTAGACCATCAAAGTTCGTATGCGAAAACCTGCTAAATGAAATACTTGGTAAAACGATCCTGCGTTTTACAAGTAAAAAGATCTAGCGAGCACTCCAGTGCCAGCCAGTGAGCATTTGACAAGTTTAAACTTTTTCTCCAACTTGTTGAAAATGAAGTCAAAGAAAAGATAGGTACTCTCATGACGGATAATGGGGGAGAATTCACTTCAAATGAATTCAAAACTTATTGCAGTGAAAATGGCATAAGACGACATCTCACTAATGTTTACACTCCACAGCAAAATGGAGTAGTCGAAAGAATGAATCGCACTTTGTTAGGAATGGCGAGATCCATGTTAACCTTCAAGAGGTTAAGTCCAACATATTGGGCGGAAGCAATTCATACAGCTGTCTACTTAAGAAACAGATCTCCAACTGCTTCTTTAGACAGAATCACACCTTATGAAGCTTGGTTTGGTTTCAAACCTCGAGTTAAACATCTTAGAGTTTTTGGGTCAGTGTGTTATGCCTTAGTTCCGAAAGAAAAACGAACTAAGGTTGACTCAAGAAGTTTAAAATGCACAATGATTGGCTATTCTAATGAGAAGAAAGGGTATCGTCTTTTGACCAATGGAAAATTCATTGTGAGCAGGGATGTCATTTTTGATGAAACAGAGAGTAAGAGTGCTGAAGAAATTGAAAATCTTCTTCACAAATTAGAAACTAAGGGAAGTAAAAGAAATGGACAAATGCAAATTCAACCAACTTCACCAAATTGGTATGAACTTGATTTTCCTTCCTCTGAAGATGAGTCATCCATTCCATCTACATCGACAACATCATCTGGGTCTTCTAGCAGTTCATCCGCATATCCATGCAACAGCAGTTCTTCAGACAGTGAGTCTCCACATTCTTCACCTGAACGATGTACATCAGTTTATATTAATCCTCTTTACAATGATGGGGACTTTACAGAAGCGCAAACAAGTGAGCACCAACTTCCGAAATGGGCAGTTCAACTTTTGAAAGATGTAAAGCCCGATGAACAGAATAAAACTGGCACCAAAAGGGCACATCGAAGTGAAGGCAATTTTGCCTTGATAGCAAATGATTTTACTGAACCTTCCACATACAAAGAGGCAGTAAAACATAAAGAATGGAAACAGGCTATGGTTGAAGAATATCAAGCGTAATTGATAACAACACTTGGAAACTTGTTGATTGTCCAGCAAATGTTAAACCCATCGGCTGTAAATGGGTTTACATAATTAAGTATAATCAGAAGGGTGAACTTGACAAGTATAAAGCACGACTTGTCGCAAAAGGTTTTGCGCAGCAGGAAGGCATTAATTATGAAGAAACCTTTGCTCCAACAGCTAAATGGAACACCATCCGATTAACACTTGCATTGGTCGCTCAAAAAGGATGGAAAGTTCATCAAATGGATGTGAAAAGTGCTTTTCTCAACGGGGATTTACAGGAGGACGTGTATATGACCCAACCACCAGGTTTTGAAGTGGAAGGACAAGAACATAAAGTCTGCAAATTGATCATATCAGAAGTAGGCTAGAACATTCAAACCTCAGAGGTTCAGAACTTTGGAACCTCGAGACCTTGGAGTATCAGAACCTCTCGAAACTTCACAATTTCAAAGGTCAGAGTCTTAGTCAATCGGAAGGTTGGTATATCAGGATTTCAAAATTTCATAAGTTCTAGTTAATTGAATTATTTTGAAAGCACTAAGGGTTACGGGGAGCATACATTTCAAAGAAAATATTTGCAAAGCCAAGGACCAAGGAACCCATTCTCTCTCCTCAGACAAGACACATGGAAACATGTGATTGACCCTCAAGAGCTAACGATGGTAGATGGTGTTAGCATGATGTGACTATATGGAGCACTCATGGCAGTTAGTTTCAACATTATCGTGTGGCATAATGGGGAAATTCCTAGTGACACATGTCACCACGAAGGAGACACCATGTGGATTGATGACGAGAGTAAGACATCATCTGTAAGGTCAGAATATCGGAGGTTAGGATTCATAATTTCTCTGTAATTGAATTTTGAGAAAAGTCCCGATACAAGTGAGCTTCGATGTTGATTGGAATTTGGTCATGGAGACCCAAAGAACCAATGGTGTAGAGCGATAACACAAGGGGATAGGCCCCCGAAAAGATCCCGAAGGGCTTTTCACCTAAGTACTATGCCACCGGTCACAACACCCAATCCTATGGTGGTAAAAAAATAAGGGGCAAGGCAAAAGGGGCTAGAGGCAAGGATCGAAATCTCATGATTTCGTAACATCTACCTTAATAAATCTACGATATGTGGGAGCTCTGAAATTCCAATACATAGTTGTATGAAGTCGTTGGTAAAAACACCCAGTCCCATGGGGGAATAAATACTAAGGCGCAAAGAAAAAAGAGCTACAAGCTAGAATCAAAATCTCTCATTGTTTTAACATCACCCTAATATAAGTTAAAATACTTCGGGCTTTGAAATTAGATCACAAATGTGTATGGCAGATGAATGAGTAGGAAACTAAGTAAATGTGTGTAGAGGAGTTGGTCGATGGAGTCAATGGTGACGGTCATAGGTAGGAGACAAAGACAAAGATTGTTGGGTCAAGGAAGCAAGGACCATTATTATGCAAGATGATTTAAATAAAGCCCGTCATGAACTGAGAAGTAAGCCACCTCTAATCTCCCATGCATGCCTCATTGAATTGAATGAATATTAGACCCTCAGGGATGGGAGATTGATCATAGTTCAAAGGAGCCATGCCTGAGGTACATGCTTTTCGCTGAAAGACAATTGAGACGTATGTCTTGAGCGGTAAAGAGCCATACTGTCAGTACAAGCTGAATTTAATGGAACAACTACTTCAGTCTACAGTGTGACTGAGATTTATTTCTTGGTAGGTTGAAAGACGCTTAGGTGGGCAGTCCTTACATTAATTGATGTGAAACTGTAGTTGTTAAAGTAGCTGAGAAGGAGAAAATTCTCAGAAGTCCATGGTCCATGTTTAATATGATCGTAGTAGAAATGTATCAGACACAATAGCAGGAAGGAATGCCATGCAGAGGTACAATTTAGTAGTGTGAATATTGGAAGTGATGGCTGATAGAGATAGCATCGATCACTGTGTTTAAATGAAACAAAACCCAAGGTTGTAGCTGATAAATTTTGGGGGAAGTAGAATTGTTGGTAGAGAGTGGTGTGGAGAGATTTGTGGGCATATGTGTGTTGTTGTGTGAAAGGCCGAAAGTGCCAAAGTAGAAAAGAAGGCCATGAGATGAGTGTATGTTGTTGTGAGAAAAGGAATGAGAACAATGGGTTGTTATAGAGTGAGTAGAGAATAATAGAGTCTTGTGTGGGCTATGTGTTAGTGAATTCTATTGAGCATAAGAATGAGTTACTGCAGAGTGAGCCGAGGAAAAAGTGCAGCATGGGATGAGTAGAGGAAAGGCTACTGAGGAGAACAAAGATGATATTGGGAAGAGTAGCTTCCATCTACAATGAACATTGGTTCCTTATTGAGTGTGGGTTGGAGCCTGCATACAAGAAGTTGGTGCTTCCATCTCTAGTGGGTGTCTAAGAAGGCTTGGGGGTTGGTACCTCCTCCAAATTGATACCGGCATGAATTCAAGGAGCTGCAACTTAGTGCTTGCAATAAATCCAGGGAGTTTGTGATTTATATGGTGCTTCTGGTAGGCTAATCAGGTGTCTACAAAAGGATGGTGTTCTTGATTCCTACTAGTGGGTGCTAGAAAACAATTAAAGGGAGTTGATGGTTCCTGTGAGTGGTGGCTCACGAGCAGATTGATGTAATAGAGTAGGTGATCTTATTTTTACATCAATAACAACAACACATTGGTGGCTTTCTCCTGGAATGGTTTCCATGTTAAACCTCTGTGTCATATCTACGCTTCTCATGATGTGTATGCTTGTGTTAATTCACATGGATGATGTTATGGTTTGTTAATGATTTATCTCATTTAGTGGATGCCAAACTTGAATGAGTAAAGATAATTTGGCATAAAATTTAAAATTAGCCTTAATATTGATTGAACCCCCTCTTAGTATTAACATTGTTTCCAACAATTGGTACTAGAGGTTGGTTCCTTCATGAATAACTTAATCGCCAAGAAGTAGATCAAAGAGAAACAGTGGCTAATAAAGTTTGACTAACAACAAAAGGAGTTCCATTTTTAATTGGATCATACTATGGCCTTTGTAAGATCGGAATGGAATCTTATTTGATGGTAGTCAATGAAGACATTTGGTTGTCTGTGATATATGGAGAGAGGAATGAGTTCAATATAGAAGCCAAGGAAATCATCATGAAAGGGTTGTCTAAGTTAGATGCTGATAGAGTAAGGCATTGTGAGTCAACAAAGGAAATGTTGGACAGATTGCAATGTCTATATGGAGGAGAAAGATACACAACTCAAGAGGAGGTCAAAGAATCTTGCTACTCAAGCAGTGAACCTGAATATGTGAAGCCTGTTAATAATGAGAAGAAGAAGGCATCCCAAAGGAAGGATGCTCAAAATATTGAAGATCCTTCTTCCAATAAGGAAGTTTTTTCCCATCACTCTCGAGTTGATGATGATGAAGAATCAGAGGAAAGGCCATGTTGCTTAGGAGGTAAGCTATTGATTTGTGATAAATGTAAAGAAAAATGTCATTCATTATCTAGATGTTCATGCAAATAACTTGAAGATAGATATAATCATGCATCTAGTAGTAGTAATGAGGATAGACCCACTTTAGTAGCAATATCAAATGAGGGATTCTCTCAAGAAGAAGAGAGTATATCCTATGAAGAGAATAGGGGTATCAATGGAAGTAATTAAGATGAAATACTCCTTAGACCCATGGAAGATTCCATGGACACACAGATGGGTTTAGATCTATGTGGTAGCTGAACTAGCACCTCTGATAGTGAAGGAAGGGTTATAGATAAAAGGATCCAATTTAGGAAGAAGTTGATCTCTTCTTTAAAAGATATCAAGGAGCTATCAGAAGAAAATCTCAAGAAAAAGGAGAAGTTTCATGAGTATGAGCTTGAGAATGAGAAGTTGAGAAAAACAATAGTTGATATAAATGCTCACCAAGAAGAGGTTAGAAGATTGAATGGAAAGCTAATCATTCAGCTAGATGAAAGAGAAGCTCACTATGAGAGACTACAAGTTGAAGTAGTCTCATTGAGACATTACTTAGAAAAGTCAAATAAAGAGTTGTATCAATACCAGAAGCTCGAGGAGAGAATAAAGGACTTGGATGAGATTCTTGTTAAGAAAATATCCCCACTCATCAAGGCTGGTTTGGGTTTCGAAGAAGAACCAAGCTCCAAGAAGGAAAAGGCTGGAAGGTTAACCACCCATGTAAGGGAAGTTGGAAATTCCAACAAAAACAAAGGAAAAGAGGTTATTGGACAACAACAACAAGAAAGCAACATCAATAAGAGAAGAATAAGTAGTAGCAAAATGTTATGCAACAACAAAGGCATTAGTAGAAGAGAGCTAAGTGGTTGCAAGAAAGAGTGCAAGGAAGTAATGCAAATTGCTAAGGATGACACAAGAAGAATCTACAGAGGTCCTTTCCTCTCAAGGAAAAATCCCTCAAAGAAAAGGTAACTTCTGTCATCAAAATCCTTTTCATGGTTATTATTTTTCTTGCAATAATTTTGGACATAAAAGCATACACTATAGATGGCATGCAAGAAAAATAGATATGTTGAGTAGAAACAACCCAAGAATGCACAAAGTGGCTAGGAGTATGCATGTTGGTAGCGATAGGAGTTTTAACAAGAATGTTGTCAAGAATAGTAACTCCTTTGCCCCATTCGGTTGTTATGTAAAATGGTACAATTGTGGAAAGGTATAAGAGAGTAAGTTGTAGATATGAGAATAAATTGCATGCTTCTCAGCATATGCATGCAAATGTAACAACTCGGGATTTGAAGACAAGAATAAACAATGGAGTTCATGAATACAAGTTTGTCTTCAGTGCCCAGTATCAAAAGAGAAGATTAAAATAGGAGGAAGAAATCAAAAGAAAACCAGCAAGAATGGTCCTCTTATCCTAGTAATGGACCCCTCTGTGAGGCAGAAAGGCAACAAGAATATTTGGGTGAAGAAAGAGGAGGTGAAGGAGAAGTGTCCTCCAGCCATGCATAGCTGAGAGAAAGCCCAAAACTGGGCAAAGAAGAAGGTAGATGGTAATGACTCTATCATTACTCAACCAAAGAAGGTTTGGATGAAGAAAGAGCATGATATGCTCAGTGGGAGTAGATCCTCTATCTCTCTTCATTAAAAGAAGAGAATGGCCTCAAGGGAGGCCAAATAAGTTAGATGCAAGTATAAAATCTCATACAAATGAGATGCATATGATTGTTGAAGGTATGGTCGAGTCCCCTTACTGATTACACTAATGTATTTGTTTATTTCAAATGTATTAGAATTGAAAGAAAGAGGAGTGTAGCCAGCCGGGTTTCAAGGGGAGTACACAACAACATCTTATGTTGTGGGAAGAAGAAGATGAGTTGCAACAAAATGTTGGAATGAAAATAGGCCCACAGTCAAGTCAGGTCCATAGGAACAGTCCCCACATATAAGTGAGCAAGTAGATGCAAGAGATTAGAGAGAATTAGCTCAGGGGGAATTTCTTTATTAAGCAGTAGCAGGTAAGAATTTTCAGCCTCAGGAAGAAATATTGGATAGGAAATGAAAGGTTCACAACTTGGGTGAAATAATATTATTTCATTTAAGTCGTGAATTTGATTTTTCCAAGAAGTGTTGTGTTCATGAAACACAATAGGTACAAGCTTTGAATGTCCCTTAGCTTTCAATTGGAATCATTATGTCAATGGGTGGTCTGGGTTTGTATGGAGCAACCTTTTGTGCAAACGAGCATTTCTTTCTTAAAGGAAATATTAGAATTTTCTTGGTACAATATCCAATTTGTATCATCCTTTTTGGTTCAATTGGTATGATTTAAGAAATAACCCATATTTACAGTAGTATGATCTCAAGGGGAGAAGTGTTGAAGATGCTCAAGGGAAGTGAGCGCAGTCTCAACATAAGTGAAAATAAATCCCAATGCATAACTAATGGGTGGTATTTTCATTCAATAGAAATGCCATGAGAAATTTTAATTGGTATTGATTAATTTTTAAATTGGTACAAAAGATGCATTGGTAGAGAGAGTATTCAGTCGAAAACCATAAGGTGTGAAAAATTGCAGGCATTCAAAGCATATGAAGTATATGTTTAGGATGATCCTATCACATATGTCTAGTTTATAGAGCAACAATAGATTTCAATCCTTGAAGAGAAGTCTGCATAGCAGAATGCACGACAAAAACTAGACCCTCGTGATTGACAGTTAATGATTGCATGGGGGAGAAGAAGCACCTTGTAGCCCTTTTCCATTGATGTCAAAGGGGGAGAGAATTTTTGGAAAAGTTTAGATGCCCAAAATAGAGGAAAGAAACCCATTGGTGGCTCATGCAAGGAGATGTGTGGAAGTAACATGAGGATTGGCCATAAATGTGGAGAAGTGAAGAGGTGTTGCCATCAATGACAAAGGGGGAGATTGTTGGACAGTTTGAATTATATCTATGGCTATTTAGTAAGAGTGTTGGCATTAATATCAATAGTCATGCTAGGAGATCAATTTTTGTAGTTGGCATTAACTGACAGTAAGCAAGTGTTTTTTCATTGATTTCAACCAGATCAACATGGATGTATGTGCTAGCATGATGATTAGGCACGACAACATTGATGTCCACTAGGCTAGATATGTGTTGGCTTGTGGGGGCCTGACCCAGGTTCAACATTAATTAGCAAAAAAAATCCCTACACTACTGGTGCTTTCAGCATTAGCCTGTGGAGTGCGGACCAAAGTCTCACCCGAAGTAGTATGGGGGGATGTTGGAACCAAGTTTCCGCACCCTGAGATGATTGTGATGTAGGTTTATTCCTTCTATTCTTGCTTTCGCACAGGTCACTCAGTTTGAGGGCTTTCCAGACTAGCCCTCTATTCCACCCTTCAGTACCTCCGTGACAAGGTATGATTAACCTTCGCGTAGCCCTAACTTACAGCTCAGGTACTTTTGCGTTGCTAGGGCAATGTACCATGCAGATTCCGCAACTAGTCTAATTGTCTTACTTATCTTATTAAACAATCATAGTTAGCACCACGTAAACATATGTTCTTACCTGCGTTCACTTAACCAACGTAATTACATACGTTCACGCATCATATAAGCATTATAAATGAAATTCATACACAATACAATAAGATGCACTAACTGGAACAAAGAAGCAGAATTTGCAGAATACTTCTCGTTATTGACATCTTCAAGTGATTACAGACTCTATCCCCCTTGTGCACATAGTTGCAGTGGTCCATGCACTCAGATGCGGACTTCTATCACGGGCCTCTGCGCACTCAGCTATAGAACCTCTACCTATGCTACAACCTGAAACTTAGACTTCTTACTTCAGAGCTATCACTATATGACTCCAACTCATTACTCTCAACTACTTAGAGCTTAGCTCTTTTTATACAATCCCATGGTCCACAGACCATGGGTAGATCTTTTACAGCTGAATTTAATTTACAAAACTAAGGGCAGATAACCCTTTATGACACCTGACACCTACGCGCTCCACGACCACAAAATGCAGAGACTTTACTATTTTATTACAAAATCTGACCCAAAACATGGACTTTTAGCCCCAAAACTGTCCTTGGGGGATCCCATTCCCAACAGACCCCCAACACAAACATCATGACTCACCCTCAAGTCACTTAGTAGGCATAAAGATCTTTGCGTGAAGACCTTCCAGTTCTACTCGTATGAACACAACCTCAGTTGTGCATTATGCAACCACTTGCTTCACGTCTTCGACCATCTGCTCGGCCACTGATCCTAAACTATCGGATTGAAGCTTTTGCTGAATGGCTTGCAGAGTTGCAAGCTTACCTTCAATAGATCCTGTCACTGTGTAAGCCTCATCCAACCAGTGCTTTAGTCTTGCCTTCATCACTGCTTCCTTGTGCAGCGCTACATCCACCTGTTCCTTCAGTTGCTTGGCCTCCTGTAGTTTTGCTAGTATTTGTGTCAGCGCGATGGTTCGCGCTGTATCCTTAACCTCTTTATAACACTATTTTAGCTCACACGCTTCCGTCTCTAGTCGCTAGACATTGGTGTCCTCCTGTAAGCTTGTCAGGACCTCAAACTACTGCTCAAATGTTGTGTGCAGTCTGCTACTTCACTATCCACCACTGTTATTGCTTTTATGACAGTAGTCGCCTACTGCTCCTTCACTTCTGGTGGAGTTCAAGGATGGGCCTTCAACTGTAATTCCGTGATTTTGAGGTTCAACTCCAACTAAACCCTCGCCATCTCAGTACGAGTGTCGCGCACCCCTATGGCCAGCTTGCGGATGCGCACCTCAATTTCCTCCTCCTCAGGAATGGCCAACTCTGGGACCATTGAACATGCCTCCTCGATGACCTACATAATGCGCTTGCTCTAATTGGTCACCTCGGTCTCAGCAGCAATGGCTTAATCTCATTGTAGTGCCATCTTCTTGTTGTTGATCCATTATTCACTGATCACCTGGAGGGCGTAGTGCTCACAATCCCTCAACTCTGCAATCACTCCATCCTGTAAGAGGTGGAGCGCTTCACGTGGGAGCACTCCTAGATTCAATCCTACTCCATTTAGGGCACTGACAGTGGGCCTGTCAGCCTCATTCTCTATGGCCAGTGCTCCATCAAGAAGCATTATCACACATGAGGCCTTTGCGCACAACATCTCGATAGCTTCTAAAGTGCCAATAGCCAGGCTGGTAGACACCATGCTAGCCTGAGATGCATGGGTTTGCAGCTCCTGCAAACCTGTCTAGATAGCCCCCAGGATTATCTGCTGCTGCTGCTCAAATTTTTGTAGGGCCTCCGCGGTGACATCCCGCACCATGTCACCGATGTCATGCAAATCACCCTCTGTTAGTGTGATAGGGTCTAGAGATGTCTTGGTAGCCTTTGATTTCTTCTTGGACCCTCCTTTCGCCTACTCCCTTAAGCACTTAATGTGGGTAGACATCTCTTGAGGCTCCTTGCCATGTTTTTCGTCTATCTTCTCCTCTGTCTCATGTGAAGGAGACCTCATACCTTTGTTAGAGCCTCGCTCTCTCCCACCTGTCTGCTTTGCGGTCTGTTACGCGGCCTCTCACTTCCCTAGGCCTTATCAGTAGCCTCCTTCTTTCTCTTTTCATCCAACTGAGTCATATTTAGCTTGGCCTCCTCCTTCTTTCTCTGTGCAATAGACTTGCTGCCTCCCATTGTCAAGTCTATAGTAGCATGCCATTTTGTCGGCCATTGATCAAGTACTGCATCAATGGCGTCATCTGTTGCTAGGTAAGGCAAGTCGTACCATTTTTCCGTAGGGTCCTTACATGCCCTGATGGATACATTATGGAAGTCTACTTTAAATTCTGCGTAGCCCTACAGGTTGGCGTACACCGTAAGCAACAATCATGATTTGCAATTGATGGCCATGCATATGTTCACCTCCATCAAGATCCAGAAGATCTTACTGTCCTTGACTCGCTGGGTGTCCTTGGTCGACCATAGCGAAGTGTACTTCGCTACTTCTGGTAGGTCTAGCATGGACAAAGGGAACTAGCTATCCTTTGGCATCTCCCATGCTACCAGCACAAATGACAGCAAGAGACACGCATAGTGGAATGTATTGCTAAGCTCCTGTGATTCATGACAGTTTGCTAGGAACTCTCCACAAAGGTAGTCCAACCAGTTGAACTGGACTCCTTTGGCACACTAGGTTTCTAGCGCGATGAGAGGCATCGACACCTCATTTGTGCAACACTTCCTCATCACCTTCCCTGTTAAGATCTGTGTGGCTACCTTTACAGCAGGGTTGCAGATGCTGGATATAGCATATCCACGTGGCTTCTTCACTAGTTTAAACGTTTCTTTCATAGACTCCGTGAGGGCCTGCTCGCCACCTTTTCCACCAAATTTCATGGCCAGACTCTCTCCTATATACGACAATCACGTTATTCTATGAATCAATCTATCTGTTATGGGTATTGGCTCCTCTAGCCATAAGCACCCATCATGCACCAAGCACAATAGCTGCTTGATGACCAATACTTTCATCGGGGTGCGGTTGTAGTGCGACACCCAAAGTAGGTTGAGCAACCTTGCCTTGTCTACTCCTCTGAGCCACCTCCGCGGCTCCAATGCGGTCATTCCGATGTTTGTATCAATGATGTGGTACATTAGCTGCTTAGTTGCCAGGTACAGGAAATTCTCGTGGTCGACCAAGTCCTATTCTTCAAGTTTTAGCATCGGCACCCGTGCCAAGTGCGGTCCTTTGAAAACAATCTCATCCAGTGGTACAGGGCTTTGCAAGGGGGTCTTGCTCTCATTGATGTCTTTAAGCACCTTGATCTTGGCCTTGCGCGGAGGGACATACTTAGGAAATCGAGTAATAGGGTCTGCACCTTGGGCTTCAACCTCCTCTACTGCGACTCCCACATCGTCATCATCCATCGGGATGTCTTCAATATCTTCCTCCTCCGACTCCAAATTTATGGCCTTGCCATTCTCCTGTTTGGTGGGTTTTGGTGGGTTTCTCCTTGGCAATGCGCACAGCGGTATGGCAGGCTGCTTTCCCTTTTTATCACTCATGGTATCCTTGGTTAGGGTCGGATTTGGTCTCGGCATACTCGATGATTTGGGGACTTTGACTAGTACTTCAGTGACCTCTGGAGCATCTACTTCTGCCTCCATCTCCATTTCCGGCACCGACTCCTCTACTTCAGTGCCTATGGCTTCTGTGGGTGCCGACATAACGCACTCCAACAATGCTTGCGACATCTTCGTTAAGTTTGCAAATGTTGGAGTCTCTTTTAAGGCCTCGAAGAATTCTCAGTTCATGTGTTCCTGAGAGCTCAACAACTCAATTCTCAAAATTCCAAGTGTTTTTTGCGGGACATCCACTTGTAATTTATAAGGCATTTTGAATTCAAATCCAATCGTTCCCCCCAAATTTGGTTCATTAATGCTGGATTAGCGGCAGATTTTCAAGGATCTGAGCCATAAATTTCGTCTTAAATGTCGACCACCCACTACATTTGGCTGCATTTCTACTATCAAATCATGAACAGTGACTTTAACCTCACTTTCTGGCCGACCTGCTTGATTTATCCCTAGGTAGTGCAACTCCCTTCCGCGAACCTTATGACACTTCCTTGCTTTGCATAGTCCTCATATCACGCAGCTCCCCAACCCGGGCAGTGTAGTGTAGAGTCCTACACCTCCTTTCAGTTGTCTGGAGTGCTAAGATTGTGCTACCTTCATCTAGTCACATGGCCAGACCGCTGGTGTATGGCTTCAAATGGCTACCATTCACTTTTCCTGGGAAGGGTTCTCCATTCAATTTGACCAGCTGTCCACTCCTCTGTCGATAATCTCCTTAATGACAAAGGGCCCTAACCAGTGCATTTAGAACTTCCCTGGAAATTTATCAAAATTATTTTCATATAACAGAACTAGTTCATTTACCTTAAAGGTGCGCAGCTTAATGTGTTGATCATGCCATTCGTTTTCGCACTGCTTTTGGACCTGTTGGTAAAATCCAGTTAGAAATCTCTCTTCCTTGAGCTCATCCAGTTGTGTGAGAATTTCCTCCAGGGCTCTGCGATCTGTCATACCCATGAGTGTCGCTATGCACAGACTAAGCATAATATATTCCATAGGAATTACCACTTCAACACCATAGACAAGCCTAAAAGGAGTTTTTCTAGTCAACTTGCATGTCGTTCGATAAGCCCATAGTACTACAGGTATGCGTAGGTCCCAATCACTTCGCTGAGCATTGAAAACCTTGGTTAGCATGTTCTTCAACACTTTATTGAATGCTTCCACCGTCCCATCAACTTGTGAGTGATAAGGCGTGCTCTTCTGGTGATATACCTAAAATTCCTCCATAAGCGCACTGATTGTCTCATTCAGAAAGTGCTTACCGTGACCACTCATCAAATTCTTTGGACAACCAAATCGCATTAGTACATTCTCAAAGAGGAACTTTGTAGCAGTCAGGCTTGTTCAATCCTTCACAGGATGTGCCTCTGCCCAACGAGTCAAATACTCTGTTGCTGTGATAATGTACCTCAATCCTGTCTTTCCTTGGGGATGAATGGCTCCCACACATTCTATTGCCCATTTCTCAAAGGGTTGTAATGCCATCTGTGGATTTAGAGGCATCTCATCCCTCTGCGATGGTCCCCCAGTCCTTTGACACACATCACACTCTTTGCAATCCACTTTTGAGTCCTGATGGAGAGTTGGCCACCACAACCCTACGCATAGAATCTTCTGCGTAGTTGCTCTCCCTGCATAATGTCCCCCTGCAGCACCCCCATGAGCATCCACGACGATGCTACTTCTTTCAAACTCTGGTACATATTGTCACAATATCTCATCAGACCCCATTTTGTATAGATGCCTAGCAATGACATAAAAATCTACCGCGTGCACCACTAATTCCTTCTTCTGCTGGACGATGTATCCCTCTGAGGTAGTCCTTGTGGTTAGGAAGTGTATGATATCCTCAAAATGACCATCCGCGACATGCACTACAAATATATGCATGTCAGGCAATCCTTCTTCCAAATTAATGGGCTCTTCCCCTGTTTCGATGCGCGATAGATGGTTTGGTCCCACATTCAGTCATCCAGGCTTCACAATAACTTCAAAATCATATTCCTGGAACAATAATAACCACTTGTAGATTCTCCCCCGCAACACAGGCTTATTGACCAGGTATTTCAGCGCAGACTGATCTGTATACATCTTAAAGTGGCCTCCCAGCAAGTAGTGTCTAAACTTCTGGAGCACATAAACTATGGCTAATCCTTTGCACTCGGTGGTTGAATAGTTATTCTTTGCCTTGGATAACCTTTTTCTTGCAACCTCAATAGGATGGGCCAAGTCTCCTCCGCCATCCTATGTCAGTACTGCTCCTAGCGCTATACATGAAACGTCAACATGTACACAAAACTCCTTCTTCGAATCCAGGAAGACTAAACTTAGCGCGGTGACCATATTTTCTTTCAATACGTCCAATATCTTCTTACAGTCCTTGTTCTAGTAGAATGTGACATCCTTCTTTAATAACTTCTCCATAGGCATGGTGATTTGGGCATAGCCTTTGATGAACTTTGGGTAATAGCCTGTGTGTCCTAGGGTAGCGCGTAGCTATTTCACACTCCTCAGTGCTTCCAAGTTTAGTATCACTTCGATCTTCGCGGGATCTACCATCAATCCATGTCTGCAAACCACATGACCTAGCAGGGTCCCAAAAGGAACACAAAACAAGCACTTCTTCAGATTGAGTGCGATTTTGTTTCTCCGATAAGTATATAGCATCAGGCGTAAACTAGCGACATGGTGCTTCACCAGCCCAAACATAGTCTAGTCATCAAAGTATACTTCCAAGAATGTATGAATAAATTCCTTGAATGCAACAACGAGTACGCACGAGAAAATTGCAGGCGCATTCTTCAACCCAAACAACATTACAATGTACTGGAAACAACCCCACTCAGTTGCGAAGGTCATCTTGCTCTTATCCTCGGGCATGATTTTGATCTGATGGTACCCTGAGAACCCATTAGTGAAGGAATATGCTTCCTGGCCACCTACATTGTCCAACACTTCATCTGTGAATGGAGTCGAGAAAGGATCATGTATGCAAGCTTCATTCAACTTTCTGAGATCCATGCATATCCTTATTTCATCCTTCTACTTCTTCTCCTGTACCACCATTGGGCTTACCTAGTGAGATTATTCCATAGGCTCAATGATGCCTACCATGAGCATCTTGTCTAGCTCTAAGTAAACCTTTTCCTTATACTCCAGATTGAGACAGTAAGGTCTTAGCTTAACCAGCTTCGCATCGGGTTTCAATGTGATCTTCATAACACCTAGGTCTTCAATTATCCCTTTTAGATCCGTAAACATGGTAGGGAATAAATCCTGGTATTCACGGAGCAATTTAGCAACCTTATCCACTATTGTATCATCCTAGTAGTCTCCAATCTTCGCAAATTTTGGCTCTGCCTCCATACCAATGTTCACTTGTTTCGTTTTCAATGATGCAGTTATATTAGGATTCTTAATCTTCGGTCCTTCAACCTTGTGGTGGCCTTCTGTTTTAGGGATGTTAATCTTTCACAGATCCTCATATTCTTCTTCAGCGGTCACTTTATAGCATTCTAGCGTGTGACTAAGCTGAGTAGCCCACTCAGGCTGAATCAGGTCCAAAGGATCCTGTGGTATCCTAAAGATTGTTGCTTTCACCTCTTGTAGCACCTCATCAATACAGTCAAATCTGTCTTCAAAGCTAAATGTGATTATGAATCTTTCGCGTAGAATATCTCATTCTCTTGTACCATGGTAGAGCTCTGTTTCTACATACCAGTTCATCAAGATGACATCCAGGGTGTGACAAAACAAGTGCAACCATTCAGGTTGGGGCTTCTCTCCATAAGCCTGAGTCCATTTAGCCAAGTGTGCACGTGGATCATCCTGCCCATCATACTTGTCTGTTATTCATACCTTGGGCTTCCCAAAGCATGTTCTCATCATCCTCCTACATTTGCACCAATCATTTAAGCTTCCCTTGTGCGTACCCCACCATCTTGCGGGCGTAGCGCACAGTGCCCAGTCCAACGCCTGGAAGTGCTTATTTTCTGGTACCTCACTCTCAAATGCATCCAAAACGATATCTATATAATTCAAGCCATCATAAGTTGATAGATTCCTTACCTCTGACGACACATAATGCAGCGATCGGGTCATCATGTTACAGTCCAGAGTAGTTACCTCATGTAACCGATTCTACCAGCACTCTAATTCTTCATCAAAGTTCGAGGTACAGGAACTCTCGTGATCCCATGTAATTTGTCCATCTGTTGTTAGATTCACCCAATCTTGGTCTCACGTTGTTATCTCATGGATACAGTCTAGATTGTCATTGCTCTCATAATAGCAGATTGGTTCATTATAGCGTGATCCTTCAGTAGGATCTAGGGGTACTATTACATGGAGTGATTTCTTCTCTAATATCATCTTTCCCTTCTTTAGGTTGATTACCCCATTCATATCAATAGCCCAATCAATTCCAAGGAGTGCAGGGTAGGGGTTGCTATCATCAATTTCTATTACTTCAAATTTAGCCAACGCGCTCGCGCCTTCAATATCTATAATCACCCCTTGCAGCCGTCCCATGGTGATGATTTTCTGTTGGTTCGCCATCCTTAGCTAAATCAGAGACCACTGCAGCACAATTCTCCCCATCCATTCCCAATTCTACTTCAGTAGGACGTTCGCATACGATCCCAGGTCCAAAATAACCTGATCCATTTCATACTCTCCTATTTGCACGGTCATTCTCATCTCCCATCCCGTCTTGGTTTTATGCTTACTAATCTTTCGTATCACGCACAGCTCATCCAGAGTGTTTCCGGCACATCTGTTTATGAGCTCTTGTAACCCCTTCACAACCTTACTATCATGCAGTAACTTCATGCAGGTCTCCAGGAAAGTTGTAAGCATAGAAGGGTCCATCTCCTTATTAGGCTTATCCTTGCTTCCCGAGGTGGAGGCCTCAGCAAAGTTCTTCTTTGCTTCCATGAATTTTTCACGTGCGCACTCCAGATCGAACTCAGCCTCCTTCGCCGAGGCTTTGCCAACCCATGTACTATCTTTGGGATGTTTCCCCTTTTCATCTCATGTTGTGATTCCACTTCGGAGCACTATATTCATGTTTGGATCCTCTTCACATGGCTCAAACCTCATCATCTGTAGGTTCTGAGTTGGCTGAGGTGGTAGCGCCCCTTTGTCACGTATCCTCGCTATCAGCGTAGGACAGTCTTCCATTTCATGATCAAACAGAGTGCAATACTTGCATGACGGACGTGTTGGGTTAGTGCAATCATGGGCATAGTGTCCTAGTCCTCCACAATTGTAGCAGATCAGCTATCCCTGACCTCTTCCAGGTCCTTCTCCACCTCATCCTCGTCCGCGCCCCTGAAAGCCTATCTGTGCCATTCTTGCACTTTGGTCAGGGGCTCGTGTTTCTGCCTAAACCCTATAGGTGGAATTTTATCCATCATCAATTCATAACTTCTGCAATTACGCTCATCATGCCCTACCAACCTACAAAAGTTGTAGAATAGTTGTTGCGGTGTCTGTACAAACTTCTGCAGCAAATGACAATTATCTGTGGCATGTTTTCCTACTACCTGACATATAGCGCACCACAATGTAGGCCCCGAACATGGTCTTGTTTGAGCTTGCGGCCTTAAAGGCATCAATCCCCCTCCTGCAATGTAGTATGCAAAGACCTGGAAATGGTCTTTGTCATGCCCCTAACCCTTGCATTTCAGGAACCATACCTCTTCACGTGCCTCTGGTCGACCTGTTCTGTTCTGCTTCAAACTTTGCATCTCCAGGCAAATATTTCTCAACAGCTTATGGATCTATTGAACCCCCAGATTTTGATCTTGCATCAGTGTTTCATGTAGTCTCATTGCAATCTCCAAGGCCTCAGCCTGAGTCATTATCTTATGTTGTGACAACGTAACCCTTAAGTGTGGCAGGAGGAAAGCCACAAACCATTTGCGATGTTGTCCATCTGTTAAGTTCATGTTAACTTCGCGGATTTTACATTTCAACCTCTAATCTAATTCCCAAGGTGTCTCACCTAGTTGCATCACGTTCTCCTTGAACCCCACAATCGACTGTGCCTCAGATTTAGGCCTAATAAATTCTCTATTCAGTGATGTCTGGATGTCCGCCACTCCAGCATTTGGGTTATCATTAGAGTACTTGATATACCAGGTCAGCGCGTGATCCTGTAGAGCACTAACCAATGTCTCCTTCTTCATGTGATCATCTATAACACCCTGAGCTTCCCATATGGCTTTCACAATGAACTAGAACTGCTCCGAGTCCTCATTTCTCAAGCCTTTGAACAAAGGAAGCTTCAATGAATTTGCCATACTGAACTGCGGTGGAGGCGGAGGTGGTACAGGTGAATTTGCAGGTGATGGTTGTGAAGTTGGTGGTGGTGTGGGTGGAGGTGGGAGTTGCGGGAATCCTTGTCTTATTAACAGAATAACACTTCGCGGAGAAGCCTATGCTACTCCTTATTCATCACCTCATGGAGGTGAAATCAATGGAATATATTCAGGACCCTTTCTTCCTTCGTTCCTGTAAGGTTTTTTGCTTCGTGTAGATTTGAACATCAAGGTAGCTACATAACCTTCTTTTTGCACAATAAAATTTTAATCCAGGTATTTAAAGATTTCAAGTACTTACCTTGCGATCCTTTGAAAAAACGCCGCTCTGAATTGCTGTAGCTAATTGAGGTGTCGACCGCAAGTTTAGTTACAAATCCTCCTATAACGCAATCGATCCAACGATCGACAGTGCAGGCGATCTTATCCTCAGATGCTTCCAATTTCTGTACTAGCTCCGAGGTCCAAACAATAGGACTGTCAAGTTTCCACCTTCCTTGGTTATATGCTAGCTTCACGATCCACTCGTATAGCTCAACCAAAAAGCAACAGAAAAATATCTCATGGATCTCTGTATACAGGTACTTGTCTAGCCACTGTTCCTTTGTCAGTCATGGGTTTATGTTCTCCTGCGCCACGAATTGGTGGATCTTCCTATCCAACTAGTCTCCGATCTCTTTCCTAGTTGGGTTCTAGTGATACGACATCACACATCTCTTATGCAAATTACGGTCCTGGCAACGGAACCATTTTTTGGCTTGTGGGGGTCTGACCAAGGTTCAACATTAATTAGCCAAACAAATCCCTACACTACTGGCCCTTTTAGCATCAACCCATGGAGCGCGGACTGAAGTCTCACCCGAAGCAGTATGGGGGGATACTAGAACCAAGTTTCCGCACCTTTAGATGATTGTGATGTCGGTTTATCCCTTCTATGCCTGATTTTGCATAAGTCACTTAGTTCGAGGGTTTGAGAGACTAGCCCTCTATTCCGCCCTTCAGTACCTCCATGACAAGGTATGATTGACCTTCGCACATCCCTAAACTGTGGCTCAGGTACTTTTGCGCTACTAGGGTAGTGTACCGTGTAGATTCCCCCAATAGTCTAAGTGTCTTACTTATATTATTAAACAATCATAGTTAGCATTGTGCAAACAGATGTTCTTACTTGTGTTCACTTAACCAACGTAATTACATACATTCGCACATCATATAAGCATTATAAATGAAATTCATAAACAATACAACAAGATGCATTAACCGGAACAAAGACGTAGAATTGGAAAAATACTTCTCTTTATTGATATCTTCAAGTGATTATAGACTCTATCTGCCTTGCGCACACAGCTGCAGGGGTTCGCCCACTCAGCTGCGGAATTCTATCCTAGGCCTCTGCGCACTCAGCTGTAGAGCCATACCTATGCTATGACCCGCAACTTAGACTTCTTACTTTAGAGCTATCACTATATGACTCTAACTCAATACTCTCAACTACATAGAGCTTAGCTCTTTTTATACAATCCCATGGCCTATGGACCATGGGTCGATCTTTTATAGTCGAATTTACTTTACAAAACTAAGGGTAGACAACCCTTTATGACACCTGACACCTTCATGCTCCGTGACCAAAAAAGGCGGAGACTTTACTATTTTATTACAAAATATGACCCAAAACATGGGCTTTTAGCCCCCAAAACTGTCCTTAGGGGAAACCATTCCCAACAATATGATAGTAGAATATGCTAGCATTGATGTGCTTGATGTATCAAGTTCAGGGGGAGTCCCATGGTTATTGTAGTCTCTGGTATAGAATCACCATAGTACAAGGCTTATTGGAGAATCCATAAAATGATGACTATGGTGGATGAGAGTCCCAGAATTTGGAGGATATTCTACCTCAAGAGATCAACTTAGATACTCTTGGAGTTAGCACAGTTGGTTAGTATTCGGAAATAGCTTTCCAATGGTATGTAGAAGTTCATGAATGGATCTTGGGATAAAAATTTATTGATAGCTAAAGTAAGGACCTTGAAGTCCTTAGAAGCAGGTCAAATTTTGGAACCAGAGGAGCAGGTGAATTTTGGAAACATAGGGTCAGAGGTATAGGACATCAAAAGGGAAGAATATCAAAATGCTGAAAAATTGGAAGGAAAAATTTCAGAGGTCAGAGCCTCAGGACCTTGGAAGGCCTAAATATTAGAGCAAGAAGAATATCAGAAGCAGGTTGGAACATCGAAACTTCAAAGGTTCAAAACTTCATAACCTTAATACCTCAGAATATCAGGACCCCTCGGAACTTCAGAATTTTAGAGGTCAGAGTCTCAGTCAATCGAAAGGTCGGTATATCGAGATTTTATAATTTTGTAAGCTCTTGTTAATTTAATTCTTTTGAAAGCATTGAGGGTTACAGGGAGCAGAAATTACAAAGAAATTGTTTGCAAAACTAAGGACAGAGGGACCCATTCTCTCTCCTCGGACATGACACTTTGCTGTAGGTGATTGGTCCTCATGAGTTGACAGTGGTAGATGAAATCATCATGACATTTTTTTACAGAGGACACATGGCAATCATTTTCAACATTATCGGGTAGCCCAATGGGGAAAATCTTGGTGACGTGTCACCACTAAGGATATTCCATGTGGATTGATGATGAGGGAATGACATCATCTTTAGGTCAGAATATTGGAGGTTGGGATTCATAACTACTCTGTAATTGAATTTTGAGAAAATTCTCGATACCAGTGAGCTCCGAAATTGATTAGCATTTAGTCGTGGAGGCCAAAAGAACCAAGGGCATAGAGTGATAACATAGGGAGATAGGCCCCCGATAGGCTCCTAAAGGGCTTAGTGCCTAAGTGCTATGCGACTGGTCACAACACCCGGTCTTATGGTGGTAAAATAATAAGGGGCAAAGCAAAAGGAGCTAAAGGCAAGGATCAAAATTTCATGATTTCGTAACATATGCCTTAATAAATTTATGATATGTGGGAGCTTTGAAATTCTAGTACAGAGTTGTATGAAGTTGTTGGTCATAGCACCCGATCCCATGGAGGAAAAAATAGTAAGGGGAAAAGAAAAAGGAGCTACAAGATAGGATCAAAATCTCTTTCTTTCATAACATCACAGTAAAATAAGTTAAAAGATGTCGGGCTCTGAAATTAGAGCAAAAATGTGTATGGCAGATGAATGAGTCGACAGCTAAGTAAATGCGTGCATAAGAGTTGGTCAATGGAGTCAGTGGTGACTTTTGTAGGCAGGAGACAAAGACATTAGACAGATATTGCTGGGTCAAGGAAGCAAGGACCATGAATGTGTAAGATGATTTAAATAGAGCCTGTCATGAGCTGAGAAGTAAACCACCTCTGATCTCTCATGCACACCTCATTGAATTGAATGAAGATCAGACCCTCAGGGATAGGATATTGATCATAGTTTAGAGGAGCCATGCCTAAGGTACGTATTTTTCTCTGAAATACAATTTAGAAGAATGTCTTGAGTGGTAAAGAGCCATACTGTCGGTACAATCTGAATTTAATGGAAGTACCCCTTGAGTAGGTTGAAAGACACTCAAGTGGAGAGTCCTTGCATCAATTGATCTGCAACTATAGGTGTTAAAGTAGATGAGTAGGAGAAAATTATCAGAAATCCATGGTTCATGTTTAACATGATCATAGTAGAAATGTATCATATGCAACAATAGGAAAGAGTGCCATGCAAAGGTACACTCACTGTGAATATGCAAAGTGATGGCTGACAGAGATAACATCTATCACTGTGTTTTAGTGAAACAAAACCCAGGATTGCAGTTGATCAATTGTTATCTTGGTTTGGTTTGACCCAGGTTCAATATATACTGTTACACAGTAATTTGTCACTGTCTTCACTCCAGTCCTTCTAGTGTGTCATGTGTCCAAATCAAACATCCTCAAATGCTCTCTTGTGCTGCCAAATGACCCATTTTTCCTAAGTTATCTGCCTCATCGCAACTATGGACTAAATATACGCGCTAAAAGGCGCTCGTAAATAGTCCAGCTACGCTGTCAGCACGGAAGTACATCTGATTCCCGTGATGGTCTGATTTCATGCTCCAGTGTGAGGTTACGTATTATATTTAGCAATCATATGACTGGCTACATTGATCACTAGCGATGTCAGCGCTAAGAGTCAGTTATGTCCCTGTGATGATCCAGATTGGGCGAGTTTGTTCCAATAGTCAGCCTTCCAGATGACTCCAGACTTGGTTGTTGGCATAGTTTTTATTGCCCTCCTTTCTCTGGCATGGAAGTTCTATCAATTGTGCTACCTTCCTTTGGGATAAGCTCACTCTTCCACCTTTCATGGAGACTCCTTCTCCTATTTAAACTCTCACCATTGCTATGCACTGCTAGTTTTTTTTATAGTTGGCTAGTTGAGCAGTGCTGTTAGTGTTTGTGAGTTTGCTAGATAGTTGGTGTGAGTGTGACAAGTGTGGGATTGTTGATAGCTTGTGGAAGGTTGTGAAGTGCCCTTAATATTGTGTAAAATTTATGAGTGAGAGAGATCTTGTATGTTGGGAGATCCATCTTCAAAGAGTGAATGCTTGAAGAACATGCTGGCTGGACCCCTCTGAGAAGGATTGTGACGTCAAGACTTTGGTTGTTAGCTTACTCTTATTTCATTATTAATACAATCAATGATGTTTTCCTATGTCTTGTATGTAATTTACTTGATATCTCATGACTTCTTGACTTTGTGAGTAAATAGATCACTGTTGTTTTCCAGTTACTTGCTTTGTTCTATTTCCTTTGCATTGTTTCAGGTTGATCACTCATTAGGAGAAGGAAACAGAAGCTGGAGCGGTGCAACGGAACTCCATCGACCACCGGTTGAGGTAGGCCTCCAACTATGACTGTTTAAGGAAAAATATTGTTGATTTGTCCTTGTTTGTGACTAGACCCACTCTAGGGCTAGAGGGGTTGCCTCTGTCCGCAGAGGGAACACTTTCCTATATCACAAATCGGTGACTCCATTGGGGAGTTTGGTCTTTGTTCTTCCTTTTTTTGCTCTTGTTTTGATTTTTGATTTGGTATCTTTTGAAGTTTGGGGATTAGTTAGCAGTCTTTTGAGTTTCCTGGTTTGATCTGGGAATTACCTCTATTTGATTGAAGGATTGACTGCTTTTGATTTGGGAGTTTTGGTTCATCTGTCATTGTTTTGAACATCATCGTGGATTTAATTTTAACAGTCGCACTATGATCGCGCTCACCCTTTTGTAATATCCTGTGCATTGCGTAATTACGCCTCACAGTCGCGACGATTTTGTAAATCTGACCATCGCAGAAAAGTCGTGTACTTCCGCGCTGACATCACTCTGTTGCTGCGGTTAGTTCTTTATCAGCGCTTGTTGCTTTTGTATTACCCGCGCTGATTTCTGTAGAATTGATTTTCTCAATTCTGCCTCCTGAGTCCATCAGTCCTGTTGATCCCTTGTTTTTCTCGCCTACTTAGTAGCTTGTTTTTCACTGTTTGTGGTTAAGGCACTCCCTCATTGGCTTTGTTGAATGAATCTTGCTTTTTTGCCTATGTGACCTAGTTCATTATTTCAAGTTTCTTGAATCAGTTGGTTTGGTTGCTTGTTTGCTTAAGTTTTGTTTGCAGCTTTTTGTTGGTTTGATTGAGCCTTTCCCTTTGCTTGTTTTTGGTTGATTGTTTAGTGACTGTTATTGAACCAGTCTTTGGCATTGATTTGATTTCTTTTCACTACCGAACATAGATCACAATTGCTTGGATCAACTGGTTTTTTCCACACTTTCTTGTTTCTTATTTGTTTCTTCTAGATTTAAAGGCATCAAAATCAAAAGGATTGCATTCATTTAGTGTACGAAAGTGAAAGTGAATTTTCATTTCAAGTTTGCATATTGGAAAGCAAATGATAAGATCTCTCATTAGTAGTATCCGTGCACTTTAGGAATTGATGTCTGTATGCATTGAGTGACTGCCTTTATTGTCTTGGTTTTCTTGGTTTGGGAATGATCTCTCTACCCTCCCGTAGGTAGGTGTTCATTGAAGAAAAAGGATATTTTTGCTCATTCTAGCTGCATCCTAGGATTTGTTGTATACATACGGTAAGGCCTAAAAACTGAAACATAATCCAAGATCAACTCTAAAATGAAATAAATCTAACAACGGATTGGAACATAACGCACACTATTTAGAGGTCTAGGCTAGAGACGTGCTCCAACGTCGTTAAACCTAGCCACTTTTGTTTGCACTCAAGGTTGGGTGATTCCTCCTTCTGTGACTCAATAGTGGTCTAGTACGGAATTGTGATCCCATGTACCGTCAAGAATATGTTGGGAGACCCCACTAGGTTATCATCCTTTATCCCTAGAAAGTCGTGTCTACCGCCTTACAAACCGTAATGCACCGAACATAGCATTTGGGAAGATTGATTTCCATACGGAAAGTCCTTGGTTTTCATATGACTGCCAAGGTGTATATGCAGTTTTACAGGTTGTCTGGTAAACCTTTTGCCTAGTTCTCCAGAGTAGTCACTTTCGTTCCTTTTCTGACTCCCTAAAAGAAAAGGTCCATCTGAGCACTTGTCACTTCAGGCTCATTAAATATTTTAAGGCGACTAGAGTCATGTTTTTTTCCTCCTCTCGACTCTTTAAAGATGAAAAGATCAAGTTTTGTTCCTATGTCTTAAAATTTATTTGACCACGTTCACATTTACCCTGTTAGATCTTGTTTGCGTTAGCTTGAGTAGGGTTCTTTCTCGTCAATTTTCCTACGGTTTTTGAATCGAATCATCCTAGCAGAATCATCGATCCTGTCTCCCATTCCAAGTGACCAAGGGTCTCCCTCTTCTGTTGCTCCTGAGATACCGGTTGTTAGTGATACTCTCCCTGTTATTCGAAGTATCCAACCGATTAACTCTCGCGCTCCAGAAGACGAGTCTTATGATATTCGTTGGAACCCCATTTGGGAGCCTTCCGAAGAAGATATTCTCGGTACTCCTCCTAGTGTTTCGGTCCCAATGTCTTCTTCTGACATGGATGACACATCCCCCATTACGAGTGAAGAATCCATTGTGACGAGTGGTGAAATCCCTATCTCAACGGAGACTACACCCTTCCGTGTCACCCCTCTCAGTGTCATGCTACCTTTACACTACAAGTCTTTGAGGGATGTTATGGGTTCTAGGATCTCCCTTACAAGTTCTATGTGGTCTCCTACCGTCACTCCAACTTCAGTGTCTTTTATTCCTCAAATTCACAATGTGTTTGTCACCTCAGTCCCGACTATCCCAACTGTCTGTGTGGCTTCTTCAGCCCCTATTTTTGGTGCCATCACTGCATCGTTAGTTGTGACCATTGTTGTTGGACCTTCATCCAGATCAGCAAATAGCGGCTCGTCGGCATCTACACCTGGAGTTGTGGATCCTACACTAAATGCCCCACCTTCTTCTGGTTCCTTTCCAGCAGGGGGGCATACGATCAATATTTGCATGCTCTTCAGAATCCGGACCCCCAAGATTTGTTTCATTATTATGATTCTCGATTAGATCATATTTATTACCCCGAACCTTTGCCATCTCAGCCTGCGATTGAGGTCACGGTCCCATTATCCATTGCTTGGGGTACCACCGGTTATCATGGTGGCCAAGTACCCCCTGCCCATTTTCAAGGACCACCTTATCAAGGTCGGTCATCTTACACGCAGCCCTCCTATGGGCAGTAGTATTACGGATAGCCTTATCCAGGGCAACCTAGAGGCCCACAAGGACAACCTTCCAGGGACAACCTTCAGCCTCTGGTGGTTCGTCTTTTACCTATTTCGAGCAACCTTCTGGTAATTCGGGACAACCTTACATGCAACAAGGTCAACCTGGTGTCCAGTAGGGCTACCCTTCTGGGCAAGCTGGTCAACCTTACGTTCAGCAAGGCCAACCCACTGTCCAGTCTAGTCAACCATCTGGACAAGTTGGTCAGCCTCAAATCCAATCAGGTCAACAACCTGTCCAGTCTGCTCAACCATCCGGTCCATCAGGACAACCCTCAGTTCTGCAAGGATAACCCAATACGCAGCAACCTTCTGGGCCAATGGGTCAACCTCAATCTCAACTAGGTTGACCTTCAGGCCAGGTGGCTCAGCCTTAGTTCTCTCAAGGACATCCATCTGGCCCTGCTCAACCGGGCACTCAAATGATTGTCGCTTCTCAAGCTCCACCTAGTTTTTAGCCCCAGTCTGGGCTCCAGACCCAATCCGGTCTTCAAATGCAGGTTGGATCTCAATCTCAACTTGCTTATCAAATGTAGCCTGGCTCCCAGGCTTAGTTTGGAGCCCGAACGCCTTATGGTTTCCAGCAATCCCAAAGGCAAACCCAATTTTCCCCATACCAAACTTATCAACAACTGCAGGTGAGTCCTTATCAGAATTACCAGCAACCATATGTTGCTCCTACAGGCCAAGTTGGTAATCAATGGAGTGTTGGGGGGAAAATCCAGGGTTAGCCATCCAGTTATAACTATAACCCCTATGGACAAAATCCCTATGAACAGAACCCTTCTGGGTCAAATCCATCCGAACAGAATCAATGGGGGCAACAAGTAGTTGGTTGGAACTCTGGTGCTACCTCCTACCCGCGGCCTCAGATGTCCTTTAACCCTCAATTACCCTTTTTAACAACGTTGGAATTACCAGATGTGTCCAAACTAACCAATGATCCTATTCTTCATAATCCGTATTGGCTTCCGGTTCCAACTAAGATTCCTAGTGATTGTCCCAAATTTGATGGTAAAGCTGGAGAAGATTCCCAAGCCCACGTTATGACTTATCATCTATGGTGTTATTCAAATTCGTGGCTTGAAGATTCAATCTGGCTCCGCCTTTTTCAAAGGACCCTCACTAGCTTTGCTGCTAAATGGTATATTGAGTTATCTCGCAGATATTTTCAGGATTTTAACTCGTTGGCTATGGAATTTTAAACTCATTTTTAGTTTCCAATTCGATATGAAACGGGCACACACCTCATGACATCCTTAAAAAAAACAACAGATATGCATATCTCCGATCATATCCATGGATGGAGACGTCGTCGCCATTTGATTAAGTTTTGGATTCCCAATCAACTTTTGACCGACTGGTTCACGACCTCATTTGTCGGTCCGATAGCATGGGACATTGCTATGGGGGCATGTGTAACTGAAGAGCAGGCCATTGCGCGTGCTCAGCATCTTGACTTGGTTTACTCCCAGTCCGGTACACTATATGATTATTTGCCTGATTCCCCGAGGCTCAGAACTTCCAAAGCCCCGCCAACACCATCTGTTGACGGCGTCATTGGTTCTGTTAATCTGCCCTCTAAGAAATCTTTCGCGAACCCTGGGAAGCAAAAGTCGAATGCTCCGAATGAAAATACTTCTCAGGCTGTATCCAATTCCACTAATACTTCTGAGGTTAATGCCGTCTAGTCCACCACGGCAGACAAAGCCTTGAAAGGAAAGAAGAAGGGAAAAGGAAAGAATAAAGCTGATCAACCCAAGCAGGATTCCCCTAAACCTCCACCTGAGGAAGGTGCCAAACGCAAGGCCAAGTATCCTTGCCTTATTTGTGACAAGGATCACTATACCAAAGACTTCCCGAGCCGATCAAAGTTAGTCGTTTGTTGAAAAGTGCTCTCGGGACTCCTGCCGTGCTCAAAGATCATTTTCCCTCGTAGCAAACGTAGATGGTGGTTGATCCATCCCAATCCCCTTCTCCCTTCGGTTCTCAAGTGTTTATGGCTGGGACGATTCCCATCCACATTAGTACTCGAGCAAAAGAGTATCTGTCGCCTGTCGGGAAAGAGCCTGAGGTCCCCTCTAGCGCTGCTCCATCCAGTTTTGGTCCGCTCCATATTGAGAGACCTAGCACTGAGGCGCCCATCTGACCCCCTCCTAGGGGTGTACTCCAGAGATCTTCTTACAGCCCCAATGCTCGTGCTACTCAGCACTATAGCATCGTTGAGAACTTAGCCCAAGCTCCGTCAGCTATGTCTGCTTTAGAGGTTCTCTAGAGTTGCCCCTCTCAGAGGAAGTCCTTGCTATCAGCTATTAGTGGCATCGACCCAACTGACTTGGATTTGATCACTTTTGAACTCGACAGTCATATACCGAGACTACCTCACCAAATTGCCTTCCTTATCCAGGTCATCATCAATTCTAAAATGATCCATCGTACGGTCATTGATGAAGGCACTTCGACTTGCATAATGTTTGTTGCTTGCTGGAAGGCTATCAGTTCTCAGACTTTGAGCCAGTCTCCTACGACCTTGGAAGCCTTTGATTGGAGAGAGTATCGCCCTTATGGTATACTCCAACGCTTGCCTATTACATTGGAAGGGAAGACGGTCAAAGTGGAAGTTGAAGTCGTTGATGCCAATTTAACTTACAACATCCTTTTAGGGCGGAGCTGGACATATTCCATGCAAGCTATGGCTTCATCTCTATTTCGTGTCATTCGTTTCCCTCATCAGGGGAAGATCGTCACAGTAGACCAACTGTCTTTCTTCGCCTCCTCTTCCGATGGCAACGTGCCCTTTGTGGAGCATACCTCCATCCCATGTGAGAGTGTGGGAGCTGGACTCTTTAAAGATCCTGCCCTTATGGGTGTTTTTTCACTCCCACCTCCCAACGTCACTCCTATTAATATGATTTCTGTTCGCTTTGATCCTTGGGTTCTTCCCCCCGCTGATCAGATAGAATCTTGGGGCGATGAGATGCCGTTGAGTCCTGCCGAGCTCAACTACGTCGAAATTGTTGCTGCATCGGCTCCCCCTCCTAAATCTGCCCCTTCAAGTAGAGCTCTCAATTTGTATGCTCATTCCCCTTGGCTTGGAGACGACGCTTCTTCAGACCCTCTAAAGAAAATACTTCCTTCTGATGAAGCCATTATCGAGACCATGTTTCTGGAGGAACCCCCTTGGTCTGATCATCACCATCGTTCCTCGTTTCTCCTTGCCCACTGGGAAATGCTTACCTATCTCGAGTGGTTTGCTCTTTGTCTCCCATCCCAACTCCTTCAGACACCCATTCAATTTTATCAAGTGTCTTCTGAAGGGAAGATGGGAAACATCATGCAAACCCAGCCAATTGACATCTCTGTTAAACCAAGGATTATCGAGCATATCCATGTTGGAGTAACTTGTACTCCGGAGGAGATTCAGCTCTATACTAATCTTTTTTGTGAATTTCGTGACGTTTTTGCTTGGTCTTACGAAGAGATGCCTGGCATTGATCCTAGCATCATGGTGCATGAGATACCTACGTATCTGGGTGCTAAGCCTGTTCGACAGCGTCTATGCCTCGTGCACCCTCGAAAGGCTACGGCTATTAAAGCAGAAGTTGAAAAGCCTCTTAAGGCTAGTTTTATTTACCCCACCCCACTCACAGATTGGGTCTCCAATATCATCCCTGTGACTAAAAAACAGGGCACTATGAGGGTCTCTGTTGATTACTGTGATATTAATCGGGCCTGTCCCAAAGATAACTACCCCACACCCTTCATTGACCAGCTCATTGATGAGTGTGCCGGGAGTGAAATGTATTCATTCATGGACGGATTTTCTGGTTATAACCAGATTAACATTGCGCCGGCAGATCAACACAAGACCACCTTTATCTGCCCGTGGGGCACTTTCGCCTACAAAAAGCTCCCTTTCGGTTTGAAAAACGTCGGTGCTACCTTCCAACGTGCAATGTCTTATGCATTCCATGATATTCGACACATTGTGCAATCTTACCTGGATGATCTGCCAGCTCATTTAGCAAAATGCCAGGACCGTACTGCTCACCTTCGCGAAATCTTTCTCCCTGTCGACACTATTGCATCCAGCTTAATCTACATAAGTGTGTCTTCTGCGTTGAGTCAAGCAGACTTCTCAGGTTCATCGTCTCCTGAGAGGGTATCTGTTTGGATCCCCCTAAAGTCGAGGTCATTCTGAATCTCCTTCCCCCTGCTTCTTTGCAGCAATTGCAGAGTTTGCAGGGCAAAGTGAATTTTTTACAACAATTCATTCCGAACTATGCCGAAGTGGCCAAAGGCTATACGTTGTTATTGAAGTGGGATGCCCCTTTTCTTTGGGATGCCGCTGCTCAAGAGTCCTTCAAGCACCTCAAGGTTCTCCTTGTTTCTGCTCCATTGTTGTGTCCTCCTAATTATCATCATGACTACACTCTGTATTTGGCCGCTGCCGATACCAATATTGGCATGTTTCTCGTTCAAGATGATGATGATGACACTGAGCATGTCATTTATTATCTCTTCCACAATCTACTAGATACGGAAACTCGATATGCTTATGTCGAGAAGTTGGCATTGGCCGTCATCTGTGCCGTCCAACGTTTCCACCATTATATCTTATTGCGCACCACGACAGTGGTTTCTGATTGCAACCCGATGACATACATCCTGTCGCGTCAGTTTCTAGGGGGAAAGTACTTGAAGTGGATTTTTATCCTCCAAGAGTTTGACTTGGAATTCACTACTGCCAAGTCTAAGAAATCCCTTGTCTTTGTTGAGCTTCTTTGCTCTCTACCATCTCTTACTGTGCCCTCTCGGTTAGAGGACCATATCCTGGACAAAACTCTGTTCTTAATTAGCACCCTCGATCCTTGGTACGGGGATATCATTGTCTATCTACAGACGTCCTCTTTTCATCCCGATGTGTCTAAGGATGCTTGGTGATGCATTCACCATCAATCTCAGCCCTACCATATCATTGGGGACACCTTGTACCGTCTCGGCACCGACTCTGTTCTCCGTCGATGCTTAACATTCGAGGAAGCTGAGCGAGTTTTAAATGACTGCCATTCTAGCGCCTATGGTGGTCACAGTCTGGGCATGCTACTGCTCAAAAGATCCTCCGTGTTGGTTACTTTTGGCCCTCCATCTTTAAGGATTGCATTCTTTCCATCCACTCCTGTCACGAGTGCCAAATCTACCAGCGGAAGATGCGTGCGCCTCCCACTCCATTGCACCCTATTGTTACCGTCGGCCCTTTTGCCAAATGGGGCATTGATTATATGACCTGTAACCCTCGCTCATCCGAGGGGCATGGGTATATCATCGTTGTTGTTGATTACTTCACAAAATGGGCCGAGGTGATGCCTACACTGTCTAAAGATGGTCACACAGCAGCGCAATTTTTGTTTAATCATGTTATCTCACAGTTCGAAGTCCCTCAGGCTATCATCACTGATCACGGTAAGCATTTCCTTAATCATATGGTGACTAAGCTAAAAACCCAACTAGGCTTGCGCCACGATAGCTCAACACCATACTATCCTCAAGCCAATGGTCATGTAGAAGCCATCAACAAGGTTCTAGCTACGATGCTTCAACGCACCATTGGCATGCACAAGTCTAACTGGAACTTGATGTTGTTCTTTGCCTTATGGGCCTACCAAACGTCTATGAAGGATGCCACCGATTTCACCCCGTTCCAATTAGTTTACGGACTGGAGGCTACCCTTCCCATTGAGTGCGAGATCCCTTCTTTGAAATTAGTTGTCAAATTACTCCCCAACACTACTCTGGTAGAAGAATGCCTTCTTTACCTAGAACGGTTGGACGAGACTCGTCGATTAGCCCCTCTAGCTATTAAAGCACAGAAGAAGAGAGTGAAAACTCACTTCGATCATACTGTCCATCTTCGTTCTTTTGTTGAAGGATATTTAGTCATGATCTACGATCAAGCAAATGATAAGTTGGGGGTAGGCAAATTCGAGCCCATGTGGCACGAGCCTTATATTGTAAAGCAAGTTTTGCAAAAGGGGGCCTACGAACTGATTGATTATGAAGGGAACCCTCTGGATAAGCCCCAAAATGGGCTTTACTTGAAAAAATATTATGCGTGAACTTCATACACTTCGATTTGTACATATGTGTGTTTTTAGCAGGTGTGTGTGTATGTTTTCATGTTTTGGCTTGGTGTGTAGGCGTATTGCCACTTATTGTGTCTTTTGGTTCTTGTGTAGATGTCTGGTGCACCTTACTTTGGTTTCGCTGATGGTGCCTGCCGCAGTACCCACAACCTGTCTTCTGCAGCATGGGTGATCTATGATCCTCACGGTGAGTTGGTAGACCTTCAAGGTGTTTGTCTAGGTTGTACCACGAACAATGTCATTGAATATAGTGTTGTTATTGAGTTACTAGCCGAGGCAATCAATCTCGGTATTCGTACATTGGTTGTGAACTTGGATTCTCAGCTTGTCATCTACCAGCTCAATGGGTGATATTCCGTCAGAGACCATCGGATTTTAAGGTTGTATTTACGTGTCAAATTGTTAGAAAGGAATTTTGATTTTATCACATATCAACATATTCCATGAATATTAAACACGTTAACTGATGCATTGGCAAACCATGTATTAGATAAACATTTGCGTAACATGTAATCAAAACAGCATATAAGAAGCATGTAAAACACAATAATAAACCATAGGAATATGTATGTATGTATATATATCTCGTGTGGCACACCGAGGTGCTCAAAAAATAAGTTTATATGTCCAAATCGAGTTTGTGTTCTCCATACATCCGAGACACATGACTCTCAAAAAATCATTAGCAGGAAATAAAACCTAGGCGTCTACTATGGTGGGTTATGCTCCCTATAGCACACCACCACTCATGCCACCCGCCTCAATAGGCGGTGCACCCTGGGTACCACTCCTACTGTGTGGATCTAGAACCCTATGGGGACCTCCTCGACCCCCATGTAATCAGGAATCCATGTCGTCAGGCCCTCAAGATTTCAGGCCACTGTCTCCACTAGATCATCAGCTGGAGGAGCCAAGGCCAACACTGCAATGCCCTGTGCATCCCTTCGTGCCTCTCGGACCAACCTGACAGGTCTCACTGGTCCCGCATCTGCAATACCATAGCGTTCGTCATTAGGACAATGGATTGATTACGAGTATGGTGAAAAAGAACTACAGGTTTGCATGGAATAAGTAGATGGTAAGGGTTTTGGAGAGATGTGGACAAATATGTCACGTCAGAGTCATGACCATTAAAAACAATGAGGGATTTTAATTATGGACCGTTATGTGACGGAAGACGGATGGTGTGGCAGATATGCAGTATGATAGAGATAGGAATCAAATCAAATGATGATTTGTTATGGAGACATACGAATGCCCATATTATACATATTCTATGTTCTAACCTTTCTATTTTAAAATAAATTTCTGCACTTTTACCTCTTGGAACTTAACCTTCTTGACTGTTGTTTTTCTTTGATGTTGATATGCAGATCCCCTTCTTAGCATATCAATCTTCAAAAAAAAGACTCTACAATTCCCTGCAATCAGCATTTATTTGGAATAGAGCTGCGGAATGGAGTTATGGCTGCAGAATCAAAATAGTTGTGGAATGGAGTTAGTTGCAGAACATGACAAAGATAAAATATGGCTATGGAACATGGATGTGAAATAAAATGAAAACGGAGTGTAATGGAAGGAAAATGGAATATAACAGTGAAATGGAATGAAATTGAAGTGAGATGAAATGAAATGAAATGAATTTAGAGATTAGGCACTGCAAATGAATGTAGCTTTATGTCACTACTTATTACAGAAAGACAAATAGGAAATATAGGATGTCAGAAATCTCTGATTTTCACCCTGTATTTCCTGTATAAGTAATCCAATGAACAACTGGTTTTCAAACTTATACATTTTATTTATATATATATTTTTTATATATGTTATATATGTGTGTGTGTGTGTGTGTGTGTGTGTGTGTGTGTGTGTGTCTGTGTGTGTCTGTGTGTGTATAGGAAAACTAAGTTAGTGGGGAAGAAGAATTCTTCTTCACCAACTTCATATTAGTGTTATCTTGGAAAATTCTGACAAAATCCTCCCTTGAAATTGGCTTATGGTATATCTTTAACTGATGACCATTAACAAGAAGAGGTACCTTTTGCTCATCTATTGTCATTATTCTCACTGCTCCATTGTTAAAGACTTCTTCAATCGCATATGGCCCAAGCCAATGAGTCTGAAACTTCCCTTGAAAATCTTTGAATTTTGAATCGAACAAAAGTGCCCAATCTCCTGCTTGAAACTTCTTCTCCTTGATATACTTATCATGCCATTTAGCCCTTTTCTGTTGGACTAAACTAGTTCTTTGAATTGCATCTTGCCTGATTTCATCAAGCTCATCGAGTTGCTCCGATCTATGTTTATGTGCTTCTGATAAATCCAATCCTAATTGGACTGCCATCTTGAAGGTTCTGATTTGAAACTCTATAGGGAACAGGACTTGCTTCCCATAAACCAGCTCATAGGGAGTATGTCCTGTTGTGTTCCTCCATGTAATTCTGTAGGTCCATAAGGCTTCAGGAAGCCTTTCTGCCCAATCTCTTTTGTGTAGATGTACAATCTTAGTGAGAATTCATTCTATTACTTTATTGGTAGATTCAACTTGATCGTTTGCTTGTGGATGGTAAGGAGTAGAATTCCTATGTTTTATCTTATATTCTTCTACAAGTCTTTACACCATTTTAGATGTAAATTAGGATCCTTGATCTGTCACTATTTCTCTTGGAACACCAAAACAAGTGAAGATGTCCTCAGAAATAAAATTAACTACAGATTTCTCATTAGCAAAAGGTAATGCTTTAGCTTCTACCCATTTAGTGACACAATCAGCGCATACCAAAATATACTTCTTTTGTTTAGATGGATGATTAATTTGTCCAACAAAATCCAAGGCCCATTTTTCAAAAGTTTCAATGAGTACCTGAGTTTATAGTGGCATTTCATCTAAAGGAGCAAGTTTCCCTACCCTTTGACAGTTGTCACACCTTTTGACATACTCTTTGGCATCTTTGAATATGGAGGGCCAATAATATCCTAAGTGAAGGATTTTATAGGCTATCCTTTTGTCAGTAAAGTTTCCACCACAAGGTTCATCTTGGCCTGGCTTAAGAATTTCAGGCATTTCATCTTCTCGAACACATCTTCTTATCATGAGATCTGGACCTATTTTATACGATTCATTAGTAATCCATGAGTAATTTGCACTTCCTTGAATGATTTTTCTTTTCTCCTCAGGAAATATATGTGAAGGTAATTTTCCTGTGACTAAGTAGTTAGCAATATCTACAAACCAAAGAGTTTGATTAGTTACTGCAAAAAGATATTCATCAAGAAATTTATCTTCAACTGGAGTGTTATCTTTGATATTTTGAATTCTAGACAATAAATCAGCAATTGTATTTTGTTTTCCAGGTCTATCTAACACAGTGAGGTTGAACTCTTGCAGGAGTAATGACCATCTTGTAACTCTGCCATTAGTAATCGGTTTATTCATTAAGTATCTAATTGCAGAGTGATCTGTATAAACAAAGGTTTCATAGCCTGTCGTTGATAGCATGAACAACAGCTAAGAATTATTTTTCAGTTACAGTGTAATTTAACTCAGTGGGAGTCAAATTCTTGCTTGTGTAGTAGATGGCATAAGGGATCAAATCTTTTTGTCCTAATATAGCTCCCAAAGTTGTATCTGAATCATCTGTTGAAATATGAAAAGGTACTTTCCAATTTGGACCTCTTAAGATGGGTGCCTCAGAAATTTTTTCTTTCAAGGTCTCAAATGCCAACTGGCAATCAGGATTCCAATTGAATTCACAATCCTTGGAGAGCAATTTGAAGAGTGATGATGCTAGTTTAGCGAAATTTTCTATAAACCTTCTATAATATCCTGTGAATCCTAGAAAACTTCTAACATCCTTTTGACAACTTGGAATTGATCATTTAGAGATGACTTCAACTTTAGATTTATCAACCTTAATTCCATCTCCTGGAATATGATGTCCTAAAACAATCCCTTCTATAAACATCATAAAACATGTTTCATGGCTTAGTGAAAGGTTTGCTTCCTTACATCTTTTAAGAACTTTTTCTAAATTTTCTAATGCTTCCTAAAATGTATTCCCATAAACTGTAAAGTCATCCATATATACCTCTACACAGTCATGTATCAAATCAGAAAAAATTCCTAGTACTGCTCTTTGAAATGTTGCAGGTGCATTGCATAATCCAAAAGGGAGTACTTGGTAGGCATAAGTTCCCCATGGGCAGGTGAATGTGGTTTTATCTTGATCTTCAGGTGCTACCTGAATCTGATTGTAACCACTAAAACCATCCAAGAATGAGAAGTACTTTTTACCTACTAATGTATATAACACTTGATCTATAAAGGGAAAAGGAAAATGATCTTTCAGGGTAGCTTTATTCAATTCTCGATAATCAATACATACCCTCCATTTACCATTCTTTTTAGGCACAATCACTAGAGGAGAAACCCACTGACTATCTGAAATTGGGTAGATAAAATTTACATTCAACAATTTTTGCAACTCTTCTTTCACAATTTCCCTAAGATTTGGATTCATCCTTCTTTGAGGTTGTTTGATAGGTTTACCATTTTGCTCAATGTAGATGTGATGTATACAAGTCTTAGGACTAATTCCTTTCATGTCAGTGTATTCCCATGCATATGCAAAATAATGTTTTTGTAAAGTTTTGATTAGATTTTCCTGTTGTAATTTTTCCAAGTTATTGCTGATGTTCAATGTTTTTCCTAGAAAGATTTCAACTGTAGAGCTGCCAAATTCTTCCATAGAATAAAGGGACATCTGCCTAAATGACAGATATTCAATATTAGATCTTTCTTGAAACTGATCATGTTCATATTCTGGAGATGATTCAAAATTTTCCATTGTATTCAAGATTTGTCTATCTCCACTAATGGTTGAAATAGTAAAGAGAGGCTAAATATCATTTTCATCATCAATATATTCTTTGTCATCTATCTCTGTGATTGTTCTTGCTTGAGGATATAAAGTGAATTTCTTAGTTGAATTACCATCAGAGATATACATATCACTAGATCTACAGCTAATGAATGCATCTGTTGTAGCCAACCAAGGTCTTCCTAATATAAGTGGATGTCCTCCTAGATTTCTCTTTGGGGTTAGGATCATAAAATCAACAGGGTACTCCCAAGAGTCTAAGGACACTGAAATATCTTATAACACACCATTTCTTTGATTACAATTCTATCTGCTAATTGCAGTAATGTAGGTGTATAAAGAAGATTTGGAAGCTTGAGATGTTTCATGGTTTGTTTGCTCATAATGTTTATTGCTACTCCTAAGTCAATCAGTGTATTTGGTATTTCCACTCCATTGATATGTGTATTTACAACTGGACTTCTTGGATCTACATATTTTTGTATGGCAATTTTTCCCATCATTATGTCTACTATTTTTCCTGTTAGGTCAATTCTTTTTACTTCTTTTGTTTTTCTTCTTGGTTTCTTCATGCTCAACTCTTTTATTGTCTTAGCTAGAATTTGAATCTCCTTAATGGCTTGTAACAAAGGAATTTTGATATAGACATTTTTCAATTCATCTAGAAAATCATAATTAGGCAACATACTGTGCTTTTCTACCCCTCTATCAACTTGTAATCTTTCTGGAAAAGGAGGTGTGGAAGTAGATATTGGTTGTTTCTCTATGAGAGGAGTTGAGTTTATTGGTTCTTTCTGTTTTTCATTTTCAATGTTCTGGTTTTGAGGAAATGTTCCTTCAAAACTTTTATTTTGTTGTAGAGAATCTTCCTCAAAATTGTCTTGTTCTTGAATAACCACAGAAGGTTTTTTCTTTTTCAATATCCTAACAAATCTCAATTGGACATCATTGAGATCTAATAGAGTGATCATGTAAGTTGGAAATTGTTGTTCTTCTACCATGTAGGTATTCTGAGGATTTTTATTGTTGGGATTAGGTAATGGTTGGGTAGGTAACTAATTTTGTCTTTGTGGAAATGGTAGTGAAAGTTGAGGGTTTTGGTTTTGAAGTTTGGGTTGTTGATTTTGTTGAGGAATTTGTTGGGGGCACACAAAAAGCCATTTTGTCCTGCGTCAAAGAAAAGATTGATTAGGACACTTTTCATGAGCTCAAGCGCACAAATTATAAAAAATCATGACTTTACGGTGTCATCGTTCATTTTTTCAGCAACCGTCGTGGGAGTACATCTACATCCTGCGACGATCCCGATGGTAGGCAGTGTTAACAATCTCGTTCGTCGCTAACCCGAGTAGATCTTCCACGACGACCGAGAGGCGAATTTGGGTTTCAAAATCCGCCCAAAAACCACCTATCTACCACCAAATTGCATGAAAAAACTATGAAATGGAGCATAATGATCCCCAACAAATTCCTTTCTTTTCCTTACCCAACAAAATTCCTTTCTTTGCAAGCATTTCCGTAACCATATGATGACTGAGTTAACAACCCAGCTGGGCCTGCAGCATGATAGCTCAAAACTGTACTATCTTAAGGCCAATGGCTAGGTAGAAGCTGTCAACAAAGTTTTGGTCATGATGCTTCAACTTACCATTGGCATGCACAAGTCCAACTGGCATCTGATGTTGTTTTCCGCCTTATGGGCCTACCGAACTTCAGTGAAGGATGCCACCGGGTTCACCTCGTTCCAATTGGTTTACGGTCTAGAGGCTACCCTTCCGATTGAGTGTGAGATCCCTTCTCTTAAATTAGCCATCAAGTTTCTCCCAAACACTACTCCAGTAGAAGAACATCTTCTTTACCTAGAGCAGTTAGACGAGACCCATCGACTAGCCTCTCTAACCATTAAAGCACAGAATAAGAGGGTGAAGACTCACTTCGACCAAGCTGTCAATCCTCATTCTTTCGTTGAAGGAGACTTAGTCCTGCTCTATGATCAAGCAAATGATAAGCTAGGGGAAGGAAAATTCGAGCCTATGTGGCATGGGCCTTACATTGTGAAACGTGTTTTGCAAAAAGGGGCCTATGAGTTGATCGATTATGAAGGGAATCCTCTACATAAGCCCCGAAATGGGCTTTATCTAGAAAAATATTATGCATGAATTTCGTGCATCTGATTTGTACATATGTGTGTTTTCAGCAGGTGTGTTGTCAGTCTGTGTTTGCATGGTTGGCTTGGTCTGTAGGCATAATTGCTGCTTATTGTGACTTTTGCTTCTTGTGCAGATGTCTGGTACACCTTATGTTGGTTTCGCTGATGGTGCCTGCCGCATTACCTGGAACCTTTCTTCTGCGACGTGGGTGATCTATGATCCTCACGATGAGTTAGTAGACCTTCAAGGTGTTTGTCTGGGTTGCACCACAAACAATGTCATTGAATATAGCGTTGTCATTGAATTACTGACCGAGGCTGTCAACCTCGATATTCGTGCATTGGTTGTGAATCTAGATTCTCAACTTGTTGTCCACAAGCTTAATGGGCGTTATTCCGTCAAAGATCATTGGATTTTAAGGTTGTATTTACGTGTTAAATTATTGGAAAGGAATTTTGATTTTATTACATATCAACACATTCTAAGAAGATTAAACACATTAACTGCTGCATTAGAAAATCATGTACTAGACAGACATTTACGCAACATGTAATCAAAACATTGTATAGAAGCATTCAAAACACAATAATGAACCATAGAAATATGTGTGTGTGTGTGTGTGTGTGTGTGTGTGTGTGTGTGTGTGTGTGTGTGTGTGTATCGTGTGGTGCACCGAGATGCTCAAAAAATAACTGTATATGTCAAAAATAGAGTCTGTGCTCTCCATACATCCAAGACGCATGTCTCTCAAAAAATCAGTAAGAAGTAAAACCTAGGTATCTACTGCGGTGGGTTCTGCTCTCTATAGCAGACCACTGCTCGTGTGACTCATCTCAAGAGCCTATGCAACCTAGGTGGCACTCCGATTATATGTCTCTGGTACTCTACAGGGACCTCCTCGGTCCCCCTGTAATTCGGGATCTCGTCCGTCAAGCCCTCAAGGTTACAGGCTATCTCCTCCAGTGCATTGCCACCAGGGTGAACTAGGGCCAGCTCCATGTTGCCCTGTGGGTCCCTCCGTGCCTCGGGAGCTAGTCCTACCGGCCTCTCCGGTCCCACATCTGCAAGTAACATAAGAGACATTATTAAGACATATGCATGATGAAATCCCAAAAACATCATAAAAATTAAAATGTAAATAGTGTGGTGTTTCGATCAAGTGTTTACCTCCCTCATCCCACTGCTCGCCCGCAGGAAGCAACAATTTGGGGTCTCCACGAAAATCTATGCCTGCATACGGCCAGTCCTCGACTATGACCTTTTGTCAGTCTAGCCACTCTCATAGCAGCATCCCCCATGATATCGGTCGGCCACCATCCCCTCGCGATATAACATGTGCCCAGCAGGTGATGCGGGTCTCTCGTGGCCCAGGCACGTACAAGTCCATGTCCTGCAGCTGAAGAACCGGTACCCGCTCCAGCATGAGCGGGATCAGCATAGATCCATACCTGAACTATTTCGCCTCCCCACGCCGACACCTCGTCAGCTGTCTCTTCATGTTAACAGCCACTGCCTCGGCCCAGTTATACATGGTCGGGTTAAGGCACTCGAGAGCTAATCGGAGGTGGGTCTTTGTGGCCTCATGTTGGGCTTGGGAACCCACCGTCCTCATCACCATGAACAGTACTGAGCGAAGAGTCAAGTCTTCCACTGTCGAGATTTATAATTTCCCGCTAGTGGCTGATTTGCGTGCCCCTGGGCACACCCATGCTATCAGCATGTCCAAGGTCTCGCCTTGCACTCATTTTCCCTCTAAGATTGACCTCTCGCCATGGTGAGACAATCCAGTCAGAAAATATATGTCCGTGGCATCAAATTCAATATCTTTGCCTCGAATGACGAACTTCCCATCCGTTGGGTTCCAGGAGTGGATTAACAGCTCTAGTAAATCAAGTTGTGCTCAAAGATGAGGAGTGAGGAAGAATTTTAGCAATCCGCACTTGAGAAGGGCTCTTCGATACCCGGCATCATTAAAAGCTTGTTCGTCATTGTCATCATGAGTTCCCTCTTGCCACACAAAATCCATATTTTCCTGCATCAAATAAAAGATTGATTAGGACACTTTTCATGAGTTCAAACGCACAAATTATAAAAAATCATGACTTTATGACGTCATCGCGGCTGTTTTACAAACAGCGGCGACGACTCGAGGTCAGCCGTTCATTTTTTCGGCGACCGTCACGGGAGTACATCTATATCCCGTGATGATCCCAATGGTAGGCAATGTTAACAATCTCGGTCGTAGCTAACTGTTGAAAATGCAACAAGTTGATGGAGCTTAGTGAAAAAAAGTCGCCTTCACTAAGTGGGCCCGCAGGCTATTTTTGGCGCAAAGTCTATTTTTAGACTATGCCTATTTTTAGACATATGGATCATGGTCTATGAGTTGCAGGATGCTATTTATGGATAATTGGTCATGTTGGTAAACATAGATGGACCTCTATTTTTAGACATATGGGCGGAGTCTATTTTGAGACTGCCAGTCAAAAAATAGAACAGTCGAATATTATTAGCTCTTAATAATATTTGGACTATAAACATTATCTTATCCTCTTGCAACACTTCAGTTCAAGCTACAGATGTGGCACATGAAACTGCCAGAAGGAAATATGATTTTCCTATGGGTTAGTTGAGCTATTGCATGATGGATTTCAGTTAGAACTCAAGTGATTGAGTTTGGTGGAGTTGATTGAGGAGTTGATGGAGTTGTGTTCAGTTTGACTTAGTTGAACTAGTTGTATTTAGTCTAACTGCCAAATACACTAGTGATGAGTGATTTGAATTAGTTATTAATTAATTCACTAATTATTAACTCATAAATCAACTAAAGAATACATCAGTTAACTCAGTGCATGGACAGTTCAGTGGAGACAAGTGTTAGAGGTGGGTGAAAGGGTGAGACTACTATCAGTTGTGACTATAGTTGTGCATGAGATTTGCACAATCATTGATTGAGATTGCCAATGAGGATTGTGTAGTACAAGCCAAGGGAATTCGAACTTGGATCTGATCTATTCTCAACTTGGATTGCGCAGTAGAGGCAGGAAAACAGTGGAGGAGATTTGAACCCGTGACTTGTTCAGATCTGAGCTAGTTTGTGTGTAGCATGTGGAGATAGTACTGAGTACTTGTGAGGAGTATTGTACTATGTATTGTTACATGTTATCTATCATTATAATATACAGATAGTTGGGGGTTTTCAGCTGTATGCTTTCCCCATTACATACTGTGTTGATATGTGTGATTCATGTTTCAATGTGCACATGCGATTGTTTTTTAATTCCGCAAATTGATGATCAATGGTAGAGGAGGTTATGTATTATGCATGCATTCTGCAAATAGTCTATAATCAAGATAATCTCTGTGAATACGTGTTATATTATTCAAATTTCTACATGGTATTAGAGCCAGGTTGATCATCAGATCTATTATTCAGAAAGTGATTACATTTTATTTCTTCAGGCAGAGTCTGTAATCGGGCCAGATAGCCTTTGGATTCATCCTTCTTTTGGAAGGTGAGATATCCGGTAAATGCCCATACAGTCAATATTTGTACGAGAAATATTTTGTTCTCACGAATTTTAGATCAGAAGCGGTTGAGTTTTGAGCTAGTGGAATTCGAATTTTCAGCAGTATTTTCTTGGTGTCGAAGTTGAAATGTCTTTCAATGGATTGCGATTGGAGTATGCCCTTGAAGGCAGCTCGAATTATATTGCATGGAAAGACAGGATGGAGGCAATGTTAGATGACAATGGGTTGAAGGAGTTCATAGATGCTGAGGTCCCAAAGCCTACTAATGTTGCTCAAGTTGAGGCTTAGCAAAAGAAGACAGCAAAGTATCGAAGGATTCTGTTGGAGGGCGTGAAGGATCACATTGTATCTAGCCTACATGGAAAGGCTTCTCCATACTTGATGTGGAAAGCGTTGACAGATTTATTCCAAAGCAAGAGTGACCAGAGGAAGTTGGCGCACAAGGATAAACTCAGAAACATTAAGTGTGAGAAAGGAGACAGTATGCCCAAGTATCTCACGAAGTTCACCCAATGCCGGGATGAGCTGGGAAGTGTGGGGGTGACTGTCGATGATGAGGACTTGGTGAGCTTAGCTCTCCTTGGTCTTCCGAAGAGTTGGCATTCCTATCAGGACTCTGTCAATGGTCAGGAGAAATTTCCAGGATGGGAGAGACTTTGGTCGGATCTTGTGCAAGAGGAGATCAGGTGGAATACCAGGGACGAATCTTCATCAAAGGCATCTGATGAAGAAAATTGAGCTTTAGCTGCCAAAGCAAAGAAGGGGAAGAACAAGAAAGCTTCTCATTCCGGTGTGAAAGGAAAGAAGTAGGACATGTCCAAGGTGAAGTGCTTTCACTGTCACCAGCACGAACATTATGCCACAAATTGTCCGTAGAAGAAGAAAAATAAGCAAGTTGTTGGATCTGCAGCGGGAGAGGCCTTAGCCTCGCAGTTTGAGTTGGATTTTTTGCTGATCGCATTCTTGGTATCAAATGTGATGGGATCTGTACGATTCTTAGATAGTGGTGCATCTTTTCACATGACAGGAGATCAAGATTTGTTTTCTGATCTAGATGAGAAAGATCTTGGAGTGCACATCGAGATGGGCAATGATGGTAGATACAGTGCGACCAGTATTGGTACCCTTTCCTTTGAGAGGGAGTCTGGTAAACACTTCGTATTGAAGGAAGTGATGCATGTTCCAGGATTGAAGAAGAATCTTATCTCTGTGGCGATGTTAGAAGACAAGGGATATGATGTTGTCTTCAGCGAGGGAAAGGCTTTCATGTGCAGTAAGACAACTAGAGAAACCCGGAAGATAGGGGTTCGAGTTAAGAACCTTTATCAATTGCATGTAGATGGTTGCGCAACAATGACATGCAAGGTAGAAGGATTGGTGAGCTGGGATGATGGCGAGCTGTGGCACCGGAGATTGGGCCACCTTCACCATGGAGCCTTGAAGATACTGCAGCAGATTTCTACTGGGCTTCCTAAAGGCACTCTTGTGTAGTCAGATCAGTGCAAGGGGTGTACTTTGGGAAAATTTGTGAAAGCCACCTTTCACGAGAAAGATAGTCACACCACAATGATCCTTGAGAGAATTCACACAGACTTGTGTGGACCTTTCTCAGTAGCCTCGACAGCAAAGCACAAGTACTATGTGATCTTTGTTGATGATTTCTCTCGAAAGTGTTGGATCTTCTTCATGCAGAAGAAGAGCGAGACATACTCAAAGTTCTGTGAGTTCAAAACACTGGTCGAGAAGGAATCGGGGAAGAAGGTGAAGGCTCTTAGGAGTGACAATGGTGGTGAATTCATCTTTGGCGAGTTCAAGGACTTCTGCAGCGCAGAAGGGATTCGAAGAGAGCTCATAGCTCCCCATAACCCACAGCAGAACGGGGTTGCTGAGCGGAAGAACAGAATGATCGTGGGTGCTGCACAGGCAATGTTGCATGATCAGGGCCTACCCCTTCACTTGTGGGTGAAGGCATGCAATACTGCAGTATATGTGCAGAACCGTTGTCCTCACAAGATACTTGGCATGAGTACACCCGAGGAGGCCTATTCTGGTAAGAAGCCTGATATTTCCCATTTGAGGATTTTTGGTTCTCCTGTTTACATGCATGTGATGAAGGATGCCAGGAAGAAGCTGGAGCCGACCGCAGAGGTTGGGATATTTGTGGGGTACACTGATACACCCCACAACTATCATGTGTATTTTCCAGACAGTCGCAAGACTGTTGTGCGACGGGATATCAAATTTCAGGAGGAGAAAGCCATGAAGTTTTCGCTTGAGAGGGAGCCACACTTGCATTCAGATGAGGAGCTATTAGTTCCTAAGGATGAGCTTCAAGATGTGGATCAGCCACAAGATGAAGTTCATGGAGTGGAAGAGACCACTCATGCAGTGCCAACCATCAGAGGGCAAAAGCGCACTACAGAAGCTGAGCGACTAGCTCAAGATGCAGAGAAGGTTGTAGGACCACCTACAGCACAGCGCAGACAGAGACAGTCACCTGATCGGTACATTGGATACATGGCTCTTGTGAGAAAATGTGTCGTGACTGAGCCATCCTCTTTCGAGGAAGCTCTGGAGGATCCCGCATGGGTAGATGCCATGGTGGAAGAGTATGATTCGATTATCAGAAACAGTGCATGGGAGATTATCCCAAGACCGAAGGGGAAATCAATGGTGGGTTCGAGATGGATCTACAAAGTGAAGCAAGCAGTTGACGGGAGTGTGGAGAAGTACAGGGCAAGATTTGTTGCTTGAGGCTTCTCACAGATAGAGGGGATTGATTATGAGGAGACCTTTGCACCTGTCGCAAGGTATTCTTCCATACAGACGATTCTTTCTCTCTCAGCGCAGATGGGGTGGCACATCCATCAGATGGATGTGAAGACTGCGTTCGTCAATGGAGTCATTGAGGAGGAGGTGTACATAGAGCAGCCCGAAGGTTTTGAGATCTTCAGCAGCGAGTCGCATGTGTGCAGGCTCAAGAGAGCATTGTATGGCTTGAAACAAGCACCTCGTGCTTGGTACACACAGATAGATAGTTATTTCACCGGACTTGGATTCTCCAAGAGTGAGGCGGATCCTAACCTATACCAGATTATGGTGGAGGGTAAGTTGTTGATCATTGTACTTTATGTAGATGATTTGATTTTGACGGGAGATGAGCTGTTGATACTTTCATGCAGGGAGGATCTTGCTAGAGAGTTTCAGATGAAGGACTTAGGCCTCCTTCATTATTTCCTGGGATTGGAAATTTGGCAGCGCAGTGATGGACTATTTGTTTCTCAGGGTAAGTATGCCCGGGAGATACTGGAGAAGTTCAACATGCATGGTTGCAAGCCTGTTGATACTCTTCTTCCTGGAGGTTGGAGGAAGGAGGATGCTACTTCAGCGGGGGGAATTGGATGCCACTGTTTATCAACAGTTGGTGGGGTCGCTTATGTATCTAGTCAATACATGACCCGATATATGCTATGCTATTAACCAGCTTTCACAAGCTATGGTTAAGCCAACCAATCTCTTCTGGAAGGTAGGAAAGCATGTATTGCGTTATCTCAGAGGCACATTGGGATATGGATTGTGGTACAGACAGGAGGATGAGGTGAAGCTATGTGGCTTCACGGATGCAGATTGGGCAGGCAGCCCAATGGACAGAAAGAGCACATCTGGAGGGATCTTCAGTATCAGGTCGATAGCAGTTTCTTGGTACAGCAGGAAGCGGAGATCCATGGCACTCAATTTAGCAGAGGCCGGGTATATGGCAGCAAGTTTGGCTGCATACGAGGCTATATGGATGAGGAAGATCCTGGTCGGGTTGTTCGGGTCACACTTGGAGCCTACTATGATTTATTGTGATAACCAGAGTTGCATTAAACTCTCGGTTAATCCAGTATTTCATGATAGATCCAAGCACATCGACATCAGGTACCATCATATCAGAGATTGTGTGCAGCCGAGAATCATGTTACTTTCATACATTCCCACGGAGGATCAGGATGTTGATATATTGACGAAGGCGCTCACCAGGAGCAAATTCGAATACCACAGAGGCAGGATAGGGGTTGCAGATAATCCATATCTTTTTGAGGGGGAGTGTTGAAAATGCAACAAGATGATGGAGCTTAGTGAAAAGAAGTCGCCTTCACTAAGTGGGCCCGCAGGCTATTTTTGGAGCAAAGTCTATTTTTAGACTATGTCTATTTTTAGACATATGGATCATGGTCTATGAGTTGCAGGATGCTATTTATGGATGATTGGTAATGTTGGTAAAAATAGATGGACCTCTATTTTTAGACATAGGGGCGGAGTTTATTTTTAGACTGCCAGTCAAAAAATAGAACAGTCGAATATTATTAGCTCTTAATAATATTTAGACTATAAACATTATCTTATCCTCTTGCAGCACTTTAGTTCGAGCTACGGATGTGGCACATGCAACTGCCATAAGGAAATACGATTTTCCTATGGGTTAGTTGAGCTATTGCATGATGGACTTCAATTAGAACTCAAGTGATTAAGTTTGGTGGAGTTGATTGAGGAGTTGATGGAGTTGTGTTTAGTTTGACTTAGTTGAACTAGTTGTATTTAGTCTAACTGCCAAATACACTAGCGATGAGTGATGTGAATTAATTATTAATTAATTCACTAATTATTAATTCATAAATCAACTAAAGAATACATTAGTTAACTCAGTGCATAGACAGTTCAGTGGAGACAAGTGTTAGAGGTGGGTGAAAGGGTGAGACTACTATCAGTTGTGACTATAGTTGTGCATGAGATTTGCACAATCATTGATTGAGATTGCCAATGAGGATTGTGTAGTACAAGCCAAGGGAATTCAAACTTGGATCTGATCTATTCTCAACTTGGATTGCGCAGTAGAGGCAGGAAAACAGTGGAGGAGATTTGAACCCGTGACTTGTACAGATCTGAGCTAGTTTGTGTGTAGCATGTGGAGATAGTACTGAGTACTTGTGAGGAGTATTGTACTATGTATTGTTACATGTTATCTATCATTATAATATACATATAGTTGGGGGTTTTCAGTTGTATGCTTTCCCCATTACATAATGTGTTGATATGTGTGATTGATGTTTCAATGTGCGCATGCGATTGTTTTTTTAATTCCGCAAATTGATGATCAATGGTAGAGGAGGTTATGTATTATGCATGCATTCTGCAAATAGTGTATAATCAGGATAATCTTTGTGAATAAGTATTATATTATTCAAATTTCTACAACCCGAGCGGATCTTCCGCGATGACCGAGAGGCGAATTTGGGCTTCAAAATCCACCCAAAAACCACCTATCTACCATCAAATTGCATGAAAAAACTATGAAATGGAGCGTAAGGATCCCCAAAAAATTCCTTTCTTTGCCTTACCCAACAAATTCCTCAAAAACGTTCCTTTCTTTGCCTTACTCCAACAAATGGAGCGCAAAGGATCCCCTTTCCTTTCTTTGCCTTACCCGAAGGCACAATTATCCTCACCATCAGTCTTTGATGAGGATCCATCTCTGGTGTTCCTCTGAATTTCTTCCAGTATGAAATATAACCACAGCCATTCCCAATCTAGTAGCTTCTCCCTCCCCTTAACTGAGTCCCGGTAATTGTGCCAGCTCTTGGGAATTTATAGAAGAGCTAGGCTCACCATATCTTCTTCGACAACAGTAATCCCAACACTTCCATGCTCAACTCGATAATGAGTGAACTTGGTTAAGTACTTCAGAATTTAGTTTCCCTTCTCCATCTTGATCTTTCTAATTTTGTCCTTCAATGCCAACTTCCTATGGTCACTTCTATTTTGAAACAATTTTGTCAATTCCTTCCACATTAAGTATGGAGTATCCTTGCCATGGAGACTCAAGACAATGTGATCTTGAACCCCTTCCAAGATAATCCTTCTCACTTTTTCCACACACTTTCTCCATTCATCCATATCTTTAGCATCAGATGTTGGAGGCTCGGAAACGTCATGATCTATGAATTCCTTGAGGCCATTGTCTTCTAGCACTGGCTCCATCGTGTCCTTCCAAGATATGTAATTTGAGCTTCCCTCCAGTGCATACTCAAGTCACAAATCGTATAATGACATATTGTTGACTCTAAAGTATGAACTTGCAAATTCAATTTTCACCTGCACAACAAACTCGAATTCTCCTCTTCTATATTGTCTTCAGCTCTGGTAACATGTGCATTTTTACTATGTAGATTCACCAGCTTGTGGATATGCTAAAACATAAGACAACAATATACTCTACTCTTCAATGGAAACCAAAATTGATTGATGAATACAATAATCAGAAAAGGAATAATAGAAATCGCACTGTTTGGTCTAAAATGCAGATGCAAATCAGAGTTCAATTAATGTCAACCCGGGAAGGTAAACTTAGAAGTGCTTATCTAAAATATATAGATCTAGAAAGATTCCTAATTTGTCCAAGATCTTAAAGTCCCCTTACAAGAACATATTCATTAAGATATCTTTCAATAGCTAATCAAACTTAGATCTAACAATTATTTGAGATCTATGATTCTCTTACAAGAACATATTCTACAAGATCTCTTCCAACATTAGAACATCTAATAAGAAATTAAAAGCTGAAATGAAATAAACCTAGATCTAATAATTGTATGAGATCTTACGGTTCTCTTACAAGAACACTTTCAAATAAGATTCTTCCAATATTAGAACATTTAACAAAACTTGAAAGCTGAAATCAAACAAAAACATAAAATAAATTATACCTAAAATAAGAAAATAAGCATGCAAGTGAGGCCATGGGGGCCCTCCATAACTCCACAAGCACACCACTTCAATGGAGACTCAAATGTAGAATCAAAATTGAAGTATGATCCTTTATTCCAAAATCTCCATTACAAACCAACTCTAAGATTACAACTCTAAGCTTCTAAGATTACATACTCCAAAATTTTAAGATTACAAAAACTTCAAGATTCTAAGATTACAAAAGGAGGAGATTGTACTCCTATTTATATAATGGGATGAGTAACAAACTCATAATGATCATCCACTAATCCCTCATTTAGTTCCATAAATCTCTCAACCATCTAGACACATAATCCCTTTTTGTCCTTGATCTTCTCCATGAGATCATAATCTTCTCCATGAGGTTTATCTCTTCAAATTCGAATTTGATCCTTCAAGGCCACATAAAGGTGTCTTGGAAGCTTCCTTGGCACCTACACATGTCACAAAAACAACCCACTTTCCATATATAAAGTAAAATATATTATTTTCTAATATTTAATCAAGAATTTCTCTTAAAAATGCTTAAAAATAAATAATATTTGGAAAATATAAATGAGACCCATTAATGGTGAATAATAGGGAAAATGAAGTGACATGGTGGTGAATAATGGGTGATATAATGGAAACATAGGTGAAAAATGTATGGTAATGAGTGATATTTGAATGACATTTTGAAGCCCAAACATGCACATAATAGAATATTTCTCTTGGGAAAGAAACTGCTAAAAACCCTGACTATCTATATTGCATTAACCAAATGATTTGAGAAGAAAATACAATTCTTGTTCAACCCGAACAATTCTTGCACTAGTACAATATAACTCTCTACTTCACAAACTAGCTCAAGCCAACACTTGTCCAATTTTGTTTCCTGCCAAGCCCCTACTTCCTTGCGCAATTCCTGAGAGAATTAGCCCATATTTAATTGGGAAATCCACTCTCCATAACTGTGCAATCTAAACATAGGTCCTCAACTGATTGCATGCATCGTCTATACAACTCGTAAAATTATACAATTGTTAGTACATTCTCCCTTAACTCTAATCTCAACTGGGTCTTCCTCTAAACTGACATGCATGAGATATTTATGAGTGAATCTTCAGTTAACTAGTGTGGTAATAGTGATGCAATAGTACACAACTCCACTACTAGACCTCCTACTAGTTCCTCCAATAGTTAGAACTAGTTTAACTGACTATAACTCAGTTCGAATGAGATATATAATTACAACTCAAAAGGACTCAACCTAGGCCCCTAAAATTTAGGTATCACTCTACATGACTCTAGATTGACTTCCAACTCGAAATTCCTAAGTCAATTAAGTCAATTTAACTTAATTAACTATTACAAGTTGCTATGAGAATAGAATTTCGATTTAATTCACAATTTAATTCAAGGACAAATTAAATTGGAAATTCTTGTTGATATTTTTAACATTTCACTCCCACATAATCGTGCAACAGTAAACTCAATGGTCCTCAAAGGAAGCCTCTCAATGTATTTCATGCCAATTCGTTCATCTTTCAGCTCGGTCCCTGGAAAACAATGTTGCAGTAGGTAAGTGGTAGTTGTTTCTCCACCTCGTTTGTGACCATACAAAGAAATGTCAACTCCATGGCGTGAAAGCCCTGTCAAGAAATAGATGTCATCTGCATCTATCGTGAGTCTATGGTCTCCAATCTGGAAACATTCTTCCTGAACATTCCATCTTCCCACCATCCATGCCAGTAAATCTAACTGAGCCTGCATGTCCGGGATCATGAAAAAATTATCTATGCCACAATCCCTCAAATCATGTAGTGTTTCTGGATGATTCAAAGTTGTTTCATCCTTATCTTTGTGTTCTCTCTCTCTCTCCACTCCATTTTTGTAGATCAAAACCCTACAAATAAACATGGAGGATCATTAGAAAACATTGTGATAATTTTTGCAAAGAAATTTGGGAATTTTATCATGTTTTTTCAAATCCCTCAGCATTGTGTGCAACCATCTTTTACAAACAGTGTGGATTTGTGTGGTTCTAGCTTGAAAAACCGTGCAAATCTCGATTTTTAGTGTAAAAAATCAAGTCAGTATGTGCGAACCCGGTGAGGAGAGACTATGCACACTGAGGGCGATTTTTGAATTTATAAAACCCCCTCAAAAATGTTAAATTCACAATTAAAATAAAAATGAAAGAAATCAAAACGAAGATAATGGAAATATCTCTTACCTAGAGAAAGCGGTTCATGATTTGGTCCACCGGTTTGGTTAGAATCCACCTCTGAAGTTTTTGGTGAAAAATGCACTTAATGACTCTCAAATGGTAAAAACACAAATGGTAAGAGATTTTTTACTTTTTGGACTTTTATAAGCCTTTTAGGCCCATTAAAATATTATTTTTTTCCTTAAGCTTCTGAAAACCCAAATTTTTAATTTTTTTAAGAAATTACAATAATTTTTTATTTTAAATATGCAGAACACAAGTTATTTACGAAAATGAATCATTTTGGCTATGAGTACATTTTTATCACATTTTCAAACTAGTTAAAACTTACAAAAAAAGAAAAAACATGGGAGTTCTCTTTAATCCCTTTTCAAACTCCCGAAACATTAAAATATCGTTGAGTATCTGATTATTTGAACTCGTAAAAGTAAATGAATAGTCATCTATTAAGTATAAGTTTACCCCTTTTACTGACTGAACTAGACTACTTATGAAAAAGGTATATGTTGACTAATCATGGTCAATAGAGTTCTCTCTTGCATTATCTTACCGTTTTCCTGGCTTGAGGGACTAAATTTACAAAAAAGGACACTGTGGAGTTTACTTATGTTTTTCTCCTAACTCCCTAAAATTGAAAAACATTGAGCTTTACTTTCTCTGGGCTCATTGAAACTCTGCGTTGAGAGGACTAAATGAGTTTTCTTTTCGTGTCTTTTCAAACTCTTTAAACATGAAAACAACATCGAGCTACCCCTTCGTTGGACTTGTTAAACATAAAAAGTGTAGGAATCATCAATCATGATGAGACTAAACCACTCCTTCCTAGGGTTCGTTAAAAATACTCTGAAGACTCATCCAAAGGATGAGCTTACAGGACAAGCATATGTTATCCTCCTCAAGTTTGCACAAAAATAAAGAGGTACTTTCCAGTAATGGTGGGGGGGAATTGGGAAAGAATGTTTTTTTTTGTATTATAAAAGGCAGTATGTTGCTCTTGAACATGACACTCCGTCACTTTTGTGTCTGGGTTGGGAAATCCATTTTTCTCTTAATTGACCATACCTCATTGAAAGTCTTTAGTTGGTTTTGGGTATTATTTTTTAGTCAAATGTTTCCAAGTCAAAATGTCGTGTCACCAATATGTTCAAGAGAAGTCCAACCTCAGTAAAAATTACCTTGCAATTTATAGCCTTCAATCGCGTCGACCATCCCTGAGTCAGTTCTGGATTACTCCAAATTTGTTCTTCAAAACATGACATGAGTTTCGTGTCGTAGGCCCTCCTGCGACGGGTCGCTTCCTATCGACTTCAGCTCACTATCTAGGAAGTTGATCTAGAAAATTTCTTCGATACCTTGGAGCCTGCATGCCTTAATGGTAGGTTTCTCACCTTCGATGATAGGTTCTCATTATTGACCTTTCATCAAATGATTCTATGAGTGTTCAACCTGAGGTAATTTTTTCACACTTCATAGATTGTACTCGAAGTACCTTGAGAACCATTGTCATTATTGATGGTTTCTTTCACACTTGTTAATGGTTCACATCATTGACCAGTAATCAAGTGGTTTCCACCATCTTCAACTGCGAGGCATTCACTCAGATGGTTAGATTCGTACTACAGATCGATAGATGGAGATCAAGACCCTGGATATAGTTTCATCCATCCAGGTTGTGTGGAGTTATTAAATATTCATGATTGTAAGCGTATATCCATTGATGGCTATGTCCATACTGTTTCGTATGTTGACATGGATATTCAGATTTATTTTCATACTGATTATTTGATGTATTTATGCTTTGAGTATGGGAATTCCTAGCTCAGTGATGATTATATATTGCATTGTAACCTTTGATTGATTGTTTCAAGTATCCAACTATGGTCTCTAATTAGAACCTTGGCATTATAAAGTGCTTCAGTCATCAAACATCTTTTCTGACTTTTGCACTTTAGGGGGAAATATGTTACACATCATTTTGTCGCATTACGCAAATGACCATCATTCTGGATCTGTTTCTATCCATCAAAGTGTTCCAAAGCATCCCCCTGCAAGGATAGAACCTAAACAATCCAAAAGAGAATGAAATTTCTAGATTACAAGTCCCAAAAACCTATTTTTAATTGTTTGCGCAGTTTCCTAGCTAATTTATGCGCATATGCAGACTTCACCATTAAAGTCAATGCAAAAGTGCACAATGTCTTACACTATGAGCTGTGCACATGAATTAACGCACATAAAAAATAAAAAGTAAAATACAGAATTTTTGTTAGTTGAATATTACCCAACTAGAAGCTTCGAATTGATGCTTACTCAAGCCTGATCCCTCTGATCATGGAGCTAATTCCCTCTCTTTGTGGATCCTCTATCCCACCATTTTTGGATCTCATCCCTTAGGAAGAGGATCCCAAACCTCCTCCTTTTGGTCTATAAATCAAACACAACCCATAGGGTTGGGGAGGACCACTGAAGGTAGGCTTATGTTGTATAAATAGGGCTAGAAGGCTTTTCATCCAAAGAGAAGGTTGGAGGTCATGGGAAGAGGCTTGTGACATCAAGGCAATTAGGTTGTAAGCTTGTTCTCCTTTGAATTCAATAAAAATAAATTGTTCTTTCTTAATCATGTATATTTTGATATTATTTATGAGATTCCTTGATCACTCACATGGTTTATAACTAGTTATTAATTCAACTTATGATTTATGTTGAGTTAAGAACTTCATTTACCTTTGGTTGTATATGTTATATGCTTTGATATTTTTTTAGGTTTCTTTCTGTGCATATCTCTTCTGGAGAATACAGACAAGTTGTGGAAAGCATTGGAAAGGCCTCTAAAGCATCAAGGAGAAGTTGGTTGTGGAAACACTGAAAGGACTTCAACTGACACTTCATTAAATCGGTAAGTGATTCTTTGCATATTACTAGTTTCAATCAGTCATAAGCTAAGGAAAGGTATCAATTCTTTTCTTGTTTGTTACTAGGTACTGTTTGAGATCTAGGTAGATCCATCTTGTCTGCAAGAAGGATTAGTCCACCCAAAAATGGTGTTGTGATGTTTATCAACTTGCTTCCCAAATAATTTGTTGAATTCAATAGGAAGGGATCTATAAAAGGTGGGAAATAAGGAGTCCTACATTAATTAACGTGAAACATGACAAAGTGATTTATTTTGGTGATAATGTAGAATAATAGGATGAAATGACTCAGGGCAATAGGGCATATGATCAATTGGTTGATAAGGTTAATAAAGAGTATACAATCCCTTGAACAATAGAAGGCATGACACCAAGGATACTAGGCATCTTAGACTCAAGAACATTAGGACGAGAAGGAAACAAGGATGTAGGAACATTTGGGTATCAAGGAAAGACACATAATGTGGTAGGGTTCAAAGAGAAGCTAAAAAAAGATGAATATGATGGATAAGTTCCATGTTCAAGGGATGGACAGTAGAGTGCTACCATAAAAAATTCCAACTGATATAAATAGTAATAACCATGCTTTCTTCCTATTTTTCCCCATTTTTCTTAGGTTTAATGTGTATAGGAAGGGTAAAATCGGCGGTATTTTCATGTTTAGAGAGTCTAAAAAGAGCTTAAAGAAGACTCTAGGAGGCATCTTTGTCATGGTTGGTGACCAGGTGCAAAAAATATTTAACAGTATACACAGCATAGTTCCGTTTTAGTAGTTAGTCCATTGAGTCTGGATAAAGAGATAAGCCTATGCTCAATAGACGTTTGCTTCATTTTGTTACAATACGACCGGAACAAATTAAACTCGATATTCTTTGTAAAAAAAATTACGAGTCAGGCAAGGAAAAATCATGGTATCTTTTTTAGATTGGAGAGCAAGAAAAAGATAAAAAAGGAATGGCTCAACCTTCTTCGTGGGAGTTTTACAAGCCTGAAGAAGTAAACTTGAGGTTTTTTTGGATTAATGAGTGAGAAAAAGACATTAACAAGAATGTTTGTTCCTCTTCATGGGAGTTTTATGAGCCCGAAGAAGTAAAATCGAGGTTTTTTTAGCTTAACGAGCAAGAAAAAGACCTTAAAAAGAATGCTTGTTTAAAAAAATTTGGCTTTTTAAAATTATGTATTTTTTGTGGATGCAATAAATTGACACAAGTTTTGGTATGACACAGATGTGACAGCCGTTCATCTTGTAGTGATTTTTTATAAACATCCAAGTTTTGGGATTTTTTATGTACTAACAACTTGATATGACCTAAAGGGAAAGAAAAATAAGAAAAAGGGAAAGAAAAATAAGAAAAAGGGAAAGGGAAAGAAACACACCAAAAGAAACAAAGCTTTGTACATAAAGTTACAAAACATATGCTAGTAGGGTGTTAGGTGTAATAATTTTTTAGATAGAGCATGTTTCGGGGCTCAACGAGTGAGTTTCAATCGTAGTTCGTAAGCTCATAGGCCCTTTCAGAAAGGACCTGAGTGACAATATAGGGGCCAAACCACATTGGTTGAAAAGTTATTGTCCCCAAGAGGTCATTCTTCTGGTCGTAGATAAGAACAAGGTCACCCTCTTAGAAAGAGTGAGGCTAAACGTGTTTTTCATATTGGGCTTTGACTCATCGTTTATGAGCTTTGAGAGCTAGAGTAGCATCTCTACTAGTTTCATCTAAGTGATGAAGTGACAAAAAACATTCCTCTTCAGCAGAGGTGTTGGGCAGGAGTCCAATGGTAAGTTTAAAAGATGGAATTTGGCACTCGATAAGAAAGACTGCTACCACGTTGTAAGTTAGTTGGAAAGGTGTGAATCTTGTAGCAACCTTCATTGATGTTCGGTATGCCCAAAGTGCAGAATATAACATTCTATGTCATTCGGTTTTATGGTTGCTTACTTTTTGTCGAATCATGGTTTTGAGCGTCATTGATGGCTTAAATTTGGCCATTAGCCTATGGGTAGTAGGAGGACAATTGTTCGTGATGAAAACCAGGCATAGTATTCAACTCAGAAATCACGTGATTTTGGAAGTGTGATGCATGGTTTGTGACGATAATGCAAGGCACATTGAACCAAGAAATAACCTGATTGAACAAGAATAGAGCAGAAGTTTGTCTATAAGACTTGAAGGTAGGAATGGCTTCAACCCACTTGGTGTTCATACTCCATGGAAACAATTATGTAGTTGTGACCATTAGCAGAAGTGGGATTACAAGTAACGAAGTCAATAACCCATTTGGAAAATGGACCAACAGTAACTACCGAGTGAAGGGAGGTAGGGAGTGTGTGCATTTTATTCGTAAAAACTTGACAAGGATGAAATTGTTGGACTGTAGTTATACAGTTTTTTAAAATATTTGGCTAATAGTATCTAGCGTGCAAGATTTTTTTCACAGTAGCCATGCCCGAGACATGAACGTCGCATGCCCCAACACGCAGTCATTTAAGACATATTTCACTTCGGCATGGGTAAGAAAACGTTGAAGAACATAATCAACAGCACAATGATATAGTGTATCATTAACAACTAGATAATGTTTCATGTAGTGGCGAATACAACGACTGTCATCTCTAGACAGGTTTTGGCAGAAATGTTGGTTCTGTAGATACACAAGAATATATTCACAAGATGTGGCGAAAGTTGAACACAAGGATATGGCAATTCAATTGGCTCACCAAGAAGACATATTGACTCATGGAAAGGGCCCAACTTTTCAAGCCACCCTGGTAGACCCCATTGATGTTTTGACTTCCTCTTGAGCCAATCCATATGGCTCATGGTTTCAATTGTATTGTTGGTTCTCTTAATGGATTCATGTTTCTGTTATATAGTTTATGTATGTATCAGTTCAATTTTTATTTAATAAATGTTTATTGTATACACAAGACTAATAGCATTAGTAACATTGGCAACTGGCTCAACCACTATGACTAATTTTGTACATTTTTGGACTAACATATTGCTTCTCAATGTTGGTCTAGTTTCCCCAGAGGAAACCAGCGGTGGTAGGAGGATCGTTATGACCATAATATTTTTTTTGTAATCAATAAAAGGATATTTAACTTTAAAAAAACAACACACACACACACATATATATAATAAACCATGAAGAAGATAGATGGCTGAAATAAAACATTTTATTTCCACAAGTGTTGGAGAGCTAAAAAATTCATTAATATGCATAGGATGAATCTCATGTACATATCATAGTCTTATCATTTATACAATCCACTAGCTCTCCAAAGCCCTAGCTAGGGAAAATCAAGAAATCCCTGTTGGGTGTGGAGCCTGCTGCCCCCGAAGCTAAAAACAGCTGTAAAATTGCCTTGTAAAAGTATAGTAATTTCTAGTCAATCTGGGTCGTTCATTAGGCGGATGATCTGACGGTAGAACTTATGTTTAGTTTAGGGTTTTTTGCCCTAGAAGGCAACCCCTCTCTTTATATGAGGGCATTGTATTTGAGGCTACGATATAGATGTGTATTCGGTGAGCGAGAAACATAGAGGTGAGACTGTGAGAGAAAACAGAGGATATTACAGCGGTTTTGCTGTAGGTTGTATCTCTTCATTTTGCTGGATAATAGAAAGGAAGCACTGGCTGTTCGGGGTGGACGTAGCCCAAACTGGGTGAACCACGTATATCTGTGTCCCTCTTGTTTTGTGCGTTTTCTGTGTTTATATTTCTGCAATATTATATGTGTTCCATTGCTCCGTAATATATAATTTTCTAACAATCCCTAGTTCATACCAAGGAGATCCAACAAGCATGAATCATGCAAGCAAATCCTCCAAGGAAAGATGTATCCTATTCTACTTCTCTTCTCTAAGTACATCATAAGGTTTCATTTCAAAAAACTAACATCTAAATCTCTAATGGATGAAACCGTAGCCATAGATTTCAAGATGCTCCAACAATATCAACAAACCTTACCAACTCTAAGAGAGATAGAGATCTTCAGGGAAAATGAAGATGTAAGAGAGAGATAATTGTTGAAAATAGCAACAAGAAATGCTAAAAATAGAAATGATATAAATATCATTGCTATAAATATCATCTCAGATACCGGTGTTGGAAATAGCAACAAGGAATGATAAAATAGAAATGCTAAAAATAGCATTTCGGGATACATTCCAATTTTAGTTAGTCCCTGAACTCAAATTGAGAATTAAAATTCGAATTTGATCTTAGCAGATGTTTGAAAAATAATTAATTAATTCATCTTGAGTTAATTAATTGTAGGAAATCAAACATGAAGTCTATGTGAAGACATGCAACAGTTTCTCCATTGATTGTGGAAGTTATCCCTTGATTAAAGGAGATCAGGATGAGTTGTACTTTGAGTTGTAATTAGTTAGCTTAGTTAACTGAGTTAAGTCCAGTTATATTAGTTCCAACAGTTTGTGGAATTAATTGTGAGTTCAGTTAGTTAATGCATGCATGCATGTAACTGCTGGAGTTCAAATAACTGAATATTCTCTCATAAATAACTCATGCATGTCAGTTCGGTCAAAGACCCAGTTGAGATCAGAGGAAGGGACAGTGTACTATCAATTGGAGGATTTTTCCTATATAGGAAACTCATCCATGCCGAAGGAATTATATCCTTCAGGATTGCGTAGTTATTTCAGAGGTCGGTGTTGTGTGTGAGGTGAGAATCACACAGGTTGCATTTGGAGGACCCAGGAGAAACTGCGCAAGGAAATAGGAGGCTTGGAGGACTGAAGGAAGGCATATGTGTTGTCTATTCTATCTATGAGCAGTAGTGAGGGATTGTACTTAGAGCTAGATAGTTGTGAGAGCTAAAGCTTTGTGTAATCCTGAGATATTTCCACTTGTATGATAATACAGATAGCGGGGTTTTTAGCTGAGGCTTTCCCCAGAGTATTATTCCGTGTTCATGTGTGATTGATTTCTCATTCTCTGCTATATGTGTCCTATTTGATCTTGCTCAAAATCGATTAAGCTTCCGCAAGTTTGTTTGTAGAAGTAGATCAAGTATTTTGCTTTAGTATATTGCATTATCAGGTGATCTATAGTGGTAAATTCTACATGGTATCAGGGTTGGATCTGTAGAAAATTCTACATGGTATAGGAGCAAAGGTGATCAGAGTTGTGAATAGTATATGAAGAAGAGAATTCGAAGTAAAAAAAAAAAAAAAATTGGGCTGCGAGTTTGCAGAGAAGATCTGAAAATTTTTGTGCAAAATTTTCAAAAACAAATAGTATATCTGGATTCCTTGTGAAAATATACCCAAATTCAAAAAACAAATCGGCTGAATCGGAGTTCGTATGAGGGAGATATCACTGATTCAAAATCAGCTCTTTTTCCAGAAAATTTCGTGATGGCGAGAAAGATGAAACAGATTGGTGTGCTAGCCAAGAACCTGTATGCAGTTGAGGTACAAGATGCATGCAAAGCCTTGAGGAGCAAGGCAAAGGTTATATACTTGGTGGTTGAGAGGGAGAGTAAATTACCTCTCAACATGCAACCACAGAAGAAGTCTTAGACAATTGTGGAGGAACCACAATTGGTGAAGCAGCTTCAGGAAGTTGTGGAGCATCCACAACTAGAGAAGCCGAGAGGAGACCGAGTGGAGGCATCCACTCATGCAGAGACCTCTAGTAGGGGGGAATTTCAATCCAAGTGGGTAGAGGGATCACATGCAGCCATACCTCCAGGTGTGAGGTGGGGAGATGTGAAGTGATAGTCCCAAGAAGGTTGAAATAGGGGCAGCATCCTTGAGGTACCCAGCCTCTTGGATTAGACCTTTCTATGGGAGCCCCGACGAGGAGTAGCAGGACTGGCTGAGTGGGTAGAGACGGATGCGGATGGAGCAGCAGAGAGAGCTATAGTGCAGGAGTCCCAAGGCAATTCAGAGCTAGAAAGTTGTAGCAATGCGAGAGGCACAGGAGTGTTGCACCAGTGCAAGATGACACAAATAGGTGTGCAATGGTGCGAGATGTAGGGAGTTGTTGCAGTAGCTCAGAGGTCAAAGAGGGAGCACTTGTCAGCGACAGAGGGAGCTTCAGCATCAGAGGTTGTTTCTAGCCCAACAGGGAGGTCAATTGGGAGATCAATTACTTACTTCTCAGTAACTGAGTTGCAGTGCAACAATGGGCAGCACGATGCAACATGATGAGAGGAGGTCCAGTGCAGATGCAGTACTGGGAGACAGGACCAGCAGCAGCACGGATGCAGTACGAGGAATCATTGTCATTGATGCAGTCAGAAATCAAAGCGACAGAGGCTAGAGCAGTCATATACTGAAGAGCACAGAGGTGTAGAGTTTTTCAGTCAACAGAGGCAATAGCAGTCAGAGACTTTAATGACAGAGGCATCATTCTGATTCAGGTTGGATATTTTTTTGTTTCTAGAGTTGTTGGAGCAACAACACTAGGGAGAAATGTTACATGCAGAACATTCCAAAGGTTCAGGATCGGATTCGAGTTGAATGCCTTTCTTTTAGAGAGGGAGTGTTTAGAATAGCAACAAGAAATGCTATAAATAGCATCTCAAATATCAATGTTGGAAATATAAACAAGGAATGATAAAATAGAAATGCTAAAAATAGCATTTCAGGATACATTCCAATTTTAGTTAGTCCTTGAACTAAAATTGAGAATTAAAATTCGAATTTGATCGTAGCCGCTATTTGAAAAATAATTAATTAATTCATCTTGAGTTAATTAGTTGTAGGAAATCAAACATGAAGTCTATGTGAAGACATGCAACAGTTTCTCCATTGGTTGAGGAAGTTATCCCTTGATTAAAGGAGATAGGATGAGTTGTGCTTTGAGTTGTAATTAGTTAGCTCAGTTAACTGAGTTAAGTCCAGTTAGATTAGTTCCAACAGTCTGTGGAATTAATTGTGAGTTCAGTTAGTTAATGCATGCATGCATGTAACTGCTGCAGTTCAGATAACTGAATATTCTCTCATAAATAACTCATGCATGTCAGTTCAGCCAGAGACCCAATTGAGATCAGAGGAAGGGACAGTGTACTATCAGTTGGAGGTCAGTGTTGTGTGTGAGGTGAGAATCACACAGGTTGCCGCTGGAGGACCCAAGAGAAACTGCGCAAGGAAATGGGAGGCTTGGAGGACTGAAGGAAGGCATATGTGTTGTCTATTCTATCTATGAGCAGTAGTGAGGGATTGTACTGAGAGCTGGATAGCTGTGAGAGATAAAGCTTTGTGTAATCCTGAGATATTTCCACTTGTATGATAATACAGATAGCGGGGTTTTTCGCTGAGGCTTTCCCCAAAGTATTATTTCGTGTTCATGTGTGATTGATTGCTCATTCTCTGCTATATGTGTTCTATTTGATCTTGGTCAAAATCGATTAAGCTTCTGCAAGTTTGTTTTTAGAAGTAGATCAAGTATTTTGCTTTATTATAGTGCATTATCAGGTGATCTACAATGGGAAATTATGCATGGTACCAGAGCTGGATTTGTATAAAATTCTACAATAATTACTAGTGTGCTCCTAGTCAAATCTCAACGCATGAGTGAATAAGAATGATTAATGACCATCATTTTCATCTTCTTTGCAAGAGTAAACCCTAGTATTTCATAAGGATCAAGCTCCAAACCAAGATGTGTTTTCTAGACTTCATAATTCCTCCTGGGGTTTCCTCATGAAATCTAGTCACTTCCTCCAAAAATACAAGTAAAAAACAAAGGGTACAATGATGATGATAAGGAAAGGATGCTTTCCTTCCTCGAATATAGGAGACGTAAGGGAGGCCAACACTACAATGTGGACCAACGCACTTTCACAACCTATGATAATTACATATATGCTCACATATATGGAGAGATACACTCCAAGGATATACATGTCAATCTTCACGTTGATTTCATACACAAAAATGACTCCAACATGTGTTCATAATCCTATATCGCAATCCCATATGGAATCCTCACTCCTCATAATCCATGTACTCCACTGGGTCCACTCCCCTCTACATGAAAATTATTGTGACTAAGGTGTCCTTGAGCCAACTCCAAGTTTCCATATAGGAATCCAATACATTCCACGTCATCTAAGGCCTAATACCCTCCTCTAAGATTCACAATGATCCTCCTCATAAGAAATTCTCCGAAAGTGAGTTATTATCTACATGTGGCTATCATGAATGATGTCACCCAAGTTGTGCAAATATTTCCAACACCCTAGTGAAGAATGCCAAGCAGACACCCAACTAAGTTCAAGCAACCACTAAGTTATCCCCAATATGAAAATCCATATTGAACCATCCAAGGGATGAACATACACCATGTGACCCAAATCTCATGAAGCGCCTCCAAACATGGTGTAAACACTTTCGAAGTAACCTTGAAAGTTAACAATTAAAATGTAATTTACAAAGCATTTCAATATCATTGCAAAGATATGAGACATTGTGGCCTTCTAGAATCCTCTATAAAGTGCTTTTCTATGCTTTGTTTGTATCTTATTGGCACTTGTTTTTCATATTAAGGACAAGCAATCACTGATGAGCCCCAATTTTTGGTATAATTTGGGCTCAATTGGCCTACTTTCTTTGCTCAAACCATTCACTTTTTACTGCTTATGCATGCATTTCTTAGTTTATTCGTGTTGTTTGTAGGAAGAAGGGTAGGCACTTTATCTACGTGACTAATGCATTATGATTTCAGGTTTTTGGCATTAAAAGGGAGAAAAAGACAACGAAAAAGGAGACAAGGAGACAAGGAGACAATGAGGTGGCACTGCTGGTTTTTAGGAGAGGATGTCCACGGTCTTGGGGACCTTCCTCGTGATTCCCACCATAGCTCCGAGCTCCAATCCATCTCCCCACTGAGCTTAGAAGCAGCCAGCTGTTCTACAGGAACAGCAGTTATAACTGTTCTACAGGAACAGCAATTATGACTGTCCTACAGGATCAGCAGTTTAAACTTCAGTTGGACAGTCGAGCTCCTAAAATCAAGGACACCTGTTGGATGATCGTTTTTGCATAAGTATGGAGGTCGTAGCCTTTGATAGGTTGTTGAAACTTTCGCATTACTATTGTAATTCTTGAGCACAGCTCGGTGTAGTTCTTTTTGTAAGCCAAGTTTGGCATGACATCAGATTTATGAATAAAGAAGGCAGATTTTGATCTAGTTCTGAGTTTTCTCAAGGAGCTATAGCTCTCAGGTTAGGGCCCAACCTGAGAGCAATAGATCTCCTCAGTGTTGTAATGTGTTTGCATTTCGTTCCAGCACTTTGAGTTTGTTTATTTTCACATGCAATTCGAATTCACAGTTTGGTAATTTAGTCGTTTTTATGAGCATAGGTAGGACTAGTTTATGGTGATTTGCTTTCAGTTGCTTAAGTTTGATAGGAGGATAGATATAATCTCTTGGAGCTCCAGCAAAAAGGTTGAGGAAGTCTCCACTGCCATCTCTATTTGGAGATTGGAGTGCAGCCTACACCAACCACAAAAATACGCAGTTCTTCACTTTATACATGCTGCAACATAGTCTCGTTTATGATAGATCTTTCCATGCACTTCACTCTTGCACCATACACCTTCATCACCGCTTCATGCACATTCCTCTACACGCTTTATATTGTTGTTCATTGAGTTCAGGTAGCTTAGGTTAATGAATTTTCATCTTGGTGACAGTCATAAGCCATTTGTTTCATTTACACTGCTTTTCACCGTTCTATTACCTCCTTCTTCGTCTTGATCACGCATACAACCATACCCTTGACCTCTACTCCGCTCTGTTATCTCCCAAACTCCTCCACTCCTCACGTAACTTCATTCTTTAGACATTTCGTTGTTATAACCTTCCATCCATCAACCCACTTCATACACTTGTTCCCCATCCTACTTCTCCACTCCTGAGCCATCACCAGCTTTATTCCTACCTTGCACATCTCCCCCTACCATTCCATCACTCCACCATCACTTCAAACACCCACGGTAGGTCATCCTGTAGCAATTTGTAGACTTCCTGTAGAAACCCCTGCGTTTCCTGTAGAATCCCCTGCAGACATCCTGTAGGAGGCCACTCACTCGGTTGCTGAGCCTCTGAACGTGAGGAACCTCTGTGGACTGATGCTAAGGATCTCTGGGGACCTCTCCTAGCCTCCCCAACCTTTCCCAAGCTTTCCTTCCTTCCGCATCACATCTGCACAACCAAACCCTAATAAGCACAAAATCACAATCACTCCATCCACTTAAGGAAAAAATACAAAAACATGTCTTTTAAGATGCAAGTAGATTAGATTCATGCATTTTCACTTGTTAGAAGTAATGGCATCATTGGTAGAAGTTTCCTTCACATTCTTTGCATCATAGAGGTTAGACTAGTTAAATTAGGGTTTCCATGTTTTGATTTGCTTTCAGTTCATTTTTGCCAAGTATATTAGTCTTCTTTGAGCTAGCTTTCGTCCATCATTTACCAAGCTTCTTCTGAGAGCCTATAGAAGTTGGCTTGAGCCCTAGCGGACTTGTGCCAGCTGACCAAGTGACAGCTGCGACAAGAGCTAGTACTTGTGCATACAGCACCGTCGCTTCCAAGTTTGTACGAACTACCGGGTTGATAAAATTAAGAGACAGGAAGCCCCAGGAGTTGTAGCATTATTGCTACAATACTGGAGCTCACCATCTTTTTGGCGTCGTTGCCGGGGAAGCGTCAGAGTATTGGTGATTGTCGCTTTTCTTCTATTTTCCACTACAACCTTCTGCTAGTAGTTTACTTCATTTCCATTCTGCAAAAGTAGCATAGACATTTCCTGCTTTCATAGATTAGCATTTCCTGCTTTCATAGACTAGCATTTCCTTCCTGCAATTTCATTTGAGCAAAGTAGATTAGTCCTTTCCTGCTTTCAGTTAATTTTGCATCTTTCATAGTTAGTTGTAGATCAATCTGTCTCAGTTTTGCAGGTACCAAAAGAAAAGCAAAGCAAAAGCAAGCAAAAAGAAAAAGAAAGTCTTTTCCATTTCATGCCTCGTAGGAACCGAGATAGATCAGGCAAATTCCTACCAAACACCCCCACCACATCACTGAGTCACCCTTCTCTCTTCTTTGGTGACAGTGACCCAGAGGAACCTATAGGTGAACAACCTGAGATATCCAAAGACCCTATAGTAGAAGAAGAGTTAGAGACCAATCCATCTGAAGCTATGGCTGACAATAGAAGAGAAGATGAGAGAATAGAAGGTGCCTTCCCCATCCGAGAGACCAATGGAGAGATGAAAATGAAAAACATTAGCCCCTCCGCCTTACCTCACTTCCATGGGTTGACCACTGAAGATCCAGATACCTTCCTGTTTGAGTTTGCTGTCCTTTGTAGAACCTATGACTATACTGAAGATGAGCAAAAGTTGAAACTTTTCCCTTCCACCCTTAAGGATGCAGCACTACGCTGGTTCATGGGCTTACCTGGGAATAGTATCACCACTTGGGCTCAAATGCAGCAAGCTTTCAACACCAAGTACCGGGATTACTGTAGGTCCAAGGAAACAAAGGGGGAAATCTTTCGGATGTCCATGGGAAATGATGAGTCCTTAGAGGATTATGAGGAGAGGTTCCAACTAAGCTATAAGCGGGCCAGGTGCACACTTGACCCTGAATCCCTCAAGTTGGTCCTACTCCGAGGAGTCCCTGAAGACCTCTTAGATACCCTTCACATGTTAGCTGGGGGGGACATTTACCAACTGCCTTATGAGGACATCAAGACTGTGTTTAGAAACCACTCCAGGGCAGCTCGGAAACGAGGTAGAGGAAACCACCTCTCAACTAGTGTCCCTTTCTCCAAACATGAGCTTGCAAACCAATTAGAAGATCTTAAGAGTGAGGTGAGACAAACCATTGCCATGCAGCTTGATACATTTAGGATTCAGCAAAAGAAAGAAGAGGTTGAGAGAGCCTTGGCTGTCTTCTGTCCTAGGTGCACAAGGAGGCACCCTAAGAACGAATGTCCATTGCATTCGGTTGAAGTGTGTTTCGTTTGTGAGGAGGACCATCCCACAAATTAGTGTCCAACCTTACCTGGGTTTAAAGCCATGTACCAAGGGACCGAAGCTCCCACAGAGCCTCTCTATTACCTCAACCAAAGGAGGCCACAAGGATCTAGACCTTATCAGCAGGGGATGCAAGGGGCATCTCAAGCTTATTACAACCCCAACCAGTCAACTCCTATGCCTTCCTAGGGTCCCCCTGCTCATCCTTCATGGTCCATGCCTCCTCCATGGTCTTATCCACCTCAGTACCCCACTCAACCTACTTCTCATCCATATCACTCACATACCCAGCCACAGCCTCAATGGAATGCACCTCAGTCGGGGTGGAGGCCCCAATACAATACTCCTCCTGCCATTTTGCCTCCACCACCAGTTCAACCTCAACCATTACCTCCTGCTCCTCCAAGGCAACCTCAAATGCCTGCTCAACCGAACCCAAACCCCAACAATAGACAGGCCCAGCAGGTATACACTGGGGAAACCTCATGCCCTACCTATGCTGTGGAGATCCAGGAGATCAACCTTCGATCTGGAAAGACTCTACCAGATCGCCAACCTCCTCCCCCAGAGGATGAGGAAGATAAACAGGAAAGTGAACCAAAGGCTATTCCACCCTTTCCTGAGAGACTAACAGCCACCACACAACCTAACCTAGAAGAAGATGAGCTTTTGGGTGAGCTCAAGCAGTTGTGTGTAAGAATCCCACTTCTCCAAGCCATCAAGGACGTGCCAATATATAACAAGCTGGTTAAGGAGAAGTGTTTCAAACACCCAGGCAGACGGAAGAAAGATGCTTCAACTATCAATGTCATAGGACAACTATCTGACCTTATGCTAGGACAAGTCATCTACCCAAAGTACCTAGATCCTGGAAGTCTTGTAGTAGATGTTCACATCAATGGCACCATTATCCCCCACACCTTGATTGATCTGGGGGCGGCCATCAATGTGATGACCAGGGATACCATGCTTAAACTCAATCTTCAGGGTTCCTTGAGGAAGACCTCGACAGTACTGCAATTAGCAGATCGCTCCACCGTGACTCCCGAAGGGATTGTGGAGGATGTCATGGTCTCCATTGATTCTTGGGAATACCCTGCAGACTTCCTGGTTCTGCAACCAAAGGCCAAGCTTACTGGATATCCTCTCATTTTGGGAAGGCCTTGGTTAGCTACTGCAGATGCTTACATAAGTTGTCGGGCAGGAAACATGACCATCAAAAATGGCCCCATGTCCAAGCAGCTAGTCCTATACCCTCCTGCCCAACCTTCTTTAGAGCATGATTTACCACTCTGGTTGGAAGAAGGAGAAGAAGACGAGGTGTATTCAGCACCTCTGTGTACCCTAGATACCACTAGAAGAAACCCCCCAACCGAGGATGACTTGATCGAGAACTTGATCCAAAACCCACCTTCCAGTGCTCTACCCTTAGAGGAATTGGTGGAGGATGCCCAAGCTAGCACCTTAGTGGATCTCTGTACAACCAACCCTGTCACTCCCAGAGTTAAGAATGTGGAGTTCGGCCCTGAGAGAGCATTGAAAATCAGCTCCTCCCTATCTCCTTCCCAGGAAAAGGAGCTGTGTAGCCTGTTGGCCAGCCACCTAGATGCTTTTGCATGGAGCTATAAGGAGATGAAAGGAGTCCATCCTTCGGTCTGTACTCATCACATATATATCAAAGAGGACTGTAAACCGGTTAGGCAACCGCAGAGGAGAATGAATCCTGCCCTTAAGGACATTGTCAAGGAAGAATTGCAAAAACTGTTGGATGCCGGATTCATCTACCCCATCTCAGATAGTGAATGGGTGTCTCCTCTAGTGTTGGTTCCCAAGAAGAATGGGAAGTGGAGAATCTGTGTGGATTACCGTGAGCTGAACAAAGCTACCAAGAAAGACCATTTCCCTCTACCTTTCATAGATCAAGTGTTGGATGGACTGGCAGGAAAGAAGTTCTTCTCTTTCCTGGATGGGTTTAGCGGGTACAATCAAATCCAAATCAGCCCGGAAGACCAAGATAAGACCACCTTCACTTGTCCTTGGGGTACCTTTGCCTACTGAGTCCTTCCCTTTGGGCTATGCAATGCTCCTGCTACTTTCCAGAGAGCTGTCTTAAGCATCTTCTCGGAGCTGGTCCATGATGCAGTGGAAATCTATATGGATGACTTTACTCCTTATGGGGCCAACTTCCAGGAAGCATTGTCCAATCTGGGAAAAGTCCTAGCCAAATGCATTGAGATGAACCTGTCCCTCAGTCTTGAAAAATGTGAATTCCTGATGACTGAAGGGACTGTGCTAGGCCATACCATTTCTTCCCAAGGATTGCAGGTGGATCCTAACAAAATTGCTCTCATCAAGAGGGTTCCACCTCCTAAAAAGGTAAGGGATGTCCGGAGTTTCTTGGGATTAGCAGGATACTACAGGAGATTCATTAAGGACTTCAGCAAGTTAGCCTCACCATTGTTTGGCCTATTGGCAAAAGATGTGGAGTTTAAGTGGACTGACGATTGTCAGAAGAGTTTGAATGAGTTAAAGGACAAGTTGGTGTCAGCACCAATCTTGAGAGGTCCAAACTGGGCCCTACCTTTCCACATCCACACTGATGCCTCGAACAAAGCCATAGGTGCAGCTTTAGGACAAGTTGAGCAGAAACTTCCATATGCCATTTACTTTGTTAGCAAAAACTTGTCCAAAGCTGAGCTGAATTACACTGTAACCGACAAAGAGTTCTTAGCTGTAGTCCATGCACTAAACAAGTTCCGTCATTATATCACTGGATATCAAACATTTGTACATACTGACCATGCTGCAATTAGATATTTAATGAATAAACCAGATGTGAATGCTCGTATCATTAGATGGTTACTTTTATTGCAGCAGTTTGATTTAACCATTGTTGATAAACCAGGTAGAGAAAATGTTGTTGCTGATTTTTTGTCTAGATTGGATTTGTCTGCAGATGAAGATGGGACGGTGGATGACCAGATGCCTGATGAGCATCTGTTTGCTATCTCAGTACTCTCTCCATGGTTTGCTGATATAGCAAACTACCTTGTTTCAGCTCAGTTCCCTCCGCACCTCTCTTCAAAAGAGAAGAGCAGAATCATCAGAAAAAGTGCCTCATTTACTTGGATCAGGGGCAACATGTTCAAGCTTGGCCCCGATCAGATCTTAAGGCGTTGTGTAAGGGAGGAGGAAGTCTTTGATATCCTCCTCGCCTGTCATGATGGGCCTTGTGGAGGACACTTTGCAGCAAAGAGAACGGCCTTCAAGATCCTGCAGGCAGGTTACTATTGGCCTACACTTCATCAAGATGTCAGAAGATATATCAGCCAATGTGACCAATGCCAAAGAATGGGGAAACCGACTCAAAGGGATGAGATGCCTCTCCAACCTCAAGTGACTCTCGAGCCATTTGAGAAGTGGGGCATGGACTTTGTGGGTCCAATCAATCCCTCTTCGAGGCAAAGACCCTACATCATTGTGTGTACTGACTACTTGACAAAGTGGGCAGAGACTAAAGCAATCAAAGCAGCAACAGAAGAGAAGGTGGTCGAGTTCTTAAGAGAGAACATCTTCTACAAGTTTGGCTACCCAAGAGAGCTGGTGACCGATCAAGGGAGCCAGTTCACATCCAACTTGGTTGAAGACTTACTGGCTCATCACAAGATCAAGCATAGGACTTCCATTCCCTATCATCCTCAAGCAAATGGGCAGGTGGAAGTCACCAATAGAGCATTAGAAGGGATCTTGACCAAAGTGGTGAGCAGCAGCAGAAAAGATTGGGCAGATCGCCTGGTTGAGGCCACATGGGCTTACAACACCACTTGGAAGACCACCACCGGCTTCACACCTTATGAGCTGGTCTATGGGAAGAAAGCTTTGCTGTCCATTGAGTTTGAGTATAACACTTTGAGGATGGCAGCTCAGCTGGACCTAGATCTCAGCCATGCACAACAAGAAAGGTTGTTGCAGCTGAATGGCCTGGACGAGCACCGCATGCAGGCCCTCCTTCACTCAGAAGTGGTTCAACTTCAGAGGAAGGTGTGGCATGACCAACATCTCCATGACAAGCAATTTCAGCCGGGAGATTGGGCCTTGTTGTATGACTCCAGGTTCAAAGACTTCAAGGGGAAGTTGAGAACCAGATGGTTGGGACCGTATGTAGTGGAACAGTGCCATGACAATGGATCTGTCCTTATTCGAACCATTGATGAGGAAGCCATTCCCATGCTTGTTAATAGGCATCGATTGAAGATCTACAGGAGACCTCTCTCAAGACAAGAGTTTATCAGAACTATGGAGAAATCTGTATTGGTCATAGAGAAGGGTTCTGCCTCTACTTTGGGCATACCCTGAAGAATTTAAAAAAAAAAACAAAAAAACAAAAAAAACAAAACAAAAAAAAAAAACAAAACAAAACAAAAAAAAGAGAAAATAATAAAGATCCTTGGGTGAAAACCTCTCTGAGGCGCCCAAGGCAGGCGGTAGGGGTGAAAACCTCATTGAGGCGCCCCTATTGTCTTTCAAAAAAAAAAAGGGAAAGTTTGAAAAAGATCCCTCAGTGAAAACCTCTCTGAGGCGCTCAGGGCAGGTAGCAAGGGTGAAAACCTCGTTGGGGCGCCCCTGTTATCTTTCCAAAAAAAAAGAAGAAAAAAAAAAGAGAAAAAAATAATAAGCACAATATGAAAATTGCATGCAGGTTGCAGATGTTCTATGGAGGAGAAGAAGCCTCTCCAATCCGAGCCAAGGGCCCTCATCATGCTATCAAGGGACCTCACCAGCACCTCCTCCAAGAATCCCAATGTTTTTTCAAGGTATGTGCAATTTTATCATGGTTTGAATCTTCTACAGGGAAATGCAGTCTTTCTACAGGAAGACGCGGATTTTCTACAGGAAAGTGCAAGATTTCTACAGGAAGCTCTGTGTTCTACAAGAAACTTCATGTAGAAGTTTGGGACGGCCAAAAATTTGTTTCAAACGGAGATCTAGCGGCTGAGGAATGGGTTGGATGCATGCATGCCACTGTTGGCACCCCTGAACATTGCTGTTACCTTGCTCCACCATCCTCGTCGCCATGCAACCAAGATCCCTGCACCAGCAAACCAGATCAATGAGTTCTCGTGGTAAAGCCATTTGTCAAAGAAAAAAAAGCACCGAGAGCTCATACCACATCCATGTCGAGCATCAGAAGCTCTGAGAGCGTGATCAGAAGATTCTATCCATCGTCGTGCAGCATGCACCCAAGGAGGCGAGACTGTTACAAGGCACCCCGCGGGAATCCTGTAACAGTCAAACCTGCATGAGTGGATACCATTCACAGCACCGCCCTCTGCAAACAACACACGGGCGCAGGCAACCAGAGCATCCACTCCATCGCCAGCATCCTGTAACCATGAGCCTCCGGGACTGTGTAAGCCGCATGCAGCAGGTAGATCCGCTCCCCGTCGTCCAAAAAACCGAAAAATCGTGTGCAGTCGCGCGCAGGTAAGTGTCTCAACCCTTCCTTCCACCAAATCGCATGAGTATTACTTTGATTTGTTTGCATGGCGTAGAAATGAATGGTTGAGCGGCCGTATGGCCAGTTGACTGGCCACGTCGGCTAGTTATGGTATAGTCGGATGCTTGGGTGGCAGCCACGACAAAGAAAATACGCAGCACGCACATGAGGATAGTCCCGTCAACCGAGAAACGAGTTTAACCGAAAAGGGCGGCGGTAGATCTGTGGGAATGAATGCGGCAGCGAGTGAATATGCAGGCGAATGATGGGTGACGTCGCCCAACGGTCCGGCGGGGACAGCTCACCCCCCGCGCCACGAGCTGCGCCGATTCAAAATCTAATCGGCTAGATTATGCGCATGTATTCATCAACCTCCACTTCAAAACTCGAGTGGCTCTTCTGATTTCCTCTGCACGTTGATACGCCGAGCTTTCGGCTACCAGAACGCCGGTGAAGCACATCTCGACCGCTGGCCAACTACAGTCCTCCCCGAAGTTTGCACACTGCTCCTACAGGAACAGTTTCTACAGAAACGCAGTCCTACAGGAAGCAGTCTCTACAGGAACGCAGTTCTACAGGAAGGTGAATTCCTCACGTAAGAAAAGGTGGCAGAAAAAAGGTAACCCTGAAACTCCTTCCGTAATTGGCTTTCAAAGGTGGCAAGATCATTATTCACAGTCTGGTCATAAAAATATCGGATTGTTGTGCCTATACTATCGCTTCTACAGGATAGCAGTATAATTAGACTGTGTTTTGTGGATTGTATGCATGCTCTGCCTAAAATAGACCGAATCTCCTTTGCATTTATCACCTTTAGTCAAAACCCCCGTGTTCATCATGCCGGGTGGGTTTATCAGGCGGGAACCCACAGATTTCACCAAATTAAGAGAAAATCAGGAGGTGGTAGAACTATTCACAAGGGTTCAATGGATGTCTTCTTGTGATAAGTTGCAGGGTTACGATGATGAAGTAGCTGAAGAATTTCTGCAGGCTTTAAGGCCGAAATCTAAGACACTAGCTACAGTAACCTTCAGGGGCCTAAGCCTCAAGATTACCCCACAGTACATCAGTCGGATTACAGAACTCCCTATGGGTTTGCCGTGGGACAAGGAAGAACGAAAGCAGAGCCAGCAAGCAAAGAAAGAATTCTTTCCACCTGAGGAAGAATTCTCGGAGGATAAGAATGGAGTACGAAGGACCAGTTTGTTACCACCTTGGAACGAAGTCAGCCTCCAGATAATGAAATATATAACTTGTGAGGGCCGCTATAGCATCGTCTACGGGTATCATTTCCGGTTTCTTACCGAATTGAGGCACCGAAGTGAGCTTCCTGTAGAAAAGAAATTAAGCATTCCTTATTTCCTGTTGCAATCCTTAATGGAGTGTGCTACAAAGCTGAAAGATGGCATCCCCGATCAGGTGGCACACCATGGGCTGATCAAATTGCTTGTGGAGGATGCACTGCACTCATATAAAGTTCCCCTCTCCTGGGAGTCATTTAGGAATCTAACACGAGATGGGGACATAAAAATGCTAGTCGAAGATAGTGGCTCCTCCAGCAGTGAAGACAAGGAAGCAGTGGCTGAGGAAAATAAGGACAAAGAAAAGGGTGGCACACCTATCCTGTCAGCAAGGGAAAAGAGGATGAAGAGCAGAATGGACAAAGCAGAGGTGGCCCACGTCAGCCCAAGTACCTCAACAGCACCTGCACCCAAAGCAAAAAGCAAAACTCAAGCAGGCAAGCAAGCGGAAGTGGAGACACCTGTGTCTACAGGAAAGCAAAAACAGGCTTCTACAGGAAGCCCGAAAACACAAACTCAGGCTTCTACAGGAAGCCCAAAAATCATTGGAAAACAGGCTTCTACAGGAAGCCCGAAAACAAAGACAAAGGCTTCTACAGGAAGCCCGAAGATCAGTGAGAAACAGGCTTCTACAGGAAGCCCAAAGGCAAAGACCAAGGCTTCTACAGGAAGCCCGAAAGTGCAAACACAGGCTTCTACAGGAAGCCCAAAGACAGAGACAAGGGCTTCTACAGGAAGCCCGCAATTGGAAAAAGGGGCTTCTACAAGAGGCCTGAAAGTCATTGAGGAACAGCCTCCTACAGAGAGTCTGAAGGCAGAGAGAGGGCCTTCTTCAGGAAGCCCAACGGCGGGAAAGAAAGAATCTTCTACCGGAGGCCCGGAAGTGGGCAAAGCAGGGTCTTCCACAGGAAGCCCGAAATCTGAAAAGGAGGGGCCCTCTACAAGGAGCTCTGAGAGAGCAAAACGCAAGAAAGAGAAGGCTGGAATTCTCGAAAAGGAGGCAGCAGCGGCACTGGCTGCCCTCAGTACACCTCCAAAACCGAAGGAGAAAAGGGAGAGGGAGACCCCACTACCATCTGAAGCCAGGAGAAGCAAGAGTATGACCACAGGCAAGCCACAGCCTCCACCCAGCAGCCAAACCACTTCAGGGGACGTCCCTACTTCACCCAGTGCAAGAACCCCCTCTAAAACATCAGCCACCCCTGAAAAGGGGAGCCCAAAAATAACTTCCTGGACACGAAAAATAGGCCAGTCGCCTTCCGAAGCCCGGCTCAAGGAAATAGGAAAGGGGAAGGAAGCATCACCTTCGTCACCACCAGGGGCAGCAAAGGCAGGGCCGCCAAAAACGGGAAAGGAAGAAGCGCCACCCTCGGCAGAAAAGGCAGAACCACCAAAATCAGGGGAGGAAAAGTGTGCTCTGGGCTCTAGTTCTCGCCAAAGACGAGGAGCCAGGGCAAAGTTGCTCAAGGATGAGAAAATAGCTTAGCTGGGGGGTGATGATGAGCCCCAATTTTTGGTATAATTTGGGCTCAATTGGCCTACTTGCTTTGCTCAAACCATTCACTTTTTACTGCTTATGCATGCATTTCTTAGTTTATTCGTGTTGTTTGTAGGAAGAAGGGTAGGCACTTTATCTACGTGACTAATGCATTATGATTTCAGGTTTTTGGCATTAAAAGGGAGAAAAAGACAACGAAAAAGGAGACAAGGAGACAATGAGGTGGCACTGCTGGTTTTTAGGAGAGGATGTCCACGGTCTTGGGGACCTTCCTCGTGATTCCCACCATAGCTCCGAGCTCCAATCCATCTCCCCACTGAGCTTAGAAGCAGCCAGCTATTCTACAGGAACAGCAGTTATAACTGTTCTACAGGAACAGCAATTATGACTGTCCTACAGGATCAGCAGTTTAAACTTCTGTTGGACAGCCGAGCTCCTAAAATCAAGGACACCTGTTGGATGATCGTTTTTGCATAAGTATGGAGGCCGTAGCCTTTGATAGGTTGTTGAAACTTTCGCATTACTATTGTAATTCTTGAGCACAGCTCGGTGTAGTTCTTTTTGTAAGCCAAGTTTGGCATGACATCAGATTTATGAATAAAGAAGGCAGATTTTGATCTAGTTCTGAGTTTTCTCAAGGAGCTATAGCTCTCAGGTTAGGGCCCAACCTGAGAGCAATAGATCTCCTCAGTGTTGTAATGTGTTTGCATTTCGTTCCAGCACTTTGAGTTTGTTTATTTTCACATGCAATTCGAATTCACAGTTTGGTAATTTAGTCGTTTTTATGAGCATAGGTAGGACTAGTTTATGGTGATTTGCTTTCAGTTGCTTAAGTTTGATAGGAGGATAGATATAATCTCTTGGAGCTCCAGCAAAAAGGTTGAGGAAGTCTCCACTGCCATCTCTGTTTGGAGATTGGAGTGCAACCTACACCAACCACAAAAATACGCAGTTCTTCACTTTATACATGCTGCAACATAGTCTCGTTTATGATAGATCTTTCCATGCACTTCACTCTTGCACCATACACCTTCATCACCGCTTCATGCACATTCCTCTACACGCTTTATATTGTTGTTCATTGAGTTCAGGTAGCTTAGGTTAATGAATTTTCATCTTGGTGACAGTCATAAGCCATTTGTTTCATTTACACTGCTTTTCACCATTCTATTACCTCCTTCTTCGTCTTGATCACGCATACAACCATACCCTTGACCTCTACTCCGCTCTGTTATCTCCCAAACTCCTCCACTCCTCACGTAACTTCATTCTTTAGACATTTCGTTGTTATAACCTTCCATCCATCAACCCACTTCATACACTTGTTCCCCATCCTACTTCTCCACTCCTGAGCCATCACCAGCTTTATTCCTACCTTGCACATCTCCCCCTACCATTCCATCACTCCACCATCACTTCAAACACCCACGGTAGGTCATCCTGTAGCAATTTGTAGACTTCCTGTAGAAACCCCTGCGTTTCCTGTAGAATCCCCTGCAGACATCCTGTAGGAGGCCACTCACTCGGTTGCTGAGCCTCTGAACGTGAGGAACCTCTGTGGACTGATGCTAAGGATCTCTGGGGACCTCTCCTAGCCTCCCCAACCTTTCCCAAGCTTTCCTTCCTTCCGCATCACATCTGCACAACCAAACCCTAATAAGCACAAAATCACAATCACTCCATCCACTTAAGGAAAAAATACAAAAACATGTCTTTTAAGATGCAAGTAGATTAGATTCATGCATTTTCACTTGTTAGAAGTAATGGCATCATTGGTAGAATTTTCCTTCACATTCTTTGCATCATAGAGGTTAGACTAGTTAAATTAGGGTTTCCTAGGGTTTCCATGTTTTGATTTGCTTTCAGTTCATTTTTGCCAAGTAGATTAGTCTTCTTTGAGCTAGCTTTCGTCCATCATTTACCAAGCTTCTTCTGAGAGCCTATAGAAGTTGGCTTGAGCCCTAGCGGACTTGTGCCAGCTGACCAAGTGACAGCTGCGACAAGAGCTAGTACTTGTGCATACAGCACCGTCGCTTCCAAGTTTGTACGAACTACCGGGTTGATAAAATTAAGAGACAGGAAGCCCCAGGAGTTGTAGCATTATTGCTACAATACTGGAGCTCACCAATCACCAACTAAAGAAAGTGAACTCATTTGCCTCCTCTTATAAGGTTATTAACAGCTAGAATTACAATTAGAATTAGGGTTTCAAATCCCTATTGAAACCTCCATGATTCTTCTATAAGTCCCTAATAGGTCCCATACATTATTGGCTCAACACATGAATTATAGCCTTACCACCTCAATGCCAGTTGACCCTATGAGGAACAATTTGACCATTACCTTGTCAAGGACAAAACTTTTTCATACAAACTCTATTTAACAAAAACAAACAATGAATTAAAACTTATCAACTTGTAGAATGCAACAAGGACCTCAAGGATGTGTTCCGACGGCATGAGACTCAAAAGATTCATCCCCTTGAGATATGAGACCCTTGTTAGTGTAAATTTCATAATTTGACCCAAACCGACCCTTCTAGCTCCCAAATTCTATATTCTCAATGCCACATTATCAATAAATTCATATAGTAACTATGTTCACAATCTTAGAGAAGCTCCAAATCTCAATGAGATATAAGACATTTATGTGGACTTATGGGTTGCATGCCCACACAACATTTGACATTTATTTCAGTAACCATGTAAACTATTGATTCAACTTCCAAATTTTCATGAAATATAAGGCTTCAGTACAACACTTAATATATATTTTAATAAACATTTAAATTATTGATTCAACCTCTAGCTCAAGTATGATTTTTATTTAAGCAATTTTGATAATCTAACAAATGCCCTTTGAAGTAGAATTTTAAATTGATATTCTTTTTTATGTAAATATTAAATTGTAAAATGTTAGACATTTACTTTATATTCCCTTTCTTTTTCTTTTTTTGGTTTACTTGACTAATAAGGGATTTGAACCTTAATTTTATAGTTTACAAATTACTTCATAACATGGTGATCACCAAATAAATTATCCCCTTAAAATTTTGTATTTCGTATTTTCATAATAATAAAAAATTATATTTAACCTAAATAAAGTTAAAAATATAATGAAATTTTTTTATTAAACCATAAATATAAAATTACATCCTATTGATATATAAAATAGATCAATAATACCACATTCAATATCATAATATATAAAATAAGTGCAAGATGAAAAAAAAACTTAAATTTGTATAAAAATATTTTAAAAATAATGACATTGTTTGATATACATAACAATTATATATACCTAAATTTATATATTAAATATATTAAAATAAATAACTAGCGCATGGAAAAATCATAAATCAATATTAACGATATAATCTCTTTTTATAAAGATTCAAATCATGAACACTCGTAATAACAATATTCGATTTGGATAAATATTTGTTATTATAATGGATTTTGATAAGTATTTAATGGGATGTTTAAAAATAATGACATTGTTTGATATACATAACAATTATATATACCAAAATTTATATATTAAATATATTAAAATAAATAACTAGCGCATGGAAAAATCATAAATCAATATTAACGATATAATCTATTTATATATATATAAAGATTCAAATCATGAACACTCGTAATAACAATATTCGATTTGGATAAATATTTGTTATTATAATGGATTTTGATAAGTATTTATGGGGATGTTTATTATTTTTATTAATAAACTTGTTTTCATAATATTTTTTTTATTTTTTTTAATATGGGATTTATATTTTTTGGATTTGGTTGTATTATTGAATGTTAGACTTTGTCAAAGATGATATGATGAATCTCAAGTCAATAATTAAGTTTTTCTCTTTGTTGGTAATACACCATGGAGAGTTTTTAATGGAGGCAACAAGCTTAGACGAGGGCAGCAATGCACTTGTGCACAGAATCACCAGATTCCTTCTCACTAGGAAAAATTGTACCAAGCCAGTAGATATGGTCCGCGAACAGGGTAGAGCAAGGTATGGAGGTAGAGGGCAAGGGTGACCACCCCTCCCTCCTTGGCATGGCCAAGAGGAGAAGATTTTCAACTAGGATATTACGCCCCACATTTCTCGTCTAGTTGCAACAATGGAGGCAGAGGAGCATCGTTATTTGGGAGATGGGCATTGGGCACTGAGAAACCTATTAGCATGCCACCTTTCGACCATGGAAGAAGCCAAGGCAGAAGCCACTCGTAGAATGGAGGAGGTTAGCACTAATCTCAACAATAGTTGACTCTCTCTGTGGAATCTTTCAAGAAAAATTGGTATTGACTTTCCTCCTATCCCTCTAACTTTAGCGTCCACCAGTTCAAAGGAGAGTTTGACTGCAATTGATTCTTTTATCCAATGGACCATTCCTCCTAGCCCTAACCCTCTAGTGGCACAAGCAAAGGATAAAGGCCTTGTGAAATGTGACGGCGTCCCATCTAGCAAGAATCCTAATCCAAAGGTTGACAGCCAACCTCAATTCCCCACCAACACAGCCCAAGCCATTAGAGGTGAACCCTCTCTGCTTAGCACATGCTCATATGGTTGTGTAAATGAATGGGAGCGTCCTCCTTGGCTGCCAAAAGGATACGACGATTCTTTCTCCTACCTAGACATGTTGGAGTAGGGAAAAAAGGCCAAATCCAAGAAGTTTCAACCTCAAGATACTCTAGTGCTAGGAAACCATGACCAAGTCCCCCATTAGGCTACTCATGCCTCTATCTTTTCTTAGTTTGCATAGTTATCTTAGTTTTTCCAGTCCATCTAGGCAGCATCATTTTTGTACTGCATATGCTCTAAACTGTCTCAAATTTTCTCATGTATCCTCCAAGGGATCATTTAGTTTCCCTTCTAAGGGTAGATGGTTCCTCACCAAAGCATTTTAGACCAGATTAGGCACTTTGCAGACATATCTTGATTTGAACACAAGCTTCTACAGTTTACCTCAACTTGTACTCTATGTAAATCATTTTTGGTAATATTAAGTTATCCGCTTGCTTACAAAAAAATATAGAATTTAAACAATAAATGTATACAATAAGTGTAATAAACTTACCTAGATCCATCTTAACTCGAGATCCTCCAAGCGTCGAGAGGGATCAAATCTCTTTTCACTCTAAAAGAGATTTGCATGTAAGGAGAATTGATTGAAAAGATATTTGATCCATCTCAACTCTTGGTAGACTGGGAGATAAGATGGATCTAGGCTTGGTTTAATTCCTCCCTTTAAATAAGCTATATTCCACATGAATACCATAAGTCAACACCATAAGTTCTCAATACCATGGGTGATTTTTATTTTTGCTATTATCTTATTTTTATAAGGTTATTTTTATTTTGTTTTTTATTTTTATATTTATTTTATTTTGACCAAATTAAAGCGTTTGTATTACATTATGTTACAACATCTCTACTGCTCTAGACTAAAAAAACACTTCTGGCACAATAAAATTTATATAAAAAAAAAAAAATTATAATATAAATTTCAAATCATATATAGGTACTACTTAACTTCAATGATATTAGTAAATATATATATATATATATATATATATATATATTTATAATTTTAATTTTTCAAATTAAATTTATAAATTGTTTAATTTATAAATTATTTAATAATTATAATTATAAACTCTTCAAAAATATTCCCTTAATTTACCTTAATTACTAAAATCCATATAAGGTCACTCATTCTCATGTTTCTTTTAAAATCTCCATCTCTACTTTAAAAATCATAATATTATTTAGAGTTATAAAAAAAAGTTGAGTAATTTGATTATTTGTACTTTTAAAAAAATTATAGAATAATTAATATAATAATTATATATTAATTATATAAAAAATTTAATAAAAATTATAAATAATTAATTAAATAACAACACTAATTAAATATAAAATATCTGAATAATTCATATTAAAATTGTTTAAAAAAATCAAATTAAAAAAATCAAATATTTATTTATATATGTGTGTGTAATCAAAGCAAGACTCGATGAACTTATCTGGACCCCGTCTGATCATGGTAAGTACTCCCCGAAAACTGGCTACCCCAACCTTCTCAAAGCGCGCAGACCACTTGTACTTCTTGACTGGTGGGGCAAGATTTGGAAGCTCAGTGCGCCATCGAGAACAAAACTCTTCATGTGGAATGTGCTCAGAAACAAACACCAACCAGAACTAACCTTATGCACCGATCTCACTACGGTCCACAGTGGTGTGTTCTCTATAAACAGGCTCGGGAGACAAATTACCACCTGTTTCTCCACTGCCCGATGTGTGCACAGCTATGGCTACAAGTATTAAACCTACTCTCCAAATCTCGTTGCTGGCAGGGACAAACGATCCTTGAGGCCTGGGACAATTGGACTGCCGTGAATAATGGTTCTAAATTCCTATGCCTCCCTCTCCTCATCTGTTGGTCAATCTGGCTTACCAAGAACGGAATCATATTCAAAGGAACAGAGGCCCGATGGCCACATGCAGCAGCGAAAATTGTTGCAGCCTACCATGAGATTCATGATGAAACTCACCCTCCTTCAAACTGCTCTTGCACCACTGAGACGATTGATCACACCAAACCGTGGGCATATTTTGATGGAGCCGCCCAAGCACAGGGGTGTGGGGGGGGAATTATTCTACACCTATCTGAGCAACACCACTTCAAAATTCAACTGGGATTGGGAGAGGGAACCAATAATTATGCAGAATTGATCACACTCAGGCACCTATTGCATTTTGCACTAGCACATTCTTGCATTAATCTACAAATCTTTGGAGACTCCAAAATCATCATAAATTGGTTCAATAACATCAATAATTTTCATGCACATTCACTTAGAAACATCTTGGATGAAATTATGGAATTCAAGGCACAATTTAACTCTGTCACCTGTCAACATATTTACAGGGAACGTAACGAGGTTGCTGACAAATTATCCAAGGAGGCCACGACACATCCCAGAGGCCTGTGGATGATACAGGAACAGTTTGGTGTAGAACAATATCAATACTATCACCGGCCCTACATTGATAGGGCATATCCTAGGGTAGACAGGCCCTAATTTTTTGTTTATCTTCAGTTGATACACAGTATTACTTTATGTATATATTTATGCTCTTTTTCTGTTTACTAGATACTCCGAGTACACCCTGCGTGGTGAATATGTACAACTCTTTTTGGAAATGGCTTCGGCCATAACTTATATTTTTTTAACACTACTTGAATGGCTACGGCCAACAGTTATGCATATGCCAACAGCATCTACTATATGTAATTTTTCAAAATTAATGGAAAGTTACAATTTTTCCTTGGGAATATATATATATATATATATATATATATAACTTTTAAATAATAATAATATAACAACACTAATTAAATATAAATTATTTAAATGATCTGCAACACATTTGTAAAAAATATTGAATACATCACATATACAAATAATCATGTACAACTCTCAAGCAATAACTTGATAAAAAATAAATAGTTTGCTACATTAATTATATATAGTCAATCGGGAATATCTCATGTATTTTGGTGGAACGAATGTTATTTTTCCCTTCCCACCCAAGTTCAAATCTCACTAGGAACATGATGAGCTATAATGTCTTGATAAATATTGTTGTAATGGCTATATGCCTATGAATATTGTTGTATTGCCTTTGGACCTTGTGGACTCTGAAGTGAGTATACTTATGGATTGGCCTAGTACCAACAACCTCACTCTATCCCTCTCGTAGATGCAAGGGTTGCTCTTTGGCTCTGACGTTAAAATGGAGCTAAACCTAATCATGAGTCTAGAGAAAGTATCTAATAATCCAATGGAGAAGTTTTTCCTCTTACAAGGAATTAATCTAGCCAAGAAATATTCAATCCATAAACTTATTATCATGGGTGACTCCAACAACGCAATTAGAGAGCTCAACCTAGAATTAAATTACATTTTTTCAAGAAAAGCATATTTAGTCTATCTTCTATTCTTGAAATTCAAACTAAACATGCATTAAAGAAACTATATATGTTGGAAAACTCATTAGTTGACTAAGTTGTCTATATGGGCTTACTAAAGGTTAACATAACCATGTAGATGCACCTTATTCCATAAAGTTGGAATGATGAGAAAACAAGGTAAGGTCAATATGGTGTCACAACCATCATGTAAATGTGTGTGGGTCGAGCGGCAAAGATTGGAGGTCACGTGGAATTAAATTGATGGTAGCAAGGCAAATCTCCCTCGAGCAAACAAAAAACATGAGGATGAGGAAGGACAAAATCCATATGCATATGAAGGAGGCTCAAGTGTGGGAGACAAGGGACAATTTGTAGGCACATACGAGCAATAACTACCTAATCATGATCATGTGTTCTCCCTCCATATTAGTAAATGCTACAAATATATGGGTGAATCAGTGGATTTGAATGAATTATCATGGGTAATTATGATGACTCAACTTCTACCAACATACATGTGGAGTTTACTTTATTTCTCAATGGAAACAATGTCACATAAGGTACTAGGAGTGCCAGAAGAAATTAGCAAACCAAAATGTGTAGTTTAATGTATATTGTCAAGCACTAATCATGGTACTTGACGATGGAATCTAGGTGAGGGTGACATCAAAATCCAAATCCAAAGACTAGTGCATGGGATGTGGATATGCAAACTAAGTTGGCATCCCTCAAACTATTAGTGGACCAGTTAACTTCCCAACTCAATACATTGTAGCAAAGACAACAATTGCAGAGGCAAAATGAGGAATCACATGGTCTAAAGCAACAAGTGAAAATTGTACATGCTCCACAATAGAAAGGAACTCATGTTACAATGGCCTCAAAATCCTCAATCAACGTAACGTCACCCCTTCTCTCCCTCCCCCCCCCCCCCCCCCCAAAAAAAAAAAACCATCCCAGACCAATCTTCCTAACTCAAACCTAGTAGTTTCAATGGATAACATAGTTAAAATAGTATTTAAATTCTATAATTTTTTATCATGCTAACTAAGTGTTGCAAAATTTTTGGGCATTTACTATAGGAAGTATACTTGTAGACATCCCTAGTATTTGGTCCAGAAGACTAGTATACACTAGTTGTATCATAAAAAAAAATTGAGAAATTTGTTACTCAAGGGTCCATATGTAATTTTGTTTTGTCTTCCCATAGAATATGTTAATATAAATTTCCAAAAGAAAAAAACCAATACAAAAATTAATATTTATCCCTGTATATTTGTGTGTTCACCTATAAAATATTAAAAGTTAAAAGGATTATAAATTAAAAAAAGATATCAAATATAAGTACATTTATAAATACATGAAAATATATTTAAAAGTTTTTTAAACAATAAATATCTCACGGTAAGTATATACACAGATTACTATCATATATTAATATATATTCATTTTCATTCCTACTCTATTATATATATACAAAGAGAACCCATCATTTTAAATATTGTAATAGCAAACTGATATAAGCTAAGAATATGTATATTCATTTTAATTCATACTCTATTATATATACACAAAAGGATTCCAAAATTATTATTCATTTTAATATTGTAATAGCAAACTTTTATATATATAAATTCCTACTCAGTGAATCCAAATTTAAAATGAATTTACACTAAACAGCATGTCAATTCCATTTTGAAGAATCATAAATATTCAAATCTTTTTAACCATAATTTCTCTCTATATATATAGGGTATTAAAATATTTTATTTACATTTAAATATTTTTTTTATTAATTTTTCAAATGTTACATGCCAAACCATATATTAAAATGGAATGTATTACCCTTGCAAATAGTTCAGATTGAATATTCTATTTCTACCTACATTAAAATATTTTTAAATTATTTTTTTTAATGAATATCATCTTCATACTAAGTTTTAATTTTCAAACTGGCTCTCTAAATACATATGAAATTAATATAAAATTATCCAAACATTGAAACATTTTATTTATAACCTATATTGAGATATCCTTTTTGTTATTAAAATTTTTTGGATGTCATGTATTACACAAAAAAATTACCAAATTTTCTCGTAATCAATTGTAAAAAAAACATGGCTCTCTAATTGTTGTCCCCATATTGTTATTATTGTGCCCATAGAAGCCCACTATTGTTATTTTTGTGCCCTTACATTATTATTGTTATGTCAGCTCTGATTATATTATGACCCCTTAGGCTCCTATATATAGAAATGAGGTCTTGTCATTTGTATCATCCAAGAATTGTTCATTTGTGTATTGTAAAGGAGGTTTACCCCTTGAAGAGGCTATTTTTGAAATTATTGATCTATCTCATTCTTCTATTTTGTGAGCTGGTTGCATAACAATTGGTATCAGAGCTTTGGATTCTAGGGTTTCGCTGTTTCAAACAGGTCATCATGGCATTTTCGCTATAATTGTTTTGATACGAAGATTCAAACGTTAAAATTAAAACCCATTTGATTCGAACTCGTGATGAACTTCGAGACTGAATTTCATATTTTGTCTCTCTATATTTCCAGAGATATGAACTGAGGAAGTTAGGGTTTTTGTAGGCTCTCAAATTCAACCTCAAACAGGTCACCTTGGGAAAATCGTTATATCTTTTTCTCGAAGCATCGGATTGAAATTTCGTAAATAATTACAGAAATAGGACGGACTGTAGTTTTATGTGTATCATTTTCAAGTCTGAAGGTCGAAACAATGACATGTGGCACTTCGTACAAGTTCACTCTATTGAACCTGTTTATAATCATGTAATCATGGGAGATTTGACATAACTCTTTCTTGGAGAATCCAATATGGATCAGACTTGTGGGGTTGGAAAGAGGACGAAGAGGGCTATCACAAGATGAAATTTCAGACCTTTGAAATCTGAAATTACAGATATAACAGATTCAATATAGAGCTCCCACAAAGATAAAAAAAAGGTGTGTAGTCTTTTTAAAAAATTCCCATTAAGTTTGGTTTGAAAATTTTCTTTGAAGTGGTTCAAAGGGCACAGTGAAGCATATTATCATTAATTGATGCCCTGAAGAAAAAAAATGGAAATGCCTAGTAAGCAACCTAAAATCTCTAGCATGACTCATGAAGAAGAGGAAGAAATGCAACATGATATATCAAAATTACGAGACCAAGTGCAACAAATTTCACTCTCACAAAAAATAAGAGAAGCTAACACGGCTGGTTTAAAAAAAAGGTGTGGAAGCTAAGATGGATGGTTTAGAAGTAAACGTTGAAGATTTGAAAAAAGACGTGGAAGGTTTGAAAGGAAGTTTGGCAAAGTTGCTACAAGAAATGCTTCCTAATGATGAACAAGTAGTAGAGAAACTCATGATGAGAACAAAAAAAATGTTAGTCATGATTTCATAGACTCTAACATTGAATTGAATACCCACCATGTTCCAAAGATCGATATGAGGAATTTTGATGGCAAGGATCACATAACATGGATAGTACAGATGGAGCAATATTTCGATCTCCATAATGTGCAAAACACACAAAAGGTGCGCATTGTGACTTCATATTTGGAAACCAATCAGTTTGTATGGCATCGATGGCTTTTCTCTCATAAAGAAATTGTTACTTGGGCAATTTTTATAGAAGAAATGATAGCACATTATGAGGATACAAAAACCAACACCTTTTTTAACCAACTGATAAATCTCAAACAAAAGAGTTCAATGGTGGAGCACATTGAGGACTTCCAAAAATTGAATATAAGGGTAAAAGATATTCCAGAGGAGCATAGGATTGATGAGTTAATAGGGAATTTAAAGGATAACATCCAACATGAGGTTCGCCTTTGGGAACCTGATTCATTGGAAAAGACATTCAGGTTGGCAAGAAAAATTGAAAACAAAATTATGGCAACAAGGAAGCCTACCAATCACAACTATGAAGATGGAAGTGTTTTTGCCCCTAGCCTTCCACAACCTATAAGGTTGACACCACAGCAATTGGAAGAAAAAGAGCAAAAGGACTTTGTTACAGTTGTGATAGCAAATACACTAAAGGTCATAAGTGTGTTGAGAAAAAAAAAAATTACATAGATTGTGAAGAGGAAGAAGAAAATGAACAATAAACATAAAAAACAAAAAGATACACACTAGGAACAAACCCTAGAGAAAGAAGAAATGAATCCGACCATATCTTGTAATGCATTGGCTGGAATTAGCATTCCTCAAACTATCAAGATAGAGAACATATCAAAAAGAAAAAGGTAATGTGTTGATTGATTCGGGTAGTACCCATAATTTTATTCATTGTAAGATAGCGAAGGAATTGAATTGCTTCCTATATCCAGCACCAAAGTGTCAAGTGATGGTTGCAAATGGAAGAACCATAAATTTCTCTGGAAAATGCCATAATATCAAACTATCCATGGGAGAATATGTATTGAATAGTCCAATGCTTTCCATTCCTATTGCAGGAGCATCCTGCTTCAGAAAAACGTTGTATGTTTAGTTGACTTAGGAGATATGATGTTTTTAATTTATTAATAGGAAATTTGTATATTTTTAATAAATTGAGTGAAAAATATGTGTGAGGTTTTAATTGTAAATATTCATTATGAGAGAATATGAGTGATGATAGACTTATAAAGATCTCATAGAGATCTTAGGGATTAAAGGATCTTAGAATAGAAGATTAGTTGAGTTAAAAATGGAATTAGAAGATTTTTAGGATATGGTTGAGTAGATTGTGGGATTTGAACCAGAAATGGTTGAAGAATCTTTTTGTATATATTGGTAAGCCTCAAAGGCAATAGAGAAGAGTGTAAGAGTGAAGAATGAGAATAATTCTCATGTAAAATTTTATTAATGAATTATTTTTGAGTTTTAATTTAGATACATATTATGTAGACTTCAATGTTATGTGTTGATTTTTAATTTTGAGGCCCCTTAGATTTGTTGAGTATTGGATGATTTTATCCATACCTTGGAATCTTGGATCAATAAACCACAGGTTTGAGAATCATAAAAAGTTGCAGCTTTACTGCATCAAAGTGGTATAAGAGGGGTTAAGATCTGAGTTTCCCTATATGTGGTTGATTATGCAATAGATCATTGGTGCGCACTTGAGACTTGGGACAAGTCTCCCTCAGCGTTGTGGGATCTGCTAATCGTCTCTGCTGGCAACCTTAGCCCCCAGGGAAGCCTAAGATCCAGGATTTGATGCTCGAATGTGTGTCGAAGGACGTGAATCTGATTTGGTAAGCCTTAGTGGATCCAATTTGTAGATACTTTCGAATATCAATAGCTGTCTGATCTGAGCATTGAAGCTCGAGATCAATCTGGCATAGTCTAAAGCGGTTTGAAGTGAAGTTGTGTCTTTTTCGAATTCAAGTGGAAGGATTCCTAACGGTGGATATATTCTACAGCACAAAAGTTGGCTCGTGGTGGATATCGTCACTGCAAGGCAGAGGTAGAGGCCTTGTAAGAACTGTTAATTGGTTTTGCAGGGAGCGCAGTGGAAGTGTGGAATCGACTGGTAGACGGAAAGAGGAGGCGTGAAGAGAAAGATTTTGAGATACCAAGAAATATCGTTTGAGTCCATCTCTCTCCTCTTGGCGACGCTAGGTTTTTCTATTATGTCGTTGATTGTTAAGATTACAGGTATTCATCAATGTTCATCCACAGGTTTTGACTGTACCGCGAAATCTTGGCTTAACCTCTCCTCTGCAGCAAGGCGAGATACCACTCGGCGAGATACCACTCAGCCACGTTGAGGCCGTCACACAATGCAAATGTTTGTACCTATAGTTGTGCGTTTAAGAGTTTATGGTTCGTTGGTGCAATAAATCAAGCTGGCATCAAGAGTCGGGAGATCTGAGATCTGCGTGTGGAGAATTGCGTTGAGATTGTTGTGAGTTTTTTTTTTTTTTTTTCACTCTGCCTAGAGTTGAGATTTGCGTGGATGAAGCTAGCATTGGGAAAAGGTTGAAGTACAAGTTTAAATTACATTGAATATTATTTGGTCATCTACGAATTTACCATATTTCCTTTTCATGAAGGTCACATTGAAGTTGAAGTTCACGGTGATAGTTTTAAAAATGGAAAAGGTATTTCAAGTGGAGAGTTTAAGAGGATTTTTTTAAGGAGAGATGTAAGTGGTGAGTCATAAAGTGATTAAAATAGAAAAAGTGTATTTTTTTACATTTTTAATTGTATGTGCCTTCAAGGGAGGCATAAGGGTTTAGCGATATATGAATTTTAGTGATGGGATAAGTTCATTGGTTACCTTTGTAATATTTGGAGAAATAATTATGTTTGGAGAAATAATTATGTTTTTTTATTTGTAATATTTTGTTAGAGTGATAAGTGAATTTTTTTAAAGGAAATTTCCACAAGTCAAAAGTGTCATTGATTGTAATGGGTGCATGATCGACAGAGCCCGACACCCAAAAAGTCTGGTCATTGTAGTACAATTTGAAGAGATACTGCAATTGTTGCTTGCAGCAAAGAGGAGCAAGGATTGCTCAGGAGTAGGTTCAAGTGAGGTGAACCATTGGCCAAGTTCAGAGAAAACAACTTGGTAAAGTGTTAGTTGTTGCAGGTGACAGTGAACAGGATAAAGTTCACCACAGAAGATGAAGAAAGAGATCGAGGAATTGAAAGCGCGACTTGACATACTAACGGAATGGCTACAAGGAAAAGAGAATGAAGACCAAAGACATGGATGGAGAATGAGGAAACGGGTTAGATGGAACCTATTGCAAAAGAAATGGAATGCCAAGCTGATAAACAAGTTTAGAGAACTTGAACAAATACATATTGCTTTGTTGGAAAAGGAGAGACTCAAAGGAATTGAGTCACAACAAAGAGGATTTGCTGAAACCCAGAAAGTCCATTGTGAAAGATTGGTGCTTGAAGCATCAAATGAGGCCGAAAGGTCTTGTATTTTAAAAACTGATAGCTTGTTTGTGGATGCAGGACATGTTAAAGATGTTGAAGGTGAACAAATAATTGAAGTTGTTGATAATCATCAAATAATTTCAGATGTCAACATGAGTAATATTGCAGCAGAATTAAAATTTCTAGAAGAATGGTTGGATAATCCAAAGTTAGAATGTGACAATATGCCTTCAAATCAACAAATTTGGCGCAACGAAAGCATAGAGAATGACAACAAAGTTGAAATTGAAGAAATGAAAATGTTGTTGGAACATGAACATATTGCACATATGGAAGAAAAATGTTCAAATGTGGAACCTGAATGTAATCATGATGAATTGTTATTCCAAGCTAGTAACAATAAACTTCAATCAGAAACTAGATTGGATATTGAAATCGAAGATTTAAGGAAATGGCATGAGGAAGAAAGACTAAAGGACCAACAACGAAACAAAGTTTGGAATCCTAGAGGTAGCAAGTCACTAAGACTTGTGATTGTCACATTACTACAGAAAAATGACAAACCTCATAGATAGGAGTCTGAATTTTTCTTTTCTGCATCAAGAGTCTGATGTAACAGCATCCTGCTTCAAAAAATCATTGTATATTTGGTTGACTTAAGGGGTGTGATGTTTTTAGTTTATTAATAAGAAATTTGTATATTTTTAATAAATTGAGTGAAAAATATGTGTGAGGTTTTAATTGTAAATATTCTGAATTATGAGAGAATTTGAGTGATGATACACTTGTAAAGATCTCATAGAGATCTTAGGGATTAGGGGATCCTAGAATAGAGGATTAGTTGAGTTAAAAGTGGAATTAGAAAATTTTTAGGATATGATTGAATAGATTGTGGGATCTAAACCAGAAATTGTTGTAGAATCCTTTTGTATATATTGGTAAGCCTCAAAGGCAGTAGGGGGAGTGTGAGAGTGAGGAATGAGAATAATTCTCATGTAAATATTTTATTAATGAATTATTTCTGAGTTTTAATGTAGATACGTATTGTGTAGACTTCAATGTTATGTGTTGATTTTTAATTTTGAGACCCCTTAGATTTGTTGCGTAATGGATGATTTCGTCCATACATTGGACCAATAAACCATGAGTCCAAGGATCGTGAAAAGTTGCAGCTTTGTTGCATCAATTCCAATGGATGGTGTTGATGTTGTACTAGGAGTTCAATGGCTACAATCTTGGGGTATGATAGCTTTTAATTTTCAACTTTTCTTGAATTTTTTCAGAAGGAAAGGAAGCTGAATTAAAGGGTGTCACAGGGAAACCAAAAAATATAATCAGTTCTAACAACATGACAAAGCTTCTAAAGAAAGAACAATGTGGCGTAATTGCACAATTATTTTCACTAGAGGTTCCCACATCGAAATCATCTATTTCTCCAGCTTTCTAAAAATTCTTAGAGAATCATTCCAAAGTATTTGAGACTCCCAAAAGACTCCCACCTATTCGTGATCATGCTATTCATTTGATTCTAGGAAGTGTTCATCCAAACATCAGACCTTACAGATATCCCTATGTCCAAAACACTGAAATTGAACGTATGGTTGCAGAAATGCTAAACGCTGGTATAATTCAACCTAGTCAAAGTTTTTTCTCTACTCCAGTGGTATTGGTGCACAAGAAAGATGGATCATGGCGCATGTGTTCGGATTATAGAGAGCTCAACAAGCGCACTATTAAAGAAAAATTTCTCATTCCTATCATTGATGAATTATTGGATGAATTGCATGGAGGAATTTACTTCATCAAGTTACACCTTCGTTCAGGATATCATCAAATCAGAGTGAAGATGGAAGACATTCCGAAAACGGCATTTAGAACTCATGAGGGTCATTATGAATTTTTGGTCATGCCTTTTGGCCTTACCAATGCACCTTTTACATTTCAAGGTTTGATGAATTCTATTTTCAAACCCTTAGAAAATTTGTGTTAGTATTTTTTGATGATATACTAATCTAGAAAAAGTCTTGGAAGGAGAAACAATTAGTGCTCAAACTATTGGAGGAGAAACAATTATATGCAAAACCTCCAAATGTCTCTTTGGAATACAAGAGGTGGAATATTTTTGTCATATTATATCTCGTGGTGTTAAGGTAGACCCTAGCAAAATTAAAGTCATTAAAGAATGGAAAATCCCCACATCCATAAAGCATCTGCGAGGATTTCTCGGGTTGACAAGGTATTATCACAAGTTTGTTAAGAATTATGGGAGAATAGCAGCACCTCTAACAACATTACTGAAGAAGAATGCATTTTCTTGAACTCCAGAAGCAGCAAAAGCCTTTGAACATCTTAAAGAGGCAATGTGCCAAGCACCGATCTTAGCTAAGCCAGACTTCACAAAAACCTTTATTATGGAATGTGATGCCTCAAGAAATGGAATTGGTGTTGTTTTAATGCAAGAAGAAAGACTCATTGACGCTTGAAAGTAGTCCAATCAAAGGAAAATATTTACACAAAGCTATTTATGAAAAGGAAATGTTGGCAATACTAAATGCACTTAAAAAATGGTGACCTTACATAATGGGAAGACATTTCAAGGTAAAAACGGATCATGATAGTCTTCAATACTTTTTAGAACAAAGATTATCTTCAGAAGGGCAGCAAAAATTGGTCACAAAGATGTTGGGTTATGACTTTGAAATCATTTACAAAAAATGGAAGCAAAATTTTGTTGTAGATGCACTCTCAATAAATGATGAGGATGTGGACGCATTGTCTTGTGCCATTTCTATTATCCAACAAAATTGGATAAACGAAGCAAGGGATGAATGGAAGAATGACGAAGAAGTGTGCGAACTCATTCAAAAGTTGTAGCAAGATCACAGTACATCTGATACATTTAGCTGGAAAAATGATTCCTTATGGTACAAAGATGGTTTATACCTTTGTAAGAATTCCCAACTCAAACAAAAGATTCTTTTGGAATTGCACACATCTCTTAGGAGGGCATTCAGGATTTTTAAAAACTTACCACAGGGTTAAGAAGGAATTTTTTTGAAATGACCTTAAATCTGATATTCAAAAGTATGTTGCAGAATGTTTGGTTTGATTTGCCAACAAAATAAAGACAATTAAGACCCTGGGTCTATTAGAGCCTTTATCCATTCCAAGTCAACATTGGGAGGAGGTTGCAATGGATTTTATCACAGGTTTACCCAAGTCTGAAGGAAAAAGTTTCATCATGGTGGTAATTGATAGGCTTACCAACTATGCACACTTTTGTGCATTATCTCGTCCATTTAAAGCCAATACAATTGCTACAGCGTTTATGGAAACAATTCAAAAGCTACATGGAAACACAGATTATTGTAAGCGACAAAGATCCTATTTTCACTGGAAATTTTTGGACAAGATTATTTTCTTGTTTGGGTACTCAATTAGCTCATAGCTCATCTTATCATCTTCAATCTCAAGGGAAAACTGAGATAGTGAACAATTGTTTGGAAGGATATCTTCGTTGCTTTGTATCTGATAAACAGACACAATGGGTCAAATGGTTGCCTCTCACTGAATGGTGGTATAACACTTCCTTCCATACTGTAGCAAAAATTACCCCATTTATGGCACTTTATGGATTTCCTCCACAGACCATCACATCATATTTAAGAAAAAAAATTAAGGTTCAAGTAGTCAGTAGTGGAAGATCACATCGAGCATCAACAAAAATTCTCAAACTCTTAAAGAATAACCTGAATTTGGTGCAGAATAGAATAAAAAAACAATCAGATCAACATCGCAGCGAAAGAAGTTTTGAAGTAGGTGATTGGGTATTTCTATGACTACAAGCATACAAACAAATGTCCCTCAACCAAGCTAAGAAGTATAATAAATTATCACCAAAGTATTATGGTTCGTACAAGGTGTTGCAAAAGATTGGTATTATGGCATACAAATTGGAACTTCCTGCATCTTCCCGAGTGCACCCAATTTTCCATGTTTCATCCTTAAAGAAGGTTATAGGTGACAAGCTCTTAATTCAAACAATATTGCCAGAACTTGTAGCAAAAGAAGTTTTGAAGTAGCTGACTAAGTATTTCTACGACTACAAACATACAAACAGATGTCTCTCAACCAAGCTAAGAAGTATAATAAATTATCACCAAAGTAATATGGTTCGTACAAGGTGTTGCAAAAGATTGGTACTATGGCATACAAATTGGAACTTCCTACATCTTCCCAAGTGCCCCCAATTTTTCATGTTTCATGCTTAAAGAAGGTTATAGGTAACAAGCTCTCAGTGCAAACAATATTGCCAGAACTTGACAAGGAAGTAAAAATCATATTGGAACCTGAAGCAATCACTTAAACAAGAACTCGACAGCGATGAAATCGATCAATTTCAGAGTATCTCATCAAGTGAAAATACTTACCCACTAAAGATTCCACATGGGAAGATGAGAATTTTATACAAAAACATCCAGAACTACTCAAACGTTGAGGACAATACTTTTTTTAAGAAAGACATGTTAAGTCCCTATAATACTAGTGTATTATCTTATTATTATTGTCATTGTAACCCTTTATTGTTATTGTTGTGCCTATGTTGTCCCCATATTTTTATTATTCTGCCCCATAGAAGCCCACTATTGTTATTGTTGTGCCCTTACATTATTATTGTTATGTCGGCTTTGATTATATTGTGACCCCTTAGACTCTTATATATAGAAGGGAGGCCTTGTCATTTGTATCATCCAATAATTATTCATTTGCGTAATGTAAAAGAGGTTGCCCCCTCAAAGAGGCTACTTTTGAAGTCGTTGATCTATCGCATTCTTCTATTTTGTGAGTTGATTGCATAACACTAATACATATGAAATTATTATAAAATTATCCAAACATGGAAACATTTTATTTATAACCTATATTGAGATATTTTTTTTGTTATTAATTTTTTTTAAATGTCATATGTAGCACACAAACAATTACCAATTTTCCTCATAATTAATTGTAAAAAAAACTTTACACACTAATATACACATGAAAACACATTTAACATAATATATTTTTAATAGAGAATAAATATATCGTATAAATACACATGATGTACCATTGTACTGCCATTAAAGTCCCTATTTACAAAGATAGGGACAGCAAATCAAACCTCAAACACAATATAAATCTCATTTCCTATTTCTAATAAATCAACCTCTACAAACCCATTATATATCTCTGCTTTCAAATGATGTACCATTGTACTGCCATTAAAGTCCCTATTTACAAAGATAGGGACAGCAAATCAAACCTCAAACACAATATAAATCTCATTTCCTATTTCTAATAAATCAACCTCTACAAACCCATTATATATCTCTGCTTTCAAACATTTCATATGGGGTAGTCTAACTCTATGATTTGACCTTTTTACGGACATATTTCCCAGTTAATTTTGCCCTAAATCCAGCGGAAATTTGTGACACAAATTTTGTAAAATCTATATAATTATATTTCCCTGTAAGTTTTTCAAGGTGATGGAATCATCTATACGTTCCAAAACATATTCTAAACCCAAAAACAAAAAACATAATCTCTTTTAAAGACTAACACATACCAAACAATTGTACTCTGCCTTTCATATTGTTGATCAATTATACTCTGCCTTTCATATGGTCGATCAAACTTGCCAGACGAAATAAAGTTCAATGCGTGTGCAACCATCAACCCTTACTCACATTTTCTTTCCAAGTAAGTAGCTCCAAACTAATTCTCCTCGGGGATCTTGCTAATCCATTTTTTTTAAATTGCCATAATTATTGCTATTTCAAGGTTTTATACAAAACAATTAGACTGCCTTTCATATATCAACTCCTATTCTCATTTTCCGAGAAAGCAGCTCCAAAATCATTTTCTCATCGGGGATCTTGCTAATTCATTTTTTTTTTAATTGCCATAATTATTGCTATTTCAATATTTTATCACTACATTTATTTTGTTTCCTTTCACAACTTTGATTACCAAGGGACACCTCCTATTCCTCATCTAAATCAATTGTAATATATCTAATTTAACTCTTGGTTTGGGTTCAATCTTTTCAACATATCTGCTGCATTAAAGTGAATTAATGCAATAAACTCCAACTTTTCTTATTTCTGAAAGTCGCTCACGATGCATTAAAAGAATATGACAACTGAGACGATATCTATCCATCCATTATAACCTACTAGGAGACGAAGAAGCCCATTCAAGCGCTCTGCCTAATAAATTTTCCTATAAAAGGAAACAATAGTCAGCTACCTTACCAAAACATTGAACAATATCATCTGTTATTTATTTTGTGTGGAACTTAGCAAACAAAAGTATTGCTGGTTAACGTGCAAATAGCTCTTGTCATTCACGAGGGGGGAATTAGAATGTACACTAGAAAATAGATATGATGGTCCGCTCTAATACCCATAATGAATTAATCTTGGACCTCTGCAGTTCTTACATGAAAAATGCTTTCATTTTTAACGAGCAAATATGCAATTCCTCGAATTCAACAAGGCCATACCTTGCCTTCTCTACCCCAGAACTGTATGACAAGTGACAATGACAGAAATAATTACTACTTTAGCTTACATTATCTCGCAATGTTAATTAATTAACAGCTCAAACCTCTAAGAAGAAATTGGCTGATTATTGTCATATAGAATACACTCTGATCCTGCAGCATGCATTGCCATGGAAACTAAAAGGTGAGATCAAAATATGCTCATTTCCATGAGGCTTTCCAGGGGCATTCTTATATTTTATATCATATTACAATTGGCTGGAAACTAGTACCAGCAATCTCGTCCCGGATTGGGGATTGGCTGGAAACTCGTAGATGAAAGTAAATGCACAAAGGTACCCGAGATGGAAAACACATATTTCATTTACATTGTGTTTGTGCAAGTTTTTTAGGAGACAAGAGATCCTTAATCAACTCTCCAAGCCTCTTCGCACCTAGACCAGGCTTGAGAAAATTTGTATCACCTATAGCAGAACAAGGATCGCTGACATTATCGTTATTTCCTTTACACCATCCACCAGGTGTAAAACGTCCATTTTGACGTCCCAGAAGCTCTTTGTCTATTTTGTCAAGCACAGGGTCATCGCCATGAAATTTCCTTGCAAATGGAGCTTTACTATCTATCATTTTTGGACTATCACCTAAACCAAGAGAATGTGGATGCTGCTTTGGCGGGTTATCCCAAGATATGTAATGTAAGTCATGATTGACTGTTGTGTTCCGAAATTCCTGGGTGTTACAAATGACGGTGTGGAAATATCCCTCCGGTGAAGAAACAAAATTTGCATAGTACATCAGAACTGTTCTTGGAAGATTGTCCCAACCCCAGACACAGTACTCGATAAAAGCTCGAGATAGTACCATCCAAGCAGAACCTGCATTAGAAACGCTATAATTTGATTAGACTTTTACCTGTCTTTTAATATAAAACATTGTGAAATCCATGCCAATGTCCTGACTTGCTCAAGTATTGTATCATAATGATTATGAGCGTCTAGTAAAAATACTCGTATTTATTTGTTGCTGAATTGACCCCATAATTGCAACCAATTAATTTCATCAGAGATAAAGAAGGAATCTCTCCGTGGCACACCCATATGCAAAAATAAAACTTTAAAAGTCCAAGCAAAATAATAGATGGAAACATTTTTTTTAGAGCGAGGTGGTGAAAAAAAATATACAACTCAACAAAGCAAATTAGACATTTTTGGAACTCAATTTAAAATATGAATAATAAAAAATAGAAGACAGGTTTCCATGCAATTCACCAGAGTGGAGGCAAGCTCAATTGCAAAAGAAAATGTTACATTTGAGTATGGTTCTATCATTTCCAGAAGGGCAGAAGCACCCATAGTTACCAGGCAATTGTGACAATACCAGCAGAGTCGTCAAAGACTGCATTCAGACTAGATAGCAGGACTACATTTGTTACTATGCTATTAACTAGGTTTAATTGCATTCAGAATAGGTAATGGAATCATGGAGCTGAAGTTTAAACCCCTTCAGTATACAGACCACCTCAGTCCTCATTGCTGCACAAGAACTGGCAAATACTCCAGCCACTTGTCATAGACCATGCTGAAAATAAAGCCAAAACTAAAAAAGAAACAACGTTGGACATAATCACAATCATAGATGTAATTGCAAAACACTGGCAGACTAGTCGTCAACTATATATTGCCGTATGCCTCCCACAATTCAAATTGTGTGTTAGAGTTCAAAGACCATAGAAATAGTCTTGTAACGGCTTACTAAAGAAATTGACGCATTGAGACCTAATATTGATATATTTAATGCTTTTCAGATCAAATATGCCCACTTCAAACTGATAGACACAGCAATCTTTATCCCCATGTAAACAGGTGATCCATACCACGTGCAGCACGTGATGAAGCCCAACAGTTGGTTATAGTATGGCCAAGTAATTTAACATAAAGCTTGTTGAAGTATAAGACTTCAATAATGTAATAAAATCACGTTTTAGAATTAAGTCTGATACGTGTCATTAATATTATAAAAGGGATTCTATGATCACAATAAAAGAGACTCTATGTCAATGTATTCAATTACTTCGTAATAATAAACAATATATTTTATATGTATATATCTCTGATCTTGTATGCTTGGAAAAATAACATGGTTTCAGAGTGGAAAGATCTGACGTGTAAATTTAAGTGATTGAAACTCTAATAGCTCTTGATCGTGATTTAGTTAGAAATGGAAATAAAGTTTGTGGGCCAGAAAATTATTAGAAGACAGTGTGTTTCGGAAGTCTATAAGAAACTACAGTGGAGATCATACCAATCAATGTAAGAGGAGTCATGCCGCTGTTTCAAAAGTAACCGGGCCATGGCCAAATGTTAGAATCCTAGATACCCTAACCCCTAGTAGATAGATTAATATATTGTTATGTAAGAAAAGCCATCATTAGTAAATAAGGCCAGTGTAATCGTGTGAACGCAACTATTGTAACGGGGGCTTACTAAAAGGTTCCATGTACTATAAAGCTCATTCACTAGCATGTTCTGGAAGAATAGAAAGTGGTATATATCGAGGTAGAAGCATCATAAAAGATGTCTTGGAAAATCACTGTAACAGAGCTATGCTCGATTGGAGGTTGCCCCCTTGTAACACAAGAGACACACTCTCATTCTCGCAATAGGACGAAGAAGACGAGACGAAGAAGTGGCAGCCGCAGTTGAGGAAGTTTGTTCCCTCATCGGAGATTATCTTCAGGTATGTTCTCACGTGCGGAGGTCTGGTCTGGGCTAGGGCATCATCGCATATGGTCTATTGCTTGGGTTACATGTTGGATCTAGCCACAATCCGAGAGGTGAATCCATTCTCTTGAAAATCGAAGTGGTGGAAGGGCTAGAACAACCATCATTACCCTCGCACGTGCATCTATAATCTGAATATGACTCTCATGATCTCACTGTTTTTGAACAGTCACTATTTCGGCATGTAATGCAGTGGATCAAGCTCAAGTCAAGGAGCTGCTTCATGTGTGATTAGTTTGCATGGAAAGCGAAGGTGGAAGGATGCTAGAAGAGACTGCTCTCAACATCATTTGTTGATTGTCATCACCTTGGTACAGACCTGCTATACAGTGCGAAGTTGCAGATGGAGATTCAGTGTCTGGGTACATTTCGGAAGGTTTTTCATTTTGATGTTGAAGGCTATCTTGTGTCATTTGTAAGGGTCTTGGAATTCATCAATAAAGATTCTATAAGAAAGAGTTCAAGGGTTTTTCCTCTCAAGATTTGGAGAGGTTTTTTCCCTGGCTTGGTGCCAATATCTTGTGTACTTGTGCATGATTGATCTTCTTGTTTTGATAGCTGACTGATGATATCAATACATGTTAATAATATCAATCAAATCTGAAGGAAATAATATCACAAGCAGTTATCATGGAAAGAGAAATCAAATAATTATATTGCCTTTAAATTTCTCAACACATCCCACTCATGAGGGGCAGGTAGATGCACAGGCAGCGGGCAGGGCTGCGGGACTTTCAGGGAGCAGCCCTCTCCAGGAGTATATAGATAGGGCTTGCAGCACAGTGTGCACACTTCTTCCCATTAGAGGGAGGAAGGCAGAATTTCTCGGACATGTTTTGATTGACCAGGTACAGCGTCAGGAGTTGAGCATGGACCAGTTTCAGCATAGCAGACGTATCCCTTGCACCGGTGTCCATACAATAGATTGGCAGGAGATCATGAGTTGGTATCTTTTTGATGGAGTATCAACCTTAGTTCGGGGCACAGTACAGCAGGGGCACTTAGACGAGGAGGTTGCTATATGTTTCAGTGAGCAGTGGGAGGTGGACCAATAGTTCACCAATGTTTCCATAGCATTAGCCCTACATCAACGGAGTGGGGATGATCTTGGCCTATGCTCAAGGTCGGATTGGAGAGAGGTGATGAGCTGGTACGCAGTTCGTGGGGCAGCGTTCACAGTCGGAGCTATTGCACAGCTGGAACCGTGGAGCATTGGTGCTCCATCTTGGTGACATTGGGATCCAGGTGGATCTACTAGTAGCAGGTTAAGTCAGCGATGGACATGGGATCAAGGTATTGGAGGATCAATTCATGTTTCAATAGCTTGGAGGCGTGACGTGGGCCAGTGGTTTGTATGGGATCCGGGCATTGGGTCTCAGTTGCGTTGGGCCACCAGATTGGTCCACAGATTTGGATTGCAATCTTGGGGCAGGAGGATTGTCATGTCCCCATTTTTATTCTTCCTCAGAGTACAGCCAAGATGGATTTCCAGGGTAGGGGATGGCCAAGTCAATGGAGCAGTTTACGTCATCAGGGGTCCCAATGGAGTTTTGCGGAGTTTTTATGAGGTCGATTGGCATTCGCTTGGTATATTCCATCATCCGCACAATTTGCCTTTCATTCTGGCGCATTCCAACAACTTTTAGAAAACTTAGTTATTAGTGGGCTTGACTCAATTAATTACTCTTAAGGTGGCATTCCGGGAGGAATGCGTGGCAAAACACCTTAGTGTAATAGCTCGTTGGAACCGGAACGAGAAAATCTACAGGATGGAATGGTTAGATATGATTTTTAGTGACCTGAGGAGACGTGGTGGCCAATTTACCATTTTCCCGCATTAGAAAGAATATTTTAATTGAAATAAAAGAGGGAAAGGTGCTCCATTGTTAAAATAATAATAAAATAGAAGGTTCTAAAGGAGTCCATCAAACCTATAAAAGCGGAGGAGGAGACCATTGGAGGACATCTTGGTTTTGATATTGTTTCTTGTATGCGAGGTTGACAACCCGGTTCTCTACTCTAGTAGTGGCCCAAGACGGAAGCCCTCGGGTGATTCAGTGAGAGTGGGCGAGCACCCATCTCTTCCCTTGGTGAATCCATTCAGGGTTCACAGGTTGCAGTGTATGGTTTTTCAATTGTTTGGAGGCCGATTTGTGACATTGTTGTAGCTTTGTTTGAGGCCAGATTACCTCAGCTATACGGGTTGTATGTGCATGTAAAACCCTGGTTTATCTAATATAATAACGTTGAGTATTTTTCTGTTCATGGTGTTATGGATTACAATACTTCCTTTGCTTAATTTTACATGTCAATCTTTTGTTATATACATGATTAATTTATGTGAAGTGCATGTTCCAAATTTTCTGCATTTGGGACATTATAGAGCTCCACAGCATCACCTGTTACTGCTAGTGCTAATGTTACTGGGAGTGCGAGGTCATCATTTTTTGTTCCATGGCAGTACATGGAGCACAACCTTCCATAAAATCAATTGTTAAAAAAAAAGGAGAAGCAAGAAGTAGATAGAGTTATGGGGAGGTATCTTTTTGGAGCAACTTACCTCTCAGCATCACTAAAATCAATCCATTTTGGCAGCCAATGTGTAATGCTATTGTTGTTGTGGGCCCAGGGTACAAAAGTGCTACATATGAGGAGTTGCAGACGACAATTCATCAAGCAGAAAAGAAGGACATCAACTCTAGATTGGCGGAGTTGAAACAGACATGGGAAGTGTCTGGATGCACAGTGATGTCTGATGGTTGGACTGATAAGAAGGGTAGGACCCTTCTAAATTTCTTGGTACATTGTCCTAAAGGTACCATGTTTATTAAATCAGTGGATGCATCAGCACATATAAAGATGCAACAATGATATGTGATTTGTTAGATGGGTTCATCCGAGAGATTGGTGTGCAGAATGTGGTGCAAGTCATAACAGACAATGTAGCTAAATATGTGTCTATCGGCAGGATGCTTATGGAGAGGCACTGCACATTGTTTTGCACTCTGTGCGCGATATGGGGCAACTCTCCTTCATCAAGGAGGTGATTGATATGGCTAGGAGCGTCCCCAAGTTTATTTATAACCATGCCTTCGTTTTTAGCCTCATGAGGAGATACACTAGAAACAAGGAGTTGCGGCGTCTTACAATCACACGTTTTTCCACCAACTTTATTACTCTTCAGTCTTTGCTTCGATACCAGTTTGAGTTTAAGCAAATGTTTGTTTTTTATAAGTGGCGTGATTGTAGATACAGCAAGAAATGGGACGGGAGAGCCATTGCAAAAATGGTGTACACTGACACATTTTGGCAGGGAGTAGAAGTAGTGTGCTCAGTTAGTGAACCTATAGTAAAGGTTCTGAGATTGGCAGATGGAGACAAGCCTACAATGGCTTATCTGTATGAGGCCATGGATAGGGCCAAGGAGGCCATTCGTTCTTATTATGTAGACAAGGGTTCTGCTGGGCTTGATAGACATATGACATTATGGGATGTGATTGATAGTCGGTGAGCAAGGATGCTTCATCGACCCATTCATGCAGCAGTACTCTTCCTCAACCCCGCATTTTCATACAAATGTGCCTTTCATTTTGATGGTGATGTGATGGAAGGGCTCCATTCCTGTATTCAAAGGATGGTACCTGATCCTGAGCTTCGTAAGCAAAATCAATCGCGAGATACAGTTTTATCAAGATTGTGTTGGCCTATTTGGCTTTGATGATGCTATTAGGTAAAGGACCCTCTTCATGCCACGTAAGTGACAAGTCATCACTCATTAGAATTTTCAATTTAGAATTTACTTATTTATAATTCTAGATTTTTAAAATTCAATTATGTAATTTATATTTGAAAGTTTAATTATGTTTTAAGTTTTTGACTTCTTTATTTCTTTATTTTGTTGTAGATATTTGGTGGCAAAGCTATGGTGCAAGGGCACCAAATTTGCGGAAATTGGCCATAAGAATCTTGAGTCAAACATGTAGCTCTTCAGGGTGTGAGCACAATTGGAGTATATTTGAGAAAATACACTCAAAAAAGCGCCATAGGTATAACTTTGAACTTCAGCCTTCATTTGAGCAATTACATTTATTGTAATTATAAATTTTTAATTAATGAACCTCAAGTGTCAAGAGTCAAGAGTCAAGACTCATTAGTTTTTTTGACACTCTCACAGGTTGGAGTTCTCACGCCTCAATGATTTAATGTATGTGCATTAAAATATCTAACTTCGAGTGAAGCAAATAGAAACACCAATGAATCTAGATGCCATTTCCTTAGACAATATTGATGTATTGTCTCAGTGGAGTGTGGAGTCTGAGGTGCCCATCTTGGAAGAGTCACCTTCATAGTTAGAGCTAGAGGATCCATTAGAACAGGGGCAGCAAGAGGAGGACTCAAGGGAGGAGCAGCACGAGGAAGAGGAGCAATAGGAAGAGGAGGAGGAGGAGGAGGAGGAGGAGAAGGAGACTGTGGGAGCATCAGCATCAGCGCCATCTGCTATAGATATAGGAGAAAACAACTCCATACCTAGCACTCATTATTTGACATTAGGTGCAGGGGCATGGCCTTCTACTACTAGGGGCAAGCCTGGCAAACAACCCATTATGTTTTCCCATAAAAGGGGGAGAGGGAATTGATTTTGGATAGATAGTTGCTAGTTTTATTTGTTTTGCTACATATAACTCATGATGATGAGATACTTTTATATATGTGATGTTATTTTGCATTGGTTCTCCACATTTGAGTCGTTGATTGGACAATTATCAGGGATCATAAGGGTATGGTATCGCTTTGATGTATCATTTTTATTTTTCATCATATATATCATTGCTTTCTTCAAATTTAGGTGCCAATGTGTTTATTTCATGTTGTTATTGCTTTATATGTTTAAAAAACTGAACAAAAAAAATAAATTAATAAATTATGCATTTTTTATGCTTGCAAATATTTGCCGATATTTTGCCAATATTGCCGATAAGATGTTTTTTGGACCCTCGCCAATATTTTGCCAATACCGATATTTTCAACACTAGTTTTATGCATCTAGCTCCTGTCCTAATGTAGGATACTAATGGTAAGGGTAGTCAAAGGGTAGTCGACAGTCTCCTATGCTTACCTTGACCTAGTATCTTAAACTAAAGTAAATTCCTAGTTCTATTAATGCCTCCCCAGCAATGGCGCCAAAAATGGTGTTGATTTTATATAGGTTTTCCTAAGTTTGATATAATCTAATAGAAAAACAACCATTTAGTTTGTCAACCTAGGGTCCATTAGGAACTTGTGAGGCTCCCGGTGTAGGTAACACACAAGTAGGACATATAGGGCATGCTCTAGGCTAATATATTCATCATTAAAAAGAAAAGCAATATACCTATTCTTCTTCAAAAGCAAATAAACCTGCACTAAAAGAATCAACAATATTGTTGATTGTCCAATCAGTTAATGGCGCCTCACATACCAAAGTCCATGGAATACTCGTTCATGAGTTGGTATATAGCTTTGCATACCTATTGTTAATGGATGACAACATGACTCAAAGCATGTGAAATCGACTACAAAACTATAATCATTTTGCAACACAAATGCCTATATATCCCATTTTATGGCTCATTAAAGTAAAAGAAATCACATAGCAATGTAACACTGATAATAGTGTTCACATGATTCCAATATAATGCTTTTGAAAATAATCTAGCTAAAAGTAAACTACAAAATACAGGAAATGAATATGACACAATGCTTCACCTGGAGCAGCCCCAACTCAAAGTGTGGCCCATGTCTGAGCTCACAAAGTCACCAACACCAAATCACAACATGAATGCAAATTCACATGAACTTACACATCAAACTCAAAGTACTTTATTAAGTCTACAATACGGGTTCTTACAACAGTCTAGTATTGTCAATGGAAACCACATGGCATAACCCCCATGCCATGACATTGCATATGTATATATAGTTTGAAAGGAAACTTGTCAGTTCAAAGTATCGAATGGCAGGTTTCATAAACCACAAGAACAATTTAATTATCAAAATAAAAGGAAAATGAAAGCATATCCATGATCAATCCAATCATCTGGTCTGCTAGCTCGTGAATCCTACATTTTTGTGATGATAGTTCAAAAGCCAACAACTTTACCATGTGTTTCTTGGTGATACGTTGTGGCTTACAAAGTGACCCATTCCATATGCTTTCACGTAGTTATGACACAACAAGGTTGATCCCATGTATTGTATACGATGCACAGATATAAACACGCCATTGCAACCCCTTGGAATGATTGATAAAGATGCTTGCATTCTATCCAAGTGGTTGTGTGCTATGGGTATGCCTGCCATGAAAGGATAGTCGAGATACCCTCAACCTATCCACAGTGGACTTTCACGTGCTGCATAGAAACATGATAACAGTAAGATTCCTTGGAAGTCATCGTGGTTGAGGTCACTGGAAGGAATCCCCTCTTTTAACCTTTAGATTGATCCTTCGATTGATATGTGATTCGAAAATACGGGCATTATACCTCGTCAGTATCGGCCTCTGAAATTTAGGATTTCATAGTCCATCGTTGCAAATTGTTGAAATTTGGGCTTCACATTTTATGTTGCCAACCATCAAAATTAGCATATCATAATCCATTGTAGCCAACCATTGGAATTCGGGGTCTCACCCCTTTACCAATACCCGTTGTTAAAATTTGGGGTTTCACCCCTTTATCACTAAAAGAGAGAATACATGGTCCTGAAACAACAAACTTCCTTCAAAGAGTATGAGATTAGCAATGAACCATCAAACATAATCAACCACACCAACCTTTGAAATTTAGGATTTCATAATCCATCGTTGCAAATTGCTGAAATTCGAGCTTCACATTTTATGTTGCCAACCATCAAAATCAGCATATCATAGTCCATTGTAGCCGACCATTGGAATTCAGGGTCTCACCCCTTTACCAATATTCATTGTTAAATTTTGGGTTTCACCCCTTATCAATTTTTCTTACTAAAATTTGGGGTTTCACCCCTTCATCACTAAAAGAGAGAATACATGGTCCTGAAACAATAGACTTCCTTCAAAGAGTATGAGATTAGCAATGAACCATTAAACATAATCAACCATAGATATGCATATAAACACACAACAGTTTAATAAAACTTCTAAAACACGCCGTAATCTCTAATGCAAAAGGAAATAAGAAAAAGATATGGAAATTGTATATATTAACAAAACTCACAACAAATAAAGTGAACAAAGGAAAAATAGTTATAGATTAGGGCAAAAAGAGTAGTTCTTTTATATCAAAATATAGACAAAATGAGGGCTCATCAATGATCTAGGCTCAACATTGGTTGACCAAAACGTTAGTGCTTGGTTGTATGAGTCTACCAATGCCGATCACAATTATCCTTGTCATATAAATTGTCCCACCCTATATGTTGGCATGTGTCAACCCTGACTAGCCTACCAACTCTTCCATAAGTCCAAGTGGTGCCTTCAATGGCATCTATTGGGGCCTATTACAACAAAATCTCGCACTTCATAAGATAGTTTGAAAGCTCAAATGGGAGACCCATTGTGTACTCAAGAGCAGGGCACTATCACCTCGTCAACCCTCAAATCAAATTGCCTAGTCAAAACAAGTCAAAAGCCCCCTAAAGGCTTCTACTAAGGAAGCCTCCCTTGTGTTGTACATTCAACCATCACTAAAATGAAGGGAATAGTTGCTAAGGTGATAGTGGTGACTCCCATGTTTCTCAATGTCTTAGTTAACTAGTGAGGCTTTGCACTTAGGTGCAAGATTTTGTTGTAACAAGGACCAAGATTGAATCTTTGTCCTGTTACCCACCACCTGTGGGTAGTATCCATTAGAGAAAAAAATTCTCCTAGATGGCCCCCAGTCGGCAGGTAGCAGACCCTTGCAGCCACCAGATAGCTCGATGTGCCACTATCTTCACCACCTAAGATAGCCATGTGGTCCCTTGCCCATCTGTTATGATCGTATGTTTGAAGGTGGGCCTCCCGACCCCGAATGTATGGCTTTTCATTGGTGTAGTTGGGTAATTTTGTTTACTTTTCATGGATACTTTTGGGCATGGATTGGTGGGGAGATTCAGCAGAAAGAGTGGGCTAGGTATGTACTCTTGTTTCCTCTACCCAATTTGGTGGTTAAACTTGTATCCTAGTCCCGTGGGATCTCCTTTACTAACTATTAGCTTTAGGGTTGGCACTACATGGGAAATCCTGATTTTGTTTGTGTGGTCCCGCTTCCCAACACCATGTACATCACTCCCCTCCTCTCATTTTAACCCCATTTATCACTTTTCCCATTCGGGTCCACATTGGTTCACTAGGTACACAAAGGGTTAGCCTCTGCCTCCCCTTTCCCTCACCTTGGGTCAAGCCTGGAACGATGCCCCAGAGGTTGATGCAACAAAAAAGAAAAGAAAAAGCATAATTTGGCCACTCTCAATACGAAATGTACCATAAAATGCAAAAGATGGTCGGGACATAGAAATTTAGCGCATGGGAAAAATCCAAACATGAGTTCTACCCCCTATATATGGCCATCACCCCAGTTTCTATGGGCCCTAGATTAGCGCCCTCCACATTAAGGAACCCATGATTATCCCAACCCCTAGTGGGCATTGAAATGCCCCACTTTAAAGGGGGTATCTACTGCTATATCCTACACATCATGCTCTCATCTCCTGGATCCCCGAGTAGTTGTGAAGAAAAATCAATAAAAGGTAAAAGGCATGTGAAGAAGGGTGGAAAAACAAAGGCCAAGTAACTCATGTACCACGATTGCTCCCTCCTACACTCATATGCCCAAGTGTGGGCTTCCCCTATTATAGTTGTGCTTGCACCATGGCATGTGGCTTAGAGCCTTCCCCTGGTCCCCACTCCATTCCATCATTGTATCTCATACCACCTTCCACTTGATGGATGTTCCATGGACATGTCACCCTTTTTAAAGGTTGAAACCTCTTGATAGGGTCCTAGGTTAGCCCCCTTATTGATCTTGGAAACACCTATACGTGCCAAAGCCCACTATGGAAGGGCATACCACCATGAAGTGCCCATTTGATTCCATGATTTTACTTTATTACACTAATGATTTGTTGTACTGGAGGGCGAGGGGACGCATTGGATCTTATGCAGGATTGCACGTGGGTCTCCATTTGGGGTTTGGTTTCCCTATACGGGGTCCAAGCCCTCCAGAAGGTCACATTAGCACTTGTAGGGTAAGCATTGAGAGCCATGGGCCTCCACCATAGCAGAGAGCACTTCATGGATCCCCGGAAGCATTCATTGATTGCTCATGTTCCACCTTTTTGGATGAGGATGATGCACCTGGATAACCATGCCCAGTCAGCTTCACACTTGCACCACACTTGACAGATGTTCGAGGGCCCAGATGAGGATGTGTCTCACCATGGGAGACAGAGGAAGGGCTTATGTCATCATTTTAGCCCTTACAAATGGTATACAAGCGTACTTGGAGACCCATCAAGATGTCATTGTGCCCGCACACCCACTTGGGGCCACCACAGTTAATTTGCTTGGATACGAAGGGACCACCCCCCTGATCACTATGTTTGGATCCTATTTTCTCATCTTGGCACACTTTGGACTCCACTAGGCCTTCTAAATGGCCCATGTATTATGGAGCTATCTTGGTGGGCTTGTCACCAAGGGATGTTATTATTGCACATTATTTTATTGGTTAGGGCTTAATTAGGCCTAGTTAGGCTAAAATTATTTATGAAGGATATAAATAGATGAGAGGCTCATTCATTCCTCTCATCATCACTTGGATTGGATTAGTATCTCTTAAGAGATTTTCACACTTGTTTCTGGGATGAAATTTTTGGAGTTTCTTGATGCACTATGATGTTTGGATTTTCGCTATTGTCTTTGGAGCTTCTTTCTAATGCGAAGTTGATGAATGGATATACTCTCTCTCTCTCATGTAAGTGAAATTTTAATGCTATTCTTGTTATCTTACTTGTCTAATGCATGGTATTGTTATCATTATTCTTGTATGGGTTAAAGTAATGCAAAATTCTTCTGGAAACCTTGAATAAGTGATTTAATGCATGTGTTTCTCTTTGAGGGAGTGGGTGAATGTTCCTAGAGGCACCTCATAGGTTGAAACACCTCGAAGTTTCATCTCCTTTGCAAATTGGAAGTATAAAACCCTAATAACCTAGTTGTTGCACTTGGAAAGGCTAGCGAAGGTCAATTAATGCACCATAGCATAAGAAAATCCTTAATCTAGGTGTATCATGACTCCATTAAGCCCAAGAAGCAAGGCATTGATCCTCGCATCCCTTTGATGGTCAAAATTACCCTTCTTTTGTAATATTCCTAACCCAGAATATTCCTCAAACCCAAACAAAAACTCCAACCAAATATATGCAAATGATATAATAACCCAGAAATGATAAAATAACGGTGGAATAGCATATAATAATGTAAACCTGGAAATATAAGCAGATACACAAGAAATGCAGCGAGAAATGCTAAGCCATTTTATTATACTGAGCAATAAAATGAGTACAAGAGGTGATTAGACAGATGGCACCTCGACTTGCACAAGGCAAGTGATGAAATACTCTCAGAATGACAAAAATGGCCTCTCTACGTGGATGTTGCTGCTGCTAGAAAACAAATGATGATTTGGGGCTGCTCCCCTCCTCGAAAAAAGTTGAAACTCTGGATTCGGGCTCTACTCAAGAAACCCAGAAAAACCCAGGAAGCTTTCCTGGAATGGCTGACCCTCGAAAAACACCCTCTTGGGGTTCTGTGCAATTCCTCAATGCCCTGCGTTGCCACTGAAGAAAACCCCTCTAAACTCTGCCTGAAACCCTGCCAAATCCACCAATGAGACAAGAGCTGGACCCCTGCTCAATCTCCCAGCATAACTCCACCTACAAAACCCCAATCCAACACTGCTACCAGAAAGACCTGCGTCCCTCTCCCAGTGCTACGCAGTCCTCCAAAACGCTGCTAAAACTGCTACTGGAATGCTGATGAAACTACTGCTGAAACACCAAAGGAAATACCTTGCCCGAGCAGGGACTCGAAGTCCCCCGAGGCTAAGGGTGAGATCTCCGAACGGAGACACTCAATGCACTAAACAGTGCTACAGACTAGCTAAACAGCCAGCGTGCTTAGAAGTCGAAATGACTAGCTCAAAATGAGGGGGCTCCTATCTATTTTATAGCCTTTGCCTCTCACAATCCCTAGGCTCATCTTCTCCTACGTGATTCCCTTCCTGCCACGTGTTCTTTTCCTCCTCGCAGTTCCTCCATGTGTCTGCGTGGGCTCCATTTCTGCGTCCCCCTTTGGCCCCCTTGGCTCCCCTTTAAGTCACAACGTTGTGCTACCTAGGAAGTGACTTTTTATTCTAAAGTGAGTTATGTTCCGCTTCCTCACTTTTTATTTACAAATAACTATATAAGGCAAAAATTGAACAAAATCGAATATTCCAATTAGCCATAGTTAATTAAGAATATTACAATCTCCCCCGGCAAAATGTTGCTTGTCCTCAAGCAACTGAAGTGATGGATGTTGTAAGATCTTCTCACTCTCCCAAGTGGCATCCTCATCCGGCAAATTCTTCCACCTCACCAAGAATTCCCGGACCGTCCTGCTCCGCAGCTGCCTCTCCCTAGTGTCAATGATAGCCTCCAGCTGCAATACCAAATGCCCCTCATCATCCATTGGTGGTAACTCATCTGTCACGGTCACCTGCTGCCCCAATGCCTTCTTCATGCATGATACATGAGAAATGTTATGAATCTTGTTGCCTTGGGGCAGCTCCATCTCATATGCAACCTGTCCAACCCTGCGTATCACCCTGTATGGCCCATAAAAGCGAGGCTTGAGCTTCTCAGACCCCTTCTGCTTCAGTGATGACTGTCGGTATGGCTGTAATCGTAGGTAGACCATGTCCCCTACCTCGAACTGCCTCTCCACCCAACCCTTGTCGGCATACAGCTTTTGCTAGTTCTGCGTTGTAGCCATGTTATCCTTGAGAACTCGAAGGATATCCTGGCTCTCTTGGATCCAAATCTTGGCTCTAGGAGCCCTGCTATCACCAAACATCACGTCGACAAAAGATAAAGGATGATACCCATATAAAGCATAGAATGGTGACATACCAATGGACATGTGATGTGAAGTATTGTAGCAGTACTCCCCCGTATGCAGCCACTTCAGCCATGCTCGCTGCTGCCCACTGACATAGTTACGCAAGTAGCCCTCCAGCCACTTGTTAACTATCTCCGTCTGCCCATCTGTCTATGGGTGATAACTGGTATTCGAAGTCAACTCCGTCCCCACCAACCGGAAAAGCTCCTACCAAAACCCGCCCATGAAACGGTTGTCCGTCACTGACGATGGTCTTAGGAAGACCATGTAGCCTGAAGATCTACCTGAAGAACAACTCGGCCACCTGTGTCGCTGTGTAATGTGCGGATATGGCAAAGAAATGTGCGTACTTTGTCAGTCAGTCAACGACGACAAAGATACAATCCTTGCCCTGTACCGTGGGCAATCCTGTGATGAAGTCCATCGAAATGCTCTCCCATTTCCCCTCCGGAATGGGTAGCGGCTGCAATAAACCCACGGGATGGGTCATCTCTCCCTTGTTCCGCTAGCAAACATCGCACTCCCTGATATGCCGAAGTACGTCCTCCTTGAGGCCCTTCCAGGAGAACCTCTCTCTAATGGCCCTGTAGGTTTTGGTAAACCCCTGATGGCCTGCCAATGGTGAATCATGTGATGCTTGGAGTATCTTCTTCTTGAGCTGAGATCCCTCAGTCAAGAAGATCCGATCCCTGTAATAGATGATCTCATCGATCACCTTGAACCTGTCATCTGCCACCTGCCTGTCCAAAATCTCACATGCAAACCTGTCCTTGGAGTACTCTACTAAGAGTCGAGCCCTCAAGTCTGTATCCAAACTCATAAGAGACCACGTGGCTGGTCTACGTGAAAGGGCATTTGCTACCACGTTGTTCTTACCCTTGACATATTCAATGTCAAAGTCATAGGCTTGGATCTTACTGATCCACTTCTGCTGCCTCTCCTGCAACTGCTTCTGCTCCAAAAAGAACTTGAGGCTGTTGTGATCAGTCCTCACCCTGAACCTGTTCCTCACCAAATACTACCGGTACTTAGCTAATGCATGCATGATGGCCAACATCTCCTTGTCGTATATAGAATACAACCTCTCGTGCGGAAGGAGCTTCCGGCTTTCAAAGGCTATAGGGTGACCTCCCTGCATCAATACTACGCCGATCCCCTCTCCCGACGCATCACACTCCAAAACAAATCGCTGCGTAAAATCTGGCAATGCAAGCACTGGGCAGCTACTCATAACCTCCTTGAGCCTGTCAAAGGCTCACTGTGCTGTATCCGACCAATTGAATGCCCCCTTCCTCGTCAAATCTGTCAGGGGTGCAGCAAGTTGTGAGAAACCTTTGACGAACTTCCGATAGTAAGTACAAATGCCAATGAATCCTCGAAGTTCCATCACGTTTCTCAGCTCCGACCAATCTCTGATGGCCCTAATCTTCTCCTCGTGGACCCTCACTCCGTCCACTCCAATGATGTGTCCCAAGTATAACATCTCCGTCAACCCGAACTCACATTTGGAGAGCTTGGCATAGAACTGCTGCTCCTCCAAGATGCGTAATACTGTCTCAATACGCTAGAGATGCTCCTCCAAGATGCGTAATACTGTCTCAATATGCTGGAGATGCTCCTCCCACGTCCTGCTGTAAATAAGTATATCATCAAAGAACACCAACACAAACTTCCTCAAGTGACTACGGAAGATGTGATTCATGCAAGACTGGAATGTAGCTGGGGCGTTGGTTAGCCCGAAGGGCATCACCAAAAACTCAAAGTGCCCATAGTGACATCTGAAGGCGTTCTTGGGAATGTCCTGCTCCCTCACGCGAATCTGATGGTACCCTGATCTCAAATCAATCTTTGAGAAGAACCGTGCTCCTCTCAACTCATCCATCAACTCATCGATCCTGGGTATGGGGTACTTGTTCTTCAGTGTCCTCTTGTTCAGTGTCCTCAATGTACCGTCCTTCACCAACACCACAGAAGAAGCAAAAGGACTCGTGCTCGATCGAATGTGCCCAAGTGCCAGCAACTCCTGGATAGCCCACTCAATCTCGTCCCGATAGGCCTTGGGGTGCCTATTGGGGGTGGTGATCATTTCCTGGATGCCCTGCTCAAGCTCGATAGTGTGCTCAAACCCCTGATCCGGTGGCTGTCCTGGTGGAATCTCTCCAAACACTATGGCATACTGATCAAGGATGGACTAGATCTCTGGATGCACCGTCTGCCTTGTAGTCCCTGCCTCTGATGCACACAGCTCCACTGCCCACTCTATGTCTCCCTTCCGGAAGACTGCCTCCATCCGATGAGCCGACACAGTCTGAGGCGGATATGTGTGCTGTCCCCGTATCTTCTCATGCCTCCCTGTCTTCTCATCATCCCACTCCATCTCTAGGGTCTTCCAATCCGTCGTGACCTTCCCTAGAGTAATAAGCCACTGAACACCCAGTATCATGTTGGTGTCCGGAATATCGACCACGAAAAAGTGGTCAGTCAATGTGTAGGTGCCCATCGTCACTGAAAGCTCTGGGACATAACAAGCACACGTCATGGTCTGATCTCCTGGGACCAATACTGAAAACCCATTGAAGCTCTCTGTCTGAATACCTCTCCGCTCAACCATCTGTGCATCGATGAAGTTGTGGGTTGCCCCACTGTCAACCAAAACTGATACACGCTGGCCATGTACTGTCCCTCGTACGCGTAGCGTTAGATACTTAGGAACTCCTTGCAACGCTGCAAGGGCCCCTTCAGTGGGTGCAAAAGATGCACCACCTGCCGCTGGTGGTGGAGGTGGCAAAGGTCCCGGTATGGCATGGCTATCTCCTGCCTCCACATCCTCCTTGTCATCCTCTTCTCCATTGCTCTCGGAGAAGACCTCAATAAAATGTGCTTTGCCAGCAGCACATCTATGTGCTGGTGCCCATGGCTCCTGACATGTGAAGCACAACCGCTTCTTCTTCAGCTCCCTCTTGACATCATCGTCAATCTGCACTCGTCCTGGATTCCCCTTTGGAGGTGGAATCCTCACATCCTTCCCCTTAGACTGGAAAGTCTGTCTTTGAGGGTAAGATGTCCGGGTCCTGGGTAAGACATCCTGTAAGCCCCGGGTCCCGCTGATAGCATCCTGGAGTGTGGCTGGTCTAGTGGATCGGACTAGACCCTGAAGTGGCCCTGCTAACCATTCAACATACGTATAGACCCTCCATGCCGTGGATAGGTCTGGCACCATCACGGAGACCCTCAAGAAATCTGCAATGTAGGTCTTTGGGCTCCCTGTCTGCTTGAGCCTCGTCAGCTCAACAAAATGCTGCTCTCGATCCCTCCGGTCAAATCACTCCATCAATCTCCTGGTAAACTTAACATATGTCGTCACTGTAGAGTGCCCGAGTGTAACCATCCCAAGAAACCACCAATCCTGGGCCTCGCCATCCAAATGCAATGTTGCCACCTTGATGGCCTCTGCCTCCGACATCTGGTTAAGCTGGAAATAAATGTCCAGCTTCTCCACCCAAGACTTTGCCGAACTATTTGATGAGCCATCGAACGTAGGCAAGTGGAATCTACTCGTTGCACGGTGGGTGTCGCCATCTTGGTAATGTCGGTACCCTCTGTGATGGTCGCGGGGTCTGCTATCCCACTGGAGCTGAACAAAATCTCTGAATGAGAGGGCTTCCCTGAACCCCTGCCCATAGCCCTAGTACTCTGCAAAATAATCACCCATATGTTCGGGCTCTGCATTCTGCTGGGCTACGACCCCTGTGTCTCCTCCTAAGAAAGTGGGCATGGTAGAGCGTGTAGGGGCATGTGAGGCCACCTGCTGCGCAGTATCACGCTGCTCTAGCAAGTGATGGGATGCACCTGATCTCTCACCAATCTGAAAAACTCATGGGCTCTCACGTTGTCTGGCCTCTACCATCGTGAATCTTTGCCCCATCACCTCAATCTGCCTCGACAGATCCTGCACTGATTTGAGGAGCATATTTGCAAATCTCTTCCCATCCTCGTCGACCATCTGTTCTGCGTCCACCACAGGCTCTCTGTGTTCTGTGTCTACCACAGGTTCCACCTGTTCTGCGTCCACCACAGAAACACAGTCTCCCTCCCCGTAGGTATTCTCCAACCTACGTCCAGTGTCTCTGTACCTCCTACTTCTGTAACAAATGTAGGGTTTTTCCCCTGGTGTCATAGATTGCTAGCTCCACAGGCTGAGCCAGATCTATGCTCTGATACCACTGCAATATTCCTAACCCAGAATATTCCTCAAACCCCAGCAAAAACTCCAACCAAATATATGCAAATGATATAATAACCCAGAAATGATAAAATAACGGTGGAACAGCATATAATAATGTAAACCCGGAAATATAAGCAGATACACAAGAAATCCAGCGAGAAATGCTAAGCCATTTTATTATACTGAGCAATAAAATGAGTACAAGAGGTGATTAGACAGATGGCACCTCGACTTGCACAAGGCAAGTGATGAAATACTCTCAGAATGACAAGAATGGTCTTTTTGCATGGACGCTGCTGCTGCTGCTAGAAAACAAATGATGATTTGGGGCTGCTCCCCTCCTCGGAAAAAACTGAAACTCTGAATTCCGGCTCTACTCAAGAAACCAAGAAAAACCCAGGAAGCTTTCCTGGAATGGCTGACCCCCGAAAAACACCCTCTTGGGGTTCTGCGCAGTTCCTCAATGCCCTGCACTACCACTGAAGAAAACCCCTCTAAACTCTATCTAAAACCTTGCCAAATCCACCAATGAAACAAGAGTTGGACCCCTGCTCAATCTCCCAGCATAACTCCACTTGCAAAACCCCAATCCAACACTGCTACCAGAAAGAACTGTGTCCCTCTCCCAGTGCTACGTAGTCCTCCAAAACGCTACTAAAACTGTTGCTTGAATGTTGATGAAACTATTGCTGAAACACCAAAGGTAATACCTTGCCCAAGCAGGCACTCGAAGTCCCCAGGGGCTAAGGGTGAGATCTCTGAACGGAGACACTCGATGCACTAAACAGTGTTGCAGACTAGCTAAACAGCCAGCGTGCTCAGAAGTCGAAACGACTAGCTCAAAATGCACATAACTGAATGATCCAAAATGAGGGGGCTCCTATCTATTTTATAGCCTCTGCCTCTCACAATCCCTAGGCTCATCTCCTCCTACGTGATTCCCTTCTTGCCACGTGTTCTTTTCCTCCTGCACAGTTCCTCCATGTGTCTGCGTAGGCTCCATTTCTGCGTCCCCCTTTGGCCCCCTTGGCTCCCCTTTAAGTCACAACGTTGTGCTACCTAGAAAGTGACTTTTTATTCTAAAGTGAGTTATGTTCCCCTTCCTCACTTTTTATTTACAAAAATTGAACAAAATCGAATATTCCAATTAGCCATAGCTAATTAGGAATATTACATCTTTTCTTCACCTCTTCCAATTTTAGGCCTAACCCTAGAAGGTCTCCTAGGGCATCAAGAAAAATATTTTTTAGCCATCCAAAACCCTTGAATTTTGGTCCACTAATGCGTTGGGGTTTTCTCAAGAGGCCCTCCAAGTTTGAGGCAAATCCGACAGTGGAATCCGAAGATATAGTAAGCCCTAGCCATAAGACCATCTCTTTCCCTAGGTTGATTTCGGTTAGTGTCCTCACTTGGGTCATTGCATTTGTATTTCAAAAGAAAATTTGTCCTTTGATCCTATTCTCCTCCCTAAACAGGTCAAGCCCCTCTAGTGTTGATCAACTCCATATCCTTGACCTAGTTTGGGCCCACTTAGGTTCTTTGTGGTCCCACAACTTTGTAACTCGCATTCCACAAGGGTCACATAGAAGCCATTTCTCCCTAGGGATCCTATGTCTGGAACACATCTTGAAGGGAAATTCTCCAAACCTAGGCTTAAGTATCCCGCTAGCCCTTCCTAGAGAGCCTACCACCTTGCTTCTAAAGCAAGTAAGCCATATGATTGAGTCTCTCTTATGAATAGGCTTTAGGAATCACCCCTTATCCCATTATTGATCTATCAATCCTCGTGATTCCTCTCATACCGAGTATCCTTCCATTGGTGAAAGTCCATAAAGAGCAAGGAACCTTTGTTGAGGTGACAATGGTTTATTGCTCCATTGTTGCCCCTTGATCTAGTAGTTGCTCTATAGGATCCCTTCCTAGGACCCCTGCTAGTTTGAGCGGTAACATGTCCTACTAGTTAGTGGCGATGGAAATAAAATTTATTTATTGGAAGCCTTAAATGTCATCCCCAAGGCCAAAGCTCAGATACATTGATCAAGTAACTAGTGGTAACAACATCATTTCATGTGCCTAATAACAACAAACATAATGGTTCCACCCAAGGCACCTCAAATATCTATCAATCCTCATGATTCCTCTCGTACCGAGTATCCTTCCATCGGTGAAAGTCCATAAAGAGCAAGGAACCTTTGTTGAGGTGACAATGGTTTATTGCTCCATTGTTGCCCCTTGATCTAGTAGTTTCTCTATAGGATCCCTTCCTAGGACCCCTGCTAGTTTGAGCAGTAACATGTCCTACTAGTTAGTGGTGATGGAAATAAAATTTATTTATTGCAAGCCTTAAATGTCATCCGCAAGGCCAAAGCTCAGATACATTGATCAAGTAACTAGTGGTAACAACATCATTTCATGTGCCTAATAACAACGAGCATAATGGTTCCACCCAAGGCACCTCAAATGCTCATCCCCAATGTTTGCCACAAGATAGATTTGATATCCTCAAGAAAATTCCTATAGAGATTTCTATTTTTGAAAGTGAAAATGTTCCTATTTCACACATTTCAATTTATCCAAGGATCTGAAGGAATATACCCTTATACGGGTTGGGTATAAAAGGATGAAGTAGCCTGTCAAGTACATCAATCTGCAAAACTCTTATTTTCAATGCCAAAGTCTAGACCACAAAATCCAAGATCATGCTTTGATGATCTGTGAAAATATTTGAAATGGTCTTAAACCATGTAAAAAACTTCTAATACAAATTCACTTTAATGCAAAACAGAAATTTCACCTCTTTAACTAGTGGTTTCCTAGAATTTAACCTTAGGGCTGTTATGAAATACAATATAGAATAGCAACAGCAATAAGCAATATTTCAATCAATAACAACCCCAAACTTCTAGTCAATCCAAGCAAAAAGATACCAAGTGTTTCAATAAGTTTCATACTTTTAGGACAATCTTATCATGCATAAACCAAATCTGAAAACCATTTACAGCAGTTAAAAAGCCCTTGTCTTCTTCAATTACATCATTAAATTTCTTCAATCACACCATTAAATAACTTAACATAATTGCCCTTAACTTATGTCAAATCCACAAGCAAGACATATATAGCTGAAAATTACAAAACATGAAGAACATCAATGGTTGAAAATCAAATGTGCAAGTTAACAAGTATTGAGCAGCTGGGATATGCATAAGATGAAATTGGTGTACATACCATAGCCTTATCACAAGGCTAGAACAATCCACTAGTTCCCCAAAACCATATCTAGAGAAAACCAAGAAAAACCCTAGCTCAACCAAGGAGCTCCAACATGCATGAATCACTCAAACAAGTACTCCAAGGCAAGACTTCTCCTCCTATTCTTCTTCACCAAATACACCATAAGGTTTTGTCTCAAAACCCTAATCTCAATTATCCAAGGGATAAAACCCTAGCCATAGACTTCAAGATGCTTTAACAAGATCAACAAACCCTAGCGACTCAGAGAGAGAGAGAGAGACCAAGTACAAATGAAAATATAAAAGAAAGAAGACGACTAGTGCACTCCTCTTAGTCACATCTATACATGAACGAATAAGAATGATGAGCAATATGAAGTGACCATCATCTACAATGTCTCCTCCATAGGAGCAAACCCAAGCATCTCACAAAAGAAAGCTCCAACAAAGACATCCTCCTTCCCTTGTGTAACTTCTCCTAGGGTTTCCTCATGAACCCTAGTGAATCAATCCAAGAAGACAAGTACAGAGAGAAGAGTATGATGATGATTATGAACAAAAGGGCTCGGTCCTTCCGCAATATATATGGGAAGTGAGGGAAACCAACAATACAATTTGGACCAATTCCCTCCCAAGCAACCTACAATAATCACATGTAGGCTCACAGAAGTGAAGTGCTCCACTCCAACAATATACATGTTAAGCTTCAAGGTGATGTCATACAAAATAAGGGCTCCAAGAGGATGTAGCTACACATGGTGTGTCCACACCCCTTTATCACAAGCCCACACGAACACCATTGCTACTCCTAAGCCATGTACTCCAATGGGTCCAATCCCCTTGCATGAACATTGTCGCAACTTACGCATCCTCAAATCAACTCAAAGCCTCCACGGGATAGTCCAAGCTACCCCATGCTATCTAGGACCTAATTCCCTCCTCCAAGATGCACAACACTCTTCCCCCTATGTATGGAGTTCTCTAAGCAAGGAATCATATCCATGTAGCTATCATGTAGGACATCACCCAAGTAATCAAAAACTCAAACACCTTAGAGAAGAATGTTAAACAAGCACCCAAATAAGGTCAAGAAACCACTAAGTATGCTATCTCCAATGTGAAAATCCATCATGGACCATCTCCCATGTGCAAATTCATCATATACCATAGACCATCCAAGGGATGAACATACACTATATACCCCAAATCTCACGAAACACCCCCAAACTTGGTATAAATACTTTGGGTAAACCCAAAAGCTATGTTGCAGGAAACGTGGGGGGGGAGGCCGTTTCCGGCTGGAAACTGGGACGAAGCACGGAAACGCGTTTGGTACGGCCAGGAAACGCGTTTCCGGCCGTACAACCCGCGTTTCCCAATTGAATTGTGTTTTTTTTTTTATTTTTTTTTTCAAATTTGTTTTATAATTTTCTAGATGTGTGTCTAAAGTTATAGAAGTGAATTTTTGCCCTAGTGTTGATATGAAGTTCATAGTAATGTTAAATTCTTAAAGTAAAAGTGATATTCTCCTTTATTTTTCATTTTCATCCTTTTACTTAAATTTTTAACATTACCATGAAATGACTCAGGATGTTTGAGAGTGGTTTCGCCCTCATTGGATTTCATATGGAGAAAGTAGAATTTTAGATCTCACTCAAAATCCAGCAGACTTATTTGTTTTTCAAGATTTCAGGATTAGGGGGATTGCAATGTTTCCATTGGATTTTATCATGTACTAGGGTATGGAACTTGTATTTAATCAAGAGAACCAAGCCCTCTATGCAGGGGAAACTCCCAATAATCAAGATCATGTAGGGCACTAGGGTATGAAACGTGTATTTAATCAAGAGCACTAAGGTTGTTCGACTATGTAGGAGGAGACTCCCAATACAACAGTGGTCCTTCTAAAGAATGGGATGTGGATGCAGAAAATCCTAATTTGGATCTCTCTCTCGCAGCCTTATAGTATTTATTGTACTTGCAGCCTCATATATTAATATAAATAAAGGCTGATTTTGAGATTTGGATATCTAATAAAGGTTGCTTTTGGATATTCCGATATTTTTATTTTCATTATGTGATCATTCATGAGTAAATGTGATGTAAATTAAATCTTAATGTTTAAGTGTAATAAATTATAATGTATCATTTATGCTTTATGATTGCACACACACACACACACACATATATATAGATATATATATTTAAATATTTATATATATATATATATATATATAGATATAGATATAGATATATATATATATATATATATATATTCGCGTTTCCCCGTTTCCAAAATTTGGGGAGGTCGCGTTTCGTATCACTTCCCGTTTCGGAAACTCGTACCCGTTTCCCCATTTCGTGCAACTTAGCCCAAAAGCTAACATGATCCAATCAAGCCCCTAGGTTTCTCACATCACACAAACTATTCAAGTGTGCTCATACTAGATTCTTCAAGTTAATAATGACTCTGAAGGTGGTTGGGTCCAAATAGTTGGTTAAGAGAAACCTTAGGTCATTCATGACACACAAGCCACTTAGGTGCAATTCTAGTGATCCCTAAAGCTAATAATAACTTCAAAGTCAGTTGGATCCAAGTAGTTTGTAAGAGCAACCAAAGTAACAACAAAATCATTACTACAAAAATGTAGACTCCCAAATTAGCCACGGTAGTAGGGGGGAAACATGAATAAGCCACCAGCCTTTAATATTAAGAAAATAGAGATAAGATCCTCCAACCCTCCACCTTCGGAAGGAGGGGGAGTAAGTGGACGCAGTCCCCACTTTCTCTGTTCTCAAGGGGCTAAAACATCTAAGAATTCCTCAAAGAACCCTAAGCTCCATACTCTCAACCAATCATTAGTTGCTATGAATGAACACATTATGGTGTCTTAGTTGGGTTGTGGTATAATTGAAGAATATATGGAATTTATTTCTAATGAAAGTTGTCTCATGGAATGTCGAGGATTAACAAACCCTCGCGGAATGCATGATCCAAAAAATTTGGATTATATTTAAAGATATTAAAGTTCTTGCAAGCAAGAAGTTAAGGTTAATGGTTTTTAGTTCAGCATTACCTAGAATATAATCTCGATTCTCAACACAAATGGCATCTTTATCGACAAATCTTGTCAAAAGAAGAGGATGTATGGAAACACTAATTTCTCCATAGTCACCCCTATAGTTGTCATTGGTTGGGGGTTCTAATCCAACCCAACATTTAGTTTGGGCTTTGCTTAGTTCGGATGGTCCTCTATTGAGCCTAGACAATATCTATGCATCAAAGGACATGGAGGAAAGGATGACCTTTTGGAGATGGATGCCCATTGAGTTATAGGAGTCCGCTTTGCTTGGCGATGATGACTTTAATATGGTGGAATCACAAGATGACAAGGAAGGCGTCCTACCCACATGAATACGTCAAGGTGAAAAATATGCTTGGAATGCCCTAAAATCCGAGATGGTTTGTCCTGATAAATCTAGACACTTGGATTTTGTTGAGTTATGGTTTATTGGGTCCAACTTTCAAGAGCGCTTCAAATAGGCATCAAAACACTAGATTGAGCTATGTTATCTAAGCAAAATACCTTTCCCTTTAATTACCCTAGAGGCAATGCTATTCATGGCATTGGGGGAAGCCCTGTCATGGATCAACAACCTATTTTCTTTTTGTTCTCTTGGGAGGTTGAAAAAACAAGAATCCATAGGACCAAACTCATTTTGAACAGGTCACATCTTAACAACCCAAGTTTTATCAACTATATTAAGCAAATTCAGAATCTTCTTCCAAGCCAAGAGGAGAAAGAGAGTCGAATTGCTTGGTGGGAGGATGCCATCTCATGCATTGCAGCATTCCTATGTGGTTATGGTCACTAAATCATCATAGTTAATCACAAGCACCATAATTTTGTCAATGAACTTGAATAACTTTCCCTGGACTTGAATAACTTTCCTTGTTGCTCCAATCTAGCCCTTACAATGAGGAGAAACAAGTCCATGCGACCAAATTTTGTTTATTGTTGAAAGTTGATGAAGTTTGTTGGTGTAGAGGGGCTCAACTAAGGGCTTGATTGCATTGGATCAAAACTGAAGACAAACCAACAAAAGATTTCTTAAAGCCATGGCCATCAAAGAGGTCAAGGAGAAAATATTTGTTCTCAAGTAAGTTGTAGGTTGGGTAACTAGCCAAGAAGGAATAGAAGAGGAGTTTGTCAATCTTTATAAAATTGTTTTCCAGATGCAAGATCATGAAAAATCAACGTATAGTGGCCATGCAAATTTGTCTGCACATAGTGTTGCAGTGCCCCCTTGAGGAACAAACAAGGGTTGACTCTTAATTAGTTGACAATAGGTCAAATAAAATATAATTGATGACAGGACTCATGGATTGGATGGGTTCCTATGTGAGTTCTACAAAACAAAAGCAATGTGGGACTTTGTCAAGTCTAATATTTTATAAGTGCACGGGAGAAGCAATCACAACGAAAACCTTGTGTGCTAGTATCAACCAAAGTCTCATCAAATTCATCTCGAAACTCGATGACCCTGAGCTCATAACTAACTAAAGACCAATAACTATATTATATGTCTCTTTCAAGATCATGGCCAAAGCATTAACACTCTACATAAAGCATATTCTACACATGATTGTTCTTCTTGAGCAAACAAGGTTTATTAGAGGTTGTTTCATTTTTTTTAATCTTTTATTGTTTTAGGAGGCATGGAACAAGAATGCAGTTTTGAGTTGGATTCTCTCTTCATCAAACTATATGATTGTGTTAAATAGCCATTTATTCTAGCATTGTTAAAAGCCCCTAGGTTTTGGGAACTTCTTCCTCAGGCTTGTTGAAACTCTCTTGGTTGAAGCCCCAAGTTGTCTCTCCATCAAAAACTCTTAAGTCAAATGACATGGGACTATTTAGATCCATCCGAAATAGTTGTCCCTTAGCATCCACAATACATGTTATCGCAGTTGAGGCCTTGGTTATTACGTCGAGAGGCACTCTTCGACCCAGTATGATAGAGATGTTGTAATGTAATGTTTAACATTTTGACCAAGTCAAATAACATAAAAATAAAAATAAAAAATAAATAAAAAGATTAATGTAATGTAAACATTTTAACTCCATCAAAATAAAATAAAATAAAAATAAACCTATAAAAATAAAATAACAGTAATAATAAAAATGACCCATGGTAGTAAAATAATAATAAAAATAAAAATGACCCATGGTATTGAGAACCCATGGTATTGACCCATGGTATTCATGTGCAATATAGCCTATTTAAAGGGATAAATTAAACCAGCATAGATCCATCCTAACCCCAGATCTACCAAGTACCAAGAGGGATCAAATCTCTTGAGATGTAAACCTCTTTTAGAGTGAAAAAAGATTTGATCCCTCTCGGCGCTTAGTAGATCCGAAGTTAGGATGCGTCTACGCTGGTCTTATCAACAATTAGATAGACAATGTCTTATTAAAGGCATCCTACTCCCTGAAAATGATGTGGGAACTCGTCAATGACCACTCCTCATCGTTCTAATGGACCAATGCTCCTTGGATAACACTATGGAATGTCTCTAAATCCTTTAAGTAGCCTCAAGTTCTAGTATTTAATGGGCCAAAACATAGTGCTACTAACAACGTCAAATATAATTTCCTTGTTGGTTGGAGGGCCAAGGGTAGTCTTGTATCCTCCTAACCCAAATCTATGAATTTTTAGGTATCTTGCTTTACTTCCCAACTCTCCTAAGGAAATTTGAGAGGTGTTGATTGAGCTAGTTGAAAATAATATTAAGAAATGGCTCATTAGGCCCACGGTGCACACTACCAATATTTAGATTCACACTTAAGTATTTGTGACCATGCATGTATTATTTCTCTTATTGGTTTCCATAGATGTTTACATACTGAGACAACTCAAAAAGTGATCTGAAAATGGGGCACTTAGGCTTCTTGTCTAACTTACAAGAACCTCTCACACTTCCAAAGCTTAAATTATTCCCAAGTCTTCATGATTAACCAATGCGGAATTAAAAAGCATGCTTGAAATAGGTGTATGCTTGTGTTTATTTTTGACTGTTAAGTGTTGTAATTATTGTCGCTTATGCTGATATTTTAAATACGAAGAACAGTAAATAAGGTAGCAAGTAAAGCACACACATAACAGCGATTTAATTAGGAGTTCACCCACAACTCTTAGGCTACGTCTCCCTGAGCTCTAGTTAATTCGACTAGGCTCTCTGGGATTATGGCAGCAGTTCTTTTACAAGTCTTTGACTCAACTCCATCAGTTTACACAGAACACGATGGGCTTACTTTACCATCTCATCCCTGGCTCTGAAGCTCTCGGCTTTCTGGCTCTGGCTCTTGGCTCTGGCTCTGGCTCTCGGCTCTGACTCTGGCTCTGGCTCTTTGGCTCTGGCTCCGGTTCTAGCTCTGGGCTCTCGCTCTGGCTCTTTGGCTTTGGCTGTGGCTCGTGGCTCTCTGCTCTGGCTTCTCTTAGCTCTTTTTCTCGGCCTTTGTATGCCTCTGTGAGTCGCTCGACCTCCAAGCAACTCCAGCAACCTTCAGCAAAAATACACCGCTATCAATTGAGCTCTTTGGCTTTTCACTCAACCTCCGAGTGACTCCAAAGACTCTCTGCGCGCTCATCTCTTGCTCGCTGCTCGCTCATCTCTTGCTCGCTGCTCGCTCAGCCTGCTCTCTTTGTTCATCAATTGAGCTCTCTGGCTTCTTTGAGGCAGTCCTCCGGCTCTGCGGCTTCCACAGTCGTTTTCTCTGCGCATAATCATTCTCTGCGACTCTTTGGCTTCTCCTGCTCCCTGTCTCTTCGACTGGCCATCTGGCTCTGTAACAGAAGGGGCAATCGACGCTTGAAATCCCCAAATTTTGGCATTCTCGGCTTACACAGGTAAATATACCAGACACGGGAAAAATCCGCAGAAAACACTATCTTTCGGACTTCAAAATTCCTTAATCCTGCCTTATATTTCTATCGGGTCCACCTAGGAGTCGCTATCGCATGTCGCAAATGGCCAGTTCCAAGGTTCCCCTTCGTATTTTAAAAATACGTTAAAAACATTAAAATCCCGCAAATATGGCCTTGGGCAGATTTGAAATGACATTCAATAGCCTTAAGGAACCCTTTCGGGCCCGGTTTATCGCATCGCATATATCGCGTGGACCTGGGGTAAGTCATACGGCGTGACCGACGTCAACGCCAATTGCGATCCACCGATATCGGCGATCAGCACATCGCGCGTCGCGGGCACCTGTCTTTGCCTCATGGCATCGCTGATTGTGATCCGCCGATATCGGCGATCGGCATATCGCTCGGCCTGATCCCATCGCATATCTGCCTCCAATATCCGCCGACTACCATCGCCGATTGCGATTGCCGATCGGATCTGGACCGTTGATCAGCCAAATCCGACAGCTCCTGTTCACTGTCCCTTTGACCTCTGATAGGCTCGCTTTTTGTTGTTTTCTCGTGTTTTTAGCCTCCCGATAGTGTTATTCGATAAGTCTAAAGGTCCTCCTTTTGCGATGGTTTTGACCTTTTAGGAGATTTTAAGGACTTAGGGTTTTTTTGGACCTATTTTCAAGGGATTTTTGTCCTTTTTTTCCAAAAGAAAGAGGCAGTTTCATTTTATGATAACTTCTCCATCTGTAGTCCGTTTTCGCCCATTCAAGTTGTGTTGGATTCAGAATGAGGAGATATCTGCAATGAGACTATTTCCGAGAGCAGCCTCCGATTTTCATTTTCCTCTGATTTACAAAAGATTTGTGCCATTTGGCACCTTTTACCTCTTATATGAAGTCTTTTGGACTTAGAGGTTTATCCAAGATCCATTTTTGGATCAAAAAGCCTTTTGTTCTAGAGGCAAATGCTTTCATGGAGTAAAATGGAGTTGAGTTGGTATGATAAGAAACTAGGGTGGGATAGACATTACTAAAGACCACACTTATGCACAAGCTTTGTGTACTAAGTGGTTGATTTAGGCCTAACGGGAAAACAAACTTGGAAGATGCTACCAAGGAACTACATCTTTTCAAGAGCCCTTCTTAGCAAGGTATCAACTTGCAGACCCTAATGGCCACCCCAACCTTGCTGGAAATTAAAGGAATTTATGTGGTTAAAAGCATTTGGAAAGACTAAGGTCGATTCCTAAGCATTGGGATGCCATTTAATAATCGTTCTTTATGGTGGTACCAAATTTTGGCTCATGAATGCAAAAACATAACCAAGAATGCTTACTCCTTAGCCTTGAGCTCTTTAAGGCAACGACTCAATTGGAGACTAATTTGATGCCCAAATAATAGATTGAATTCCATGTCCCAAGGTTAAACAAGTTTTGGGCATGCAAACTCTAGTCAAAGGCCTAATCCCATACTCATCTATCAACCTAGGCTTGAAAATTTCTTAGGGAAAGGTACAAGGGTGGAAATTGGACATATCTAAAGCCTTCACCAACTATAATCCATCTAATGGCTACAAGTGACTATGTCCAAGCCTCTTCTTGAGGGCCAATTAAAACAAGCTTTGGATACCGAAAACAAAACATAAGAATTATTTGTTTAGGCTCCAAGTGGACCCTTAAAAAATCCTTCTTATTTGGTCGCTAATTACGGGTGGTCTGCTTGTTAGTAGGATATGAACCCACCTAGGGGTCACACATCCTAAGTGTCCTATCTATGGTATATATGCTTAAACACCTCTTCTATTTTTGTCCCCTTGCCATGTTTTCCTAGGATTGGATTGTCGACTTCTATGGTCAAGTCCTTCCCACATCCTTTCCCTGGAAAGCACCCCTATTAGGGGATAAATTCCCCCAAGCTATTAACTTTCAAGCCTCATGGCCATGGCAAAGAGTGGATATACTCTCTTTCATTTGAAAGAAAGGGAATGATGCTTTATTTAATAATGCCCAACCTCCTAGAAGCTAGACCTGGGAAGTAAGCTATGCCATCTAGTTAGTCATGAAGTCAAGGAACGAAGGGAATACCAACATAACTGGCACCCTATGCCGAAATAGAAAATTGTCAAGTTTCCCACACTCATGATCATCATTTTTAATGGTGAATGACCACCTATCCCTAGCAATGATGGTTGGGAACCTAGTGTGATCGATCATGAGCCTATTGTCAATATATGGGGCTAATCCCCAAGGACCATGACAATCTAACACCCAATGTTGGGCTCCTCTCCACTAATTTTTGATGTTAGCCTTATGTTTTATGGGCCACAAGTCATTTGATGTTACACTTTGTTATGGACCTTCTATGACTATGTGCCCAAGCAGTCGAGTTTAGTTTAAAGAGTGTTTTTGGTTTGTGATTAGCGCAATTTTGGGCTTTTGCTAGCACTCATGGTGGTTGGATTTGTGGCCTACTCTTTTGTATAAAATACCTTGGTCCAATCTTCATATTTTTTTACAAATCTGAATGTATGCTCTTTACGAATTACTTTTATTTTGAAAACCACTCCCATTTTCCTAGAGGATTTTGTTATTTTGAAGATGAGTTAGATATTTAATCTTGTATAAAACCCTTCTATTATTGATGAATATACTTCTAAGTCTAAAAATGTTCCTCACAGAGGAAAATGAAAGTCAAAGGATGCTTCTGAAAATAGTCCCATTGCATAGATCTTTTCAATATGAATCTAATGCAATTTGAATGGGCTAAAATGGACTTCGGATGAAAGAGTTATCGCAAAAAGAAGTTTGTCCATTATCCTTAGAAAAAAGAGGCAAATCCTTATTAAAAGGAGCCTAAGGTCTTATATGCAAATATCGCATCACAATGTTAAAGGACCTGGCCTTAAGGCATTGCGATAACGGCAGCGCGATTGCACGTGGACCGTTAGATCAGACATGCAGATCAACGGTCAGGATTTGATCGGCAGATCGGCATCGGCGGTATGTATCGGATCGACGCAGCCCATTGGCGGAGGAACAAACCCCGAGCCGTTGCGACTTACGACATGCGATGCGCCGATATCGCGATCGACGATTGGCGATCGGCGATCGGGATCGCAACTATATAAAGGGTCGTTGACATTGCGACATGCGATTAGGCTGATAGCGATACGCCGATGCGATCGGCCATCCCCGATACAAAGGGCCAATGCACATTGCGATAGGCGACTTGCGAAATGCCGATAAAAGGTGGACCCAATAGAGTTTATAAGCACAATTTCATAACTTTTTAAATTCGGATTTACGGGATTTCTATGTATTTCCCATGTATTGGGTTTTTTGGCCATACGCCTATGCGATTGCGATTTGTGATAGAATGGCAGACCCGATGGGTTTATGGATGCGATTGCATATTATTTGAAGTCCAGACTTTTGGATTTTCAATGTATTCCTGTGTATTTGGGTTTTAAGCATTCTTCCTATGCGATTGCGAATTGCAATGACAAGATGGACCCGATAGGTTTATCAATGCGATTGAATGCATTTTGAGTTCCGGATTAAACAGCTCATGATGCGTTTTCCTGTGTATTTCCGTTATTTGGCTATTTCGGCCAGAGGAAGGCAAAATGATCGAGTGGCCATGCCTGCTGGTTCCTTTCCATTTGTAAACAGATTCTTGTAATGAAACAGTCGGTCTTCAATGATGGAGGCGACTGTAACTGCGGTATTACAGAAAGCACAGGGAGCTCAATTGACCAGGAGGCGGAGGATTGCCGAGATTCGCTTGGAGGTCGAGCGAACCATTGATAACACAGGCAGGCAGAGTAATGCACAGAGGCAACTCAAAGAAGCCCAGAGATGTTTGCATGCTGAGGAATCCATTGGAAAGCTCAGTATATGCCAGGAGGCAGTCTGCGGAGTCGGTGTGACTCAGAAGCAGAGGATCGCTTGGAGGTCAAGCGCACCCAGAAGCTCGTAAGAGCCAAGAGCCAGAGCCAGAGCCGAGAGAACAGCAAAGAGATCAAATGATCCAGTTGTTGCTGGTGTTTGAAGTGTGCTAAAGACAGAAGAAGGAGTTCCAGAGACAATACAGAATCCTGAGGGAGTCAGAGAGGCTAGAAGCTCAAGAAGCTCACAGCACTAACTGAAGGAGTCAAGTCCAGAGAAGCCTAGATCTGTCTGCAGAGTATGAACAGCCAGCGGGATAAGATGGTATTTCTAAACCCATAGGTTCAATGTAAACCAATGGGGTTGAGCGCATAGTTTTAAAACTCCGACTCGGCCGAGGATCGACTCCGACTCCGACTCCGAAACGGTAATGACTCGGCCGGCTCGATTTCAATGACTCGGTCGTTGTAAAAAATACATTAAATATTTATTTTTTTTATAAAAAAAAACATAATTTTAAAGATTTTAAAGATTTTCATTCATGTTTCCAAACACAAAGCATTATAATATAGATGGAAGACAACATATGATCAAAGTACGCTCATGAACCAATCCATTATATCAAAATGGTACCCGATGGCAATACATAGTCAACTGTCATACATGATCAAAGACTCAAAACAAAAAACACATAACCAAGGAGGCTAGAAATGGCCTCTACAACAAAAGTAAACTGTGACCAAACTCCAGTACTAGTACTACAGCTAAGGGCTAGTAGCTACTGCCAGAGGAGCCAAGATCATGTCGATCAATCTCTGGATCATCATCAGAGTCAGATAGGGGGCCCCATGGCTCCTCCTCATCATCATCATCTCCAACTGCAGCTGTAGAAGTGGTACCACTAGCAGGCTGTGCAACTGCAGCAGATGCAAGCTGAGATAGAGTAGATATGCGGCTGCGCTTCTGTCGTGGCTGAGCAGAGGAAGCACCTACAACTGGAGTCCTTGCTGGCTGTGAGACTGAGGCTGGTGGATTGGGATCTGCATTCAACTGAACAGCATGTTCAAGTTCAACTGATGTCTCAATATCTAAATCTAAATCAAGATCCTCATCAGCATCAAACTCTGCTGGACGACTCTCCACTACCCAATCTGATGTTGGATCAATGTCTTCCAACACAATGGGATCTGAATCAGGTCTTTTGTCCAGCAAATGGTTTCGTCTGAACCGGAGGTTGTATTGGACATAAACTAGATCATTTAATCGTTTTTTATCCAAACGGTTTCTCTTCTTTGTGTTACTTGGGAGCAGGAGCGAAAACGGGAGCGGGAGCGACATTTTCAGAAGCTCCTGGTTTGGGAGCGAATCCCAGAGGAGTTCGACAACCAATGTCACTAACATCAAGGTACATAGAGGGATTGGTGCTCTTGATTAAATACGAGTTCCATACCCTAATACATGACAAAATTCAATGGAAACATTGCAATCCTGAAATCCTGAAAAACTGATAAGTCTGCTGGATTTTGAATGAAATCTAAAATTCTACTTTCTCCATATGAAATCCAATGAGGCCGAAACCACTCTCAAACATCCTGAGTCATTTCATGGTAATGTTAAAAATTTAAGTAAAAGGATGAAAATGAAGATTAAGGAGAATGTCACTTTTACTTTAAGAATTTAACATTACCATGAAATTTGAATAGCATATCAATAGTAGAGAGCATTTGAGTGTGTTAAATAGGGTTTGGGAGGGGGAAATGGACCCCAAATAACATTTAACTAATTCATAAAACACATTGGAGTTCAAACCAATCAGCAAACACTTCAAAATGTCATTAAAAAAATGTCAAATCGTTGTTTTGATGGGGTTACAGGCCACTGGTTATGACTCGGCCGAGTCAATACAGAAACGGCCGAGTTGGCCGAGTCAGCCATGACTTGGCCGAGTCATTGAATGACTCGGCCGAGTCATGGCTGACTCGGCCTACTGAACCATTTCCTCCACCGAGTCACATTTTTGGGCAATGAAACGTATCAACTCGGTCGTTTTCGTTTCGAATCGGCCGAATTTTAAAACTATGGTTGAGCGTGGAGCTTGTAAAAGAATTTAAGCCATAATCCCAAGCCTAGTCAAGTTGATTAGAGCTCAAGGAGACGTAGCCCAAGATATCATGGTGAACTCCATATTACATTGTTGTCTCATATGTTTGCTTATTTGCTGCTTTTATTTACTGTATCTGAATTTTATTTCAGCATAAGAAAATGAACTCAAAACACATAAACAGTTAAGGACAAACACAAACATACACCTATTTCAAGTTATTTAATTCCGCATTTATCAAGCATAAGCATAGATCTAGAGAATATATAAGCTTTGGAGTGGGAGAGGTTCTTGTAAACTAGACAAGAAGCCTTTAGTGCCCCATTTCAGATCAGGTGGTATCAGAGCTGGTCATATCAGAAGCGGTTATATCAAAGCAATGATTGATTAACCCCACCTTCAAAGAAGGTTATATCAGAACTGGTTATACCAGAGCAGATGGTATCATGATGCAGGTGGTATCAGGGGTGGACGCTGATTGACAGAGCAATCTATATGCTTGTTTGACTTAAAAGGTGTTCAAACAGTGGCAAGGATTTCGCTGTTTGATTGCTTGTAAACTGACTATTGTTTGAGTTTGCCAAGGTTCAGGGAACGCTGCTAGCTAAGTCCAGGAGATGACAAGAAGGAAAAAGGGTTGAAGGCATTCTTCTTATCCCAAAGGACCTCAAAGCAATCCTTGAAGCACAAGAGGTTTGTTGCAAAAGGTTGCTTGAATAAGCTCTTTGTTAATCTTGTTTGAAGTTCTTTTGTTCATTTTGATAATGACAACTTCTACAAGTGAGTCCTCAAATTCTTCTTTCTTCACAAGATTCTTTGATGAAGACAAGAAGCAAGACTTGTTCACCATGATGGATATGGTGAGAGAAATGTATGAGGATGGAAGGAAGAGCATCATACTTAGAGAGCAGTTGAATTCCATGAAGGAAGAGAAGCAGTTGCTTTTTGACAAATTGCAGGAAATGGAGAGGCAACTTCATATTGCAAATATGAACCTGGAAAGAATGCATGAGTTGGAGACACAGCGATTTGTTACCAAAGAAGCCTTAGTCAAGTATCAGCTTGAAGAAGAGGTAAATAATTCCTGTTTGTCTTCAAATTCCTCTAAGAATATTTATGTTGGTTCTTTTGAAAAACATACCAGAGGCATAGGTTCCAAGTTAATGTCCAAGATGGGCTATGAAGGAAAAGACTTGGGCAAACATGCACAAGGTATTGTTGAGCCAATAATGGTTGAAGAAAGGCCTAAGTATTTGGGTCTTGGCTATGGACAAGCTTATGGAGAATGTTCCAAAGCTGCCATGAAGACAATTGAAACAGTTCCAAGGAGTTTCATTTCAAGTCTTCTACCTCAAGAGTGTAAAGATCGTATTCATGGGGAATGCAATAGCTTGAAACATCATTTGCAGGATGCAGGTGTTCATAAGCATACACTTGAACCAGAGATTTGTGGAAACTCTGAAACCGTTGAAGAGGTTGATGGTGTTCCAAAGGAAGCCACTCCTTCATTTGATTCACCTCCTCATGAAGGCAATAAAGGTCAAAGAGAGGTATAAATCTAGTTCTATTAATATTTCTTTTGATTATGTTCAGCATGATAAATTTCCATATAAGCATGGGAAAAGAATTGCATGTTCCTTTTGTGGTTTGGATAACCATAATGTTTCTAGATGTTGGAAGAGAATGGCCAAATACAGGGAACTTTTGAAGGAAAGGAAGCAAGAAGCCAAAGGTCCATTGGACAAGGCAAACATGCTGTCAAGAAGATGCACATGTGTTACACTTACTGCCATAAGCAAGGACACATTGCTGAAAAGTGTTGGACTTCGAATCCAACAATGCTTCCACGAAACTTGAAGAAGGTGGAAAGAGAAAATGGCAAGAATGGAAAGAAAGATTCCATGATTGATGTGTTTCAGGATGATTCACATGTTGATGCTGATGTGCAGACAAAGGAAGGACCTTTGAAATGAATTGGTAAGAAATGGTTAGAGTTCTTATCCAATTAAGGTTGCATGTCTTTTGAAGACGCATTATATCAAGTTGCATCTATTTGCATTTCTTTGTTAATGAGATGCAAGTTGCAGGTTTTTACCAAGAAGGTAAATGAAAAAAGTTGAGTAGGAGACTCACTTTATTGCTGCAACATTATATTCATTTCAACTTCGAAAGTACAGTGTACTTAAGCGAAAGTTGAAAGATGAAATGCATGCATAAGCTTGGTATGCATGAACACAGGGATGTTGATGATTTCCTTGTATTTAACAAAGTATGTGTAATTAACTTGAAGGGTTTATTGCTTTGGCATGCATGTAATGATAATATTGACTTGAGAAAAGTTGATTTGGTCTCCAAGATGGAGATAATGATGAAGTGTTTCATCTTTGAAAAATAACTATAGAATTCTTTTTCCACATGCTTGACTTGATGGGTCAATTGTTTTAAAGGCATGTTTTGTTGGCTTGTTATCTAGTCAATCATTTGTATGCAGATGTAAAGACATGGAGGTGTTCACAAGATGTGAAATCTGTTTCTTTTGTTGAAGAAGGAGTTTAGGCCATCCAGTTGTTGTGTGTAATCCTGTTATTGTTAACAGTTGTTGTTGACAGTATGTCAAACAGGTACAAATGAAAATTTTGTGAAGCAGATGTAACTTCACATTGGTTTGAGCTACCTTGGATCAATGATCAAGGCAGAGAAGATCAAACTACCTTCTATGACCTTCTCAGCAGAAGTTCTGCAGGAAGTCAAGGAGGAAAATAGTTCTTCCCAGGAGGACAAGCACATCCAGGAAGGAAAGTGTTTAGAGGCTTTGGTCCAGAGACACTATGCAAGGCAAGTGTATGGAGGCTGAAAAAAGAGAGTGTTGTTACTCTCATTTACTGTTCAGGTCAGTATATCATTCTTTTGGAGACCAAAAGCTTTTTAGTGGGAAGGCGTGATCCAAAATGGATCTAGAATAGACTTCTAAGTCTAAAAATGTTCCTCACAAAAGAAAATGAAAGTCAAAGGATGCTTCTGAAAATAGTCCCATTGCATAGATCTTTTCAATCTGAATCTAATGCAATTTGAATGGGCTAAAATGGACTTCGGATGAAGGAGTTATCGCAAAAAAAAGTTTGCCCATTATCCTTAGAAAAAGGAGGCAAATCCTTATTAAAATGGGCCTAAGGCTTTATATGCAAATATCACATCGCAATGTTAAAGGCCCTGGCCTTTAGGAATTGCGATAGCGGTAGCACGATTGCACGTGGACCGTTAGATCGAACGCGCAAATCAACGGTCAAGATCTGATCGGCAAATCGGCGTCGGCGGTATTTATCAGATTGGCGCAGCCCATTGGCGGAGGAACAGACCCCGGGCCGTTGCGACTTGCGACATGCGATGCACCAATATCGCAATCAGGATCGCAACTTTATAAAGGGCCATTAACATTGCGACATGCGATTGGGCCAATAGCAATACGCTGATGTGATCGACGATTGGCAATCGGTGATCCCTGATACAAAGGGCCAATGCACATTGCCATAGGCGACTTGCGATATGCCGATAAAAGGCGGACCCAATAGAGTTTATAAGCGCGATTTCATAACTTTTGAAATCCGGATTTACGGGATTTCTATGTATTTCCCGTGTATTGGGTTTTTTGGCCATACGCCTATGCGATTGCAATTTGCGATAGAATGGCGGGCCCGATGGGTTTATGGATGTGATTGCATATTATTTGAAGTCCGGACTTTCAGATTTTTAATGTATTCCTGTGTATTTGGGTTTTAAGCATTCCCCCTGTGCGATTGCGAATCGCGATGACAGGACAGACCCGTAGGTTTATCAATGCGATTGAATGCATTTTGAGTTCCGGATTAAACAGCTCATGATGCGTTTTCCTGTGTTTATACGTTATTTGGCCATTTCGGCCAGAGGAAGGCAAAACGATCGGGTGGCCATGCCTACCGGTTCCTTTCCATTTGTAAACGGATTCTTGTAATGAAACAGTTGGTCTTCAATGATGGAGGCGACTATAACTGTTGTACTACAAAAAGCACAGGGAGCTCAATTGACCGGGAGGCGGAGGATTGCAAAGATTTGCTTGGAGGTCAAGCGAACCACTGATAACACAGGCAGGCAGAGTAATGCGCAGAGGCAACTCAGAGAAGCCCAGAGATGTTTGCATGCTGAGGAATCCATTGGAAAGCTCAGTATATGCCAGGAGGCAGTTTTCGGAGTCGATGTGACTCAGAAGCAGAGGGTCGCTTAGAGGTCAAGCGAACCCAGAAGCTCGTAAGAGCCAAGAGCCAGAGCTAAGAGCCAGAGCCGAGAGAATAGCAAAGAGATCAAATGATCCAGCTGTTGCTGGTGTCTGAAGTGTGTTGAAGACAGAAGAAGGAGTTCCAGAGACAATACAGAATTCTGAGGGAGTCAGAGAGGCCAGAAGCTCAAGAAGCTCAGAGCACTGACTGAAGGAGTCAAGTCCAGAGAAGCCTAGATCTGTCTGCAGAGTATGGACAGCCAGCGGGATAAGATGGTATTTCTAAACCCATAGGTTCAGTGTAAACCAATGGAGTTGAGCGTGGAGCTTGTAAAAGAATTTAAGCCATAATCCCAAAGAGCCTAGTCGAGTTGATTAGAGCTCAAGGAGACGTAGCCCAAGATATCAGGGTGAACTCCATATTACATTGTTGTCTCATGTGTTTGCTTATTTGCTGCTTTTATTTACTGTTATCTGAGTTTTATTTCAGCATAAGCAAATGAACTCAAAACACATAAACAGTTAAGGACAAACACAAACATACACCTATTTCAAGTTATTTAATTCCGCATTTATCAAGCATAAGCATAGCTCTGGGGAATATATAAGCTTTGGAGTGGGAGAGGTTCTTGTAAGCTAGACAAGAAGCCTTTAATGCCCCATTTCAGATCAATCATAATTATTAATTACCAAGTTAAAATCCCAAGAAAATGTGCTCCAAGCCTTTACTAGACTAATGTAAAGGAAGATGGTGAAGATAGCAAAAAGTTGTGAGGATGAATCAATGGGACTGGATAAAGGGGAACACAATTAGGAAAACCCTGAAAAAGAATAGAGAGAGAGGAAAACATTGTCCACAAATCCTTGGATTTATTTTCAGACCCACAAGAAACACTTCAAACCAACAAGCCTCACATTATGTAGGACCACAAGGGTAATCCTATGGACATAGGGCACTTTAAGTACTTTGAAAGCTAAATAGGTGGATGCAAGGATGCACATATCTGTCTACATATTTATTATGTGCATGTATGTTAGACCCAACACGAATATTTTATCCATGAACCTAGTGTGATTGATCATGAGCCTATTGTCAATATATGGGATCTAATCCCCAAGGACCATGACAATCTACCACCCAATGTTGGGTTCCTCCCCACTAATGTTTGATGTTAGCCTTCTATTTTATGGGCCACAAGTCATTTGATGTTACACTTTATTATGGACCTTCTATGACTATGTGCCCAAGCAGCCAAGTTAGTTTAAAAAGTGTTTTTGGTTTGTGATTAGCGCAATTTTGGGCTTTTGCTAGCGCTCATAGTGGTTGGATTTGTGGCCTACTCTTTTTTATAAAATACCTTGGTCCAATCTTCATATTTTTTTACAAATGAATGTATGCACTTACTTTACAAATTACTTTTATTTTGAAAACCACTCCCATTTTCCTAGAGGGTTTTGTTATTTTGAAGATGAGCTAGATATTTGATCTTGTATAAAACCTCTCTATTATAATTACTAAGTTACAATCCCACGAAAGTGTGCTCCAAGCCTTTACTAGACTAATGTAAAGGAAGATGGTGAAGATAGCACAAAGTTGTGAAGATGAATTAATGGGACTGGATAAAGGGGAACACAATTAGGAAAACGCTAAGAAAGAACAGAGAAGAGAGGAAAACATTGTCCACAAATCCTTGGATTTATTTTCAGGCCCACAAGAAACACTTCAAGCCAACAAGGCTCACATTATGTAAGCCCACAAGGGTCATCCTTTGGACATAGGGAACTTTAAGTACCTTAATAGCTAAATAGGTGGATGCATGGATGCACATATCTGTCCACATATTTATTTATGTGCATGTATGTTAGCCCCAACATGAATATTTTATCCATGTTGATTGATTTCATCTACGTACTTGTATTAAAGTGTGAAAACTACTAGGTTTCCACCAAAAAAGCACATCATGAATATCTTTTAACAATGGTGAGAATCTTCACAATCCCATCGGAACAACAATTTTTTCATTTGCTTGAGGTGCAAGCCAAGCTACAAATAACTTTGGAAAGGCATATGCTCTTTTACGTGAACATATCTTGGCTAAAGAATCAAATGTTCGAGTTCTATTTGTCCTTAGAGATTCAATGTTTGTTATAAAGATAATGCTAGGAAAATCCCTTCCAAAGGGAAGCAAGCTAAAGAATGTCTTTGATTGAGTCAAGCAAGAAGTCCAATCATTCTCTAAGGTCTCCTTCTATCGCATATGCTCTTCTATGCAAACATATCTTGGCTAAAGAATCCAATGTTCAAGTTCTATTTGTCCTTAGAGATTCAATGTTTGTTATAAAGATAATGCTAGGAAAATCTCTTCCAAAGGGAAGAAAGCTAAAGAATGTCTTTGATTGAGTCAAGCAAGAAGTCCAGTCATTCTCTAAGGTCTCCTTCTATCGCATTAAAAGGGGCCTTGATGAAGAAGCTGATACGTGAGCAAAGTTAGCCACCAAGTTAAGCATCGACACTATGGTTAAAATGGGGAGCATGCAACCCTTCCTATCCCCCAAGTATATTAGTGCATTAGTGAATCACCTTCATTAATTCTCGCATGAATTGAATCCTCACACCAAATTGTAGTCGCATCGAGAAGGATGAGATAAGGGAAAACTACTCCCTTTGCAGCATGCATACCGTTACCAAGCTCGTGGTTATTGAATACCTAGTTGGTGAACAATACAAGGCCTGCGGGATTATGGCTAAGCCAAGTCTTGGAAATGGGTGTAAATTTGGTTGGCGTGTTGGTGGACATCGCCATTTAGGGAACATTCCTCTCAATCGTGGGTGGTTTGCCAACCTTTGGGTTTTGCATTGGATCATTTATAGAAAGAGAGGTCGATTCAAGAGATTGTGCATTAGGGGAATCATGGATTTTGCTTCCCAATGGTTGTTGTGTTTTCATCTTGCCTAGTGCTTTTTTCACTAGACTTTCTTTTGGCTCAAATCCTCAAAAGAGTTATAATGAACCTTTGAAGCATGGCATTATAGTGTTGATCTTGTTATAAAGTATAGTGAGGGAAGGTCTTCTTGACTCATGCCTTAGTCAAGAAAGACCACAATCAGTTGTTCCTTTAGCATGCACGAGTTCTTGGTGTTAAGACGAGTTCATGGAGCAGTTAACTCATGCGCAAAGATTGGAAGCTCATTTATGTGGTTCTCCAAGTGAAAATTCTAGTTTAGAATGGGACAAGTTGGAGAGCTTCAATTTCGATTGAAGCAAATTACTCAATTAACAAGTCGAACTTCACTTGTGTTCTAAATTAGTACTTGCCAGAATTAGCATGATCAAATTGTTTAAAAGGAGGACAAAGGCACAATTTGTATCATACTTGTATGCACAAGTTTGTGTGTGTGAGAGCATCTTGTTGAGAGAGCAAATCAAGGAGGAGCAAGTTTGTGTGTGTGAGAGCATCTTGTTGAGTGATCATATCAAGGAGGACTCTATACACAGAATTGAGAGGGAGACTTCCTTGCAAACCAGCACTAGGATTTAGGAGGAATTCCTAAATAGTAGGAGCCACTATTGCGCTAGGAAATAGGAGATTTCCAATGCTAGGAAATAGGCGCTGAATTGCACAAAGAAGTCGGAGCCAGGTTAAGAGGAGTGTAGGGGTTTTCAAGCTTAGTCCAAGCAATAAGAACAAGTTTGTTCTTGAGTGAAACGATATTACCTTATAAGATATTAATATGCTCAAACTCTTTCAATAAAATTCTACAGCAAGAAGAGGGCTTTCCCAGTTGGGTTCCCTAGAAAAACTATTGTTTATTGTTATTGTGTGACTGTGTTTTTATTTGTGTTTCTATTCAACTACAAATTTAAAGTTGAGAAATTATGTGCCTCAGTGAATTGAACCTAGTTTCAGTTTGTTCATTCAAGTAATTGCAGAATTTCAAGGAAAATCTACATGGTATCAAAGCAGAGAACCACATACAGACCAACACACGGAGAAGGGACAAAGGAGGCCTATGCACAGAGATTTCGAGCTAGTCAAAGGAGGTCATCATTTTGTGATTAATTTGCTAAGGTTTTGTGTGTTAAGAGATAGCAGCCTTACTCTGTTGTCTATCTAAAGGGCTAAAGTTTTGTGTTGTGGGAGGAGGGTCGAGGCCCTAATCTTCTGATAAGAAGGCTTAGAAAGGACCTGCTTTATTGTGGATTGGAGGTCAGATTTACCTTAGGTAGCAGTGCAATAAGGGAGAGGCTTTTTAGGTCGAGTTCTGGAATTATAAACATGAAGTATGACCCAGACCTAGCCTCAGATAATTGAGCAGAAGAGAAAAGTGTTTGGGCAGAAACGAAGGTTTCATTATAGTGGGTCGAGGTATGTAAGGTCTATGTTTGGGCTACAAGTAGGCTAATCTCTGTGGAGCCTTGTTGCTAGTGAAAGGGATGTCAATAAGAGTATTGAACAACAATATTTTGTGCCCAAGTTCTATGATACTGGTGGAGCAATATCACTGATAGGGGGTAACCTTGTCAAGCCCTAGGTTCATTGTCGTTGGTGGAGCAAAGTTGATTAGTGAGGGCACATTTTAAAGAGCAGAGTAGAGCAGTCCCTTGGATAGTAGTATGGCATTCCTACGACTGAGGTCAGATCACAATTTAGAGGGAGCCTCTAACTTCTGCTCATGGAAAGAGAGGATCACAATAGTGTTCGAAGATAATGTAGTGATTTAGTTTGTGAAGAAAGCACAAGTGCCGCGTACAAATGCCCAACAATTGATCCAACATATAATAAGAATGACACCAAGGCGAGGAGGACCATTCTAGAAGGGGTCAAAGATCATATCATTCCCCATCCCTATCAGAAGAAGACAGCATTTGAGATGTATAAAGCTATCACAGATTTGTTTCAGGGTACAAGTGATGCCAGAAAGCTTGCTCTCAAAGAGAAGCTAAGAAGTATCGAGATCAGCAAAGATGAGCCAATCGTCACATATCTTTCAAAGTTCTCTCAGGTTCGAGATGAGCTAGGTGGTGTGGGTGTGATTGTACCAGAGTGACCTGGTGAGTTTTGCATTACTAGGACTTCATAACTCTTGGTATAGTTTCCAGGATGCAGTAAGTGGCAGAGAAAATTTTCCTAGTTGGGAAAGGCTATGGGGTGACAGCATTTAGGGAGAGATCCAAGAGATGGTAGATCAACAAAGACAAAGGACGAGGAGAACTTTGCCCTGGCAGGCAAAGCCAAGGGCAAGAAGGGCCAAGGAAAGGCAAAATTTTGTCAGAAGGGCGAGAAGAAGAAGAAGGATTTAAGCAAGATCAAGTGCTTCCATTTCCATGAGTTTGGTTGCTACGCCACTAAGTGTCCTAAGCAGAAGAAGAGTCCAATAAGGATCATGTAGCTGCATCAACAGAAGTAGATGCATTTTCTACCCGGTTTGAGAAAGATTTCTCATTGATTTCTTGCATGGAAAGCTTAGCAGATAGCAGTATATGGTATATTGATTTAGGAGAATCCTTCACATGACTGGTAACAAGAAGTTTTTTAGCCACCTAAAGGAGAAGGACATGCAGTTTTAGATCGAGCTAGGAGATGATGGCCAGTATGCAGCTAGAAGAGTTGGTATTGTCACCTTTTAGAGGGAGTCGAGTAATCCTCTGCATCTCAGAGATGTCGTCTATGTTCCAGGATTAAAGTAGAATCTTGTTTCAGTAGCTACCCTTGAGGACAAGGGTTATGATGTCAATCTTCAGCAGAGGTAAGGCTTACCTCCCACACTTAGCTTCTAGATGTAAGAAGCAAATAGGTGTAAGGAAGAAGAATATGTACTTACTATAGGTTGAGACAGGTACAGCCTTGAGCAACAAGGCAAAAAGTTCTTAGTGTAGAGAAGTGATGGTTGAGCGAGAGCAAGATGGAGCCTCAGCTAGAATGATGAGGAGCATAGCCTAGGGCGAGTGGAGGCAACCACTCAGTCAGTGGCTCCTAATATAGGAAGGGTTTGAGCCAAGTGGGCAAAAGATTTGTTTAAGGGAGATCAATAAAGAGTTGGATCTTCCAGTGTCACCTTCATCGACGCGAAGTAGCCATAGAGGTACACAAGGTACATGGCACTTATGACTGAAGTGATGCAATCACAAACCATGGCTGGAAAGAACAGGTCTTCAAATCAGATTCCGCAATAGAAAGCAGAGAAGCATTCTAGTTCAAAGGGAGCAGCTGCAGCAACGGAGATCGTGGTAGTGTTGGAGACAGATCCAGGTGGAAGAGGTTCTTCCAGAAGCACCTTCCTCACTAAGAGGGAGTAATGAAAAGTATAGCGAGGGAAGGTCTCCTTGACTCGTGCCTTATTCAAGAAAGACCACAATCAATTCTTCCTTCAGCAAGCACGAGTTCTTGGTGTTAGGACGAGTTCATGGAGCAGTTAACTCATGCGCAAATATTGGAGGCTTAGTTATGTGGTTCTCCACGTGTAAGTTCTAATTTAGAACAAGACAAGTTGGAGAGCTTCAATTTCGATTGAAGCAAGGACTTGTTAGACGAGCAGTTACCTCAATTAACAAGTTGAACTTCACTTGTGTTCTAAATTCTTACTTGCCAGAATTAGCATGATCGAATTGCTTAAAAGGAGGACGAAGGCATGGTTTGTATCATTCTTGTATGCATAAGTTTGTGTGTGAGAGAGCATCTTGTTGAGAGTGTATCAAGGAGGAGCCTATACGCAGAATAGAGAGGGAGACTTCCTTGAAGACCAGCGCTAGGATTTCGGAGGAATTCCTAAATAATAGGAGCCATTATTGCACTAGGAAATAGGAGATTTCCAGCACTAGGAAATAGGGTTGGATTGCGCAAGGAAGTAGGAGCTAGGTTGAGAGGATTGCAGGAGTTTTCAAGCTTAGTCCAAGCAGTGAGAACAAGTGTGTTCTCGAGTGAAACAGTATTGTCTTGTAAGAAATTCATATGCTCATACTTTTTCAATAAACTTCTACAGCAAGTAGAGGGTTTTCCCAGTTGGGTTCCCTAGAAAAACCATTGTTTTATTGTTATCGTGTGAATGTGTTTTTATTTATGTTTCTATTCCACTGCAAATTTAAAGTAGAGAAATTATGTGTCTTGGTGAATTGAACCTAGTTTCAGTTTGTTCATTCAAGCAGTTACAGAATTTCAAGGAAAATATGCATGGTATTAAAGCAGACATTTGCATAAAGACTAGCACACGGAGAAGGGACAAAGGAGGCCTGTGCGCAGAGATTTCGAGCCAATCAAAGGAGGTCATCATTCTGTGATTAATTTGCTAAGGTTTTGTGTGTTGAGAAAGGGATAGTGGCCTTAATCTGTTGTCTATATAAAGGGTCAAAATTTTGTGTTGTGGGAGGAGGGTTGAGGCCCTAATCTGTTGATAAGAAGGCTCAGAAAGGGCCTATTTTATTGTGGATTGGAGGTCAGATTTACCTCGGGTAGCAACGCAGTAAGGGAGAGGCTTTTTAGGTCAAATTCTGGAATTACAAACCTGAAGTATAACCGCAAACCTAGCCTCAGATAGTTGAGCAAAAGAGCGAAGTGTTTGGGAAGAAATGCAGGTTTCTTGATAGTGGGTCGAGGTGTGTTAGGTTTATGTTTGGGCTGCGAGTAGGCTAATCTCTATGGAGCCTTGTTGCTAGTGAAAGGGATGTCAACAAGAGTATTGAACAACAGTGTTTTGTGCCCAAGTTTTATGATACTGGTGGAGCAATATCACTGATAGTGGGCAACCTTATCAAGCCCTGGGTTCATTGTCTTTGGTAGAGCAGTGTTGATTAGTGAGGGCAGATTTTAAAAAGCATAGCAAAGCAGTCCCTTCGATAGTAGTATAGCGTTCCTACGACTGAGGTCAGATCACAATTTAGAGGGAGCCTCTAACTTCTACTCATGGAGGGAGAGGATCACAGTAGTGTTAGAAGATAATGGAGTGTTTGAGTTTGTGAAGCAAGAACAAATGCCTCCTACAAATGCCCAACAATTGATCCAGCATATAATAAGAATGACACAAAGGCGAGGAGGACCATTCTAGAAGGGGTCAAAGATCGTATCGTTTCCCATCTCTATCAGAAGAAGACAATGTTTGAGATGTACAAAGCTATCACAGATTTGTTTCAGGGTACCAATGATGCCAGGAAGCTTGCTCTCAAAAAGAAGCTAACAAGTATCCAGATGAGCAAAGATGAGCCAATCATCACATATCTTTCAAAGTTCACTCAAGTTAGAGATGAGCTAGGTGGTGTGGGTATGATTGTACCAGAGTGACCTGGTGAGTTTTGCATTACTAGGACTTCATAACTTTTGGTATAGCTTCCAGGATGCAATAAATGGCAGAGAAAATTTTCCTAGTTGGGAAAGGCTATGGGGTGATTGCATTCAAGAAGTGATCTAGAGATGTGGACCAGAGATGGTAGATCAACAAAGACAAAGGACGAGGAGAACTTTGCCATGGAAGGCAAAGCCAAGGGCAATAAGGGCCAAGGAAAGGCCGAGCCCAAACAGAAGGGTGAGAAGAAGAAGAAGGATCTAAGAAAGATCAAGTGCTTCCATTTCCATGAATTTGGGCACTATGCCACTAAGTGCCCTAAGCAGAAGAAGGAGTCCAATAAGGATCATGTAGCTACAATAGCGGAGGTAGATGCGTTTTCTGCCCAATTCGAGAAAGATTTCTCATTGATTACTTGCATGGTAAGCTAAGCTTATGGTATATTGATTCAGGAGCATCCTTCCACATGACTGGGAACAATAAGTTTTTTAGCCACCTGAAGGAGAAGGACATGCAATTCGAGCTAGCAGATAATGGCCAGTATGCAACTAAAGGAGTTGGTACTATCAGCGTTTAGAGGGAGTCAGGTAATCCTCTTCATCTCAGAGATGTCCTCTATGTTCCAGGATTAAAGCAGAATCTTGTTTTAGTAGCTACCCTTGAGGACAAGGGTTATAATGTCATCTTCAGCAGAGGTAAGGCTTACCTCCAACACTTAGCTTCTGGATGTAAGAAGCAAATAGGTGTAAGGAAGAAGAATATGTACTTACTATAGGTTGAGACAGGTACAGCCTTGAGCAGCAAGGCAGAAAGTTCTCAGAGTAGAGAAGTGATGGTTGAGCGAGAGCAAAATAGAGCTCTCAAGTTGAAGCCTTAGCCAGTATCTCAGTTTGAGTCTCTGCTAGTTGGCAGTTGGGCTAACCAACAAAATGATGAGGAGCATAGCCCGGGGTGAGTGGAGGCAACCACTCAATCAGTGACTCCTAATATAGGGAGAGTTTGAGCCAAGTGAGCAAAATATTTGTTTAAGGGAGATCAAGAGAGAGTTGGATCTTCCAATATCACCTTCAGCCAGAGGACGCAGCCACAGAGGTACACAGGGTACATGGCACTTACGACTAAAGTGATGGACTCGTAGACCATGGTTGGAAAGAACAAGTCTTCAGATCAGATTCCGCAGAAGAAAGCAGGGAAGCCTTCTAGTTCAGAGGGAGCAGTTGCGGCAGCAGAGAACGTGGTAGTGTTGGAGATAGATCCAGGTGGAAAAGGTTCTTTCAAAAGCACCTTCGCCACTAAGAGGGAGTATTGAAAGGTATATCAAGGGCAGCTCTTCTTGACTCGTGCCTTAGTCAAGAAAGACCACAATCAATTCTTCCTTTAGCAAGCACGAGTTCTTTGCGTTAGGACAAGTTCATGGAGTAGTTAACTCATGCGCAGAGATTGGCAGCTCAGTTATGTGGTTCTCCAAGTGCGAGTTCTAATTTAGAACAAGACGAGTTGGAGAGATTCAGTTTCGATTACAGCAAGGACTTGTTACATGAGCAGTTAACTCAATTAACAAGTTGAACTTCACTTGTGTTCTAAATTTGTACTTGCCAGAATTAGCATGATCGAATTGCTTAAAAGGAGGACGAAGGCACAGTTTGTATCATTCTTGTATGCACAGGTTTGTGTGTGTGAGAGCATCTTGTTGAGAGAGCGTATCAAGGAGGAGCCTATATGCAGAATTAAGAGGGAGACTTCCTTGCAGACCAGCGCTAGGATTTAGGAGGAATTCCTAAATAATAGGAGCCACTATCGCGCTAGGAAATATGGGCTGGATTGTGCAAGGAAGTAGGAGCTAGGTTGAGAGGATTGCAAGGGTTTTCAAGCTTAGTCCAAGCAGTGATAACAAGTGTGTTCTCGAGTGAAACAGTATTGCCTTGTAAGAAATTCATATGCTCAAAATTTTTCAATAAACTTCTACAGCAAGCAAAGGGTTTTCCCAGTTGGGTACCCTAGAAAAACCATTGTGTCATTGTTATCTTGTGACTGTGTTTTTATTTCTGTTTCTATTCTGCTGCAAATTTAAAGTAGAGAAATTTTGTGTCTTGTTGAATCGAACCTAGTTTCAGTTTGTTCATTCGAGCAGTTACAGAATTTCAAGGAAAATCTACACATCCTTGTGTTTGGATGTGGAATGTTTTGGTTGGTTCTAGAGTTCAGGCGCCATGGAGCCCCTGGCCTCTGTAATTCAAAATTTTCAAATTAGGTTTTCTTTGCCTCTGTTTAAACATTTCACTCATTACTCTCCCTATTGACCCAAACTCTCATGAGTCTAGCTATATGAACTGGGGACTGTTTAAAGTTTGGAATCATGGTGAAAATAGGTTGTCCAATGTCAATGAGTTTAGTGTTTGGACTCTTTTTCCCAGGATTGCTTCTCACCACCTTGGTTCCAGGAGTTGAGGTTCTGTCTCTCTTGTGCATCAGTCTTACTGAACAGGGTTGCAATCAATGGGACCTCGGAAGCTTTGATATCAATCCTTATGTACACTTGAACAGAATTGTTAGAGCTAGTATAGTATATCCTCATCAATTTCATTATGCAAGTTTGAGAAGCATGCAGAATAGAGATGTGCAGGAATTCCATAGAATTTTGTGATGACTTGAGGATCTTATACACTCCAACAGGAGCAACTTACTCTCTATGAACCCCAAGGGCCCAAAGTCAATGAAAATGAACATCATCGTGTTTCACAACAAGCAAATTTTATGAGCTTGTTGGTACAGAAAAAGAAAAAGATTGACATTCTGGAGGCAGAGTGCAGCATGCTCCATAATCTGGCCCTTAATGAAAGGAACTGTGTCTATGGCTTCAAACAACAAGCCCACAGAGAATTCGATCCAAGTTGACCATAAAGATGAGGAGACAGTTCACCAGTTAAAGGGCCCTATGGAAACTGAGAAGCAGAACCCCCCACAATCTGATGATATCCAGGAAGAAGCTGATAGTGTACATGTTTAACATTGATTTTATGTAATTCCGTGTTATAAATTTGTTAGGTGTTTTTGTGAAGCAGGCTCTCTATAGGCCAACTTGGGATGTATACTTCCCAAAATGTTGCAAGGTTCTTTTTGTAACATTAGACAACTGATTACTTCTGTTGAAGAACTCTGAGCAGCACTGTGTAACTGTTGCTAGCCCTGGCTGCAGCCTTTTGATTATAATAAAATTTTCTGTTTCAGTTTAAAAAAAAAAAAGGCATCCCATGTTAGGATCCATGCTTTGCAGTCATAACTAAGCGACCATGAATCTCCATTGTTGAGTTTCTTTCAACCATGTTTATCAATAGCATGACATTACACCTATAATAGCATGCTAGCCCATAACAACAAGAATTATCATATAGCTCTCTTAAAGAATATTGTCCATGAAAGCAATCCACATAAATCTGTGATGGAAAAGAAAAAAAGATGAATAGTTACTAATACAACACCTGTAAACAATTTGAATGCAGTAGGAATGTCTCTTTTTTGGGCAACCCAAAAAATGTCAGACTTCCTAGACAAATACAGTCCAGGATCTATAATAATCGGTTTTGCCCTTTGATTCCTGCATTTGGTATATAAATGTAAGCAATGAACTCTTAAAAACAAAACAGAGCAATTTCTGCTGTGACAAGTATAAGATGTATATAAAAACTGCACTTACTCTTTCCATCCTAAACTGCTGGTATGCTCAATAAAATTTAGATTCTTAGGCAGCGATGAAAATGTATGGAGCAAGTCTGCAACAAAGCGAACGATCAAATTGCTTTATCAACATTTGTTAGCTAGCCATAAACAAAGTTCAAGTCCCTTTACTCTTCACAATTTCCCCTAACTAAATGAATGTTAGGAAGTTGTCTCAATTACCTTTGAGAGGGCGTGTAGGCGACTCTCAAATGTTAGAGACAAATAAATCATTCGGGAGATAAGAAATTGATAAGAAATTAATAAAAAATCCAAAGACCAAGAGATCCATGAAAGAAATTAATATAAACAATTTTTTATAATTAATATAAACATTTAAAGGAATGTGACTAGACATGAATATTTTTTTGATAATTAATATAAACATTCAGAGGATGTGAGAAAATTAATAAAAAAATCCAAAGACCGAGAGGTCCATAAAAGAAAATCAATTCAATCCTTGAAACAGAACACTAGTGACTAGACATAAACATTTTTTCAACTCAAAAACCAAAAAGGCTATTATTGCAGTAACAAATTGTGCGGGGTCATACAATTCATCCCCCTGTTTTTAGTAGCTGCATAGCATAAGATGGATATAGCAATTTGAGGACCTCTTCTAGCTTCACTGTCCAATCCTCCTACTTGATTTACATGTTGGTTTCAGAGTCATTACTATAATATTGGCAAAAGGAGTCTTCACATGTTTTGTTGCATAGACTCAGATTATATTTCTATGAACGACTTGAACGTATAAATTGAATATATAAGGTACAATAAAGAAGGAAAAAAGCATACCATCTTGAGTTACAAGAGGATAGTCCGATGCACTGAGGTTGATAAACCAATCCCACTCCTTACTTTTTCTCAGGAGAATAGCTGCAGCATGAAGTGTGTTTGAAACCATGGTGGGTCCTTTGTAAGTGATCATATTAGCCTTAGTAATCATATGCACATTGCCCACCTCTGCAAAGATCGGATTTGATCTGACATAGTTGGCAAGGTCTACTCTTTCTTTCGGCGAAGATTCCCTGTCTAAATGCACAACATATTGATTCAAGGGATGGTAAAGAGATGCCAGAGTCCTTTTTAATTTCCCCCCGTCACCTTTCGACCCTGAAATAAGGTAGGCAAATCTCGGAGGCCCTGGACGAGCGACAGGGGCAGGAAGCACGACCTTGGACTCTGCAAACACTGTTTTTGAAGAACCGAGGACATCCCCAAAACGGAAAGTTGTTAATATAGAATTTAATGTGTTCTGGGTATAAATGTTCCCCGTGTTGAAGTCTATCACCAGAAGAAACAGAGATCCTAGGGAACAGAAGGCAAGAGGAATTAACCACTTTTTTTCCATATTCGCAAAACTGAAATGCATCTGCGTCAATCGCTTCATCACAAACGTTAATGGTTACACTAAGTATTTTGGCATAACCCAATCTAAAGAATCAAATTGTCAGCACCAATAGAGATCTGGTTTGGTTAGGTGCTAACAAGTTTTGCATTTTCCTCCGATTTCACCAAAAGGGGGTTTTCAAAAGAAAAGTAATTCGAACATAATCAGAGAGAATACCTGCAAAAAAACAGAAAAATAAAGGCAGAAAAGTCAGTAAATAAAATATTAACAAATCTAAGATTTAAATATGCAAATACAGAGGAATGGAAATTAAGAACAAAACACATAAATTGAGATTAATAAATATTACTAATGACGGAAAACTCTGGAAAGCTCCGAACGTACAATTATATTAAGACATTTCTAGAAGATTGAAAAATTATTTTACTGCTGTTCAACCAAACACCACTTATCAAATTTGTATACGATTATGAACAAAATCTGGCTTCTTTGATTACTTACTGTTTGCACGAAGATAATGCAAATTACAGGAACATAACAATCTGTTCAAAAAGGTATTCATTCAAGGCAGCATCGCCGCAATGAAATAAATCCATCGATCTGTGCTGACGGAGTTAATGAAATAAAGAATAAACTGCACTAATTTAAGGACCCGGGAGAAGCAGAGATAAGGATCAACAAAAGCACCAATTTTTACATTATTTCAACAGTCTGGACGAAGGCCGGCTATCCCATATTAAATTACAGTAAATTACCCACTGCAAAATGAATTAAAGCGGCCACGGACAAGTTTCTGAGTACCTAGTCATGACCAAACTTCAATAGACCATGAAATTTGTATGATTTACTCAAATTCGCTTGGAATTTATCCTCTGCGAAACCGACACGCAACTTATCTCGCAATACAACCGACCGAAACGACCCTAATGCTCATGGAAACCCATGCACTCTCGGGAATGAATTTGTAATTTGTTCAAACCCTTATGTATCCAGCTTGACTTTTAAGATCAGATTAGTGCAAGGGAGGTCGCCAGCTCAATCCCACCCATGTGTCCCAGAATGCCACCGTAAGTCTAGAATTACGAAATCCCCACAGCCTCTGCCGGGTCCTTCACAGCCGAACCACAAACACACCAACAAAGACAAATTTGACAGCCGGTTCACCGTCTCCCAGAGGATAGAACCCAACCGCGAACATCTAACAGTAGCCTTTTACTGTGAGGCTCTATAGTACGGCCACGTGACGTGGCAATGTACTGGTCGTACAAGGCGCCGGAGACCGCGTTGGATTGGGTGGACGCTTCAGCCCGCCGTCCGTGTTCCTGCAGAAATGCCACGTACTAAACGTGACACGGCATGGCCTTTCTAATTTTTGTTCTTCCATAGATTTAGTTCCTGTTGGATGCTCCTTAGGCCGACTATCGCGCGATGAATTTTCAATGTGGAACGATGACGGGTCAAATGGTTGTTTGAGTGCTGGACATTGTCGCCGACGGCGAATTTTTCTTCGGATCGGATTGAATAAAACTCCGAACAAAAAAAGCGAAGTCTCAGATTCTTTAAACATGGTTGATGATTTTGGGGTCTAAACATTTAATGTGACTATTGTGACGTTTGCGTGTGGTCCCCAACTCGATGTTTTAGCTCACAACTTCTGTTTTATCATATGTGATTAGCATAATGGATGTCTTTTGTTTTTTTTATATTCCATAAACATTTATGGAAGGGTGGGATGATTTTAGTTCCACATAAATAAGTTAGTTGTTTTTAGTGTGATTTAAAAATTTAAGTTCTCTAAAATTTAACAGGAATTTATTGAAATTACAAGTTTGATGAGTGATTCTATACCATCAAAATTTTACCTCAAATTTTCCCGCCTAATTCCAACACCACAAAATCCAAAAAAACACACTAAAAATAATTCCATACATAAATATTCTTACAAAGCATTTATTTAATATTGATGTGTTTAAAATATTCAAATAATTATAAATTTCATAATGTAAAATTCAGCATGGAAAATAGTTAAAAATTAAAATACTGTTATCATATGGGATTAGAATTAGGGATGTTTTTTTGTTTTTTATTATATTCCATATACATTTATGGAATGGAATGATTTTGGTTCCAGACAAATAAGTATTTGTGCAGCGCATTTAATGTTATTGTGTTTAAAGTATTTAAATCATTTTAAATTTCATATATTAAAATTTAGTATGAAAAATAGTAAAAAATTAAAATATTGTAAAAAATTAAAATATTGTATAATGTTTTTAATGGTATATTCGTAATTAAAATATTGTATAATGTTTTTAATGGTATATTTGTAATTAAAAGATTGTATAATGTTTTTAATGGTATATTTGTAATTTTAATTTATAATGGAATAATTATTTTTTAAATATTTTTTTAGTTATTTAAAATTTGATAAATATTATTAAAAACTAGTTTAAATAGTTTATTGTTTTAAAGATTTTTTTGATTTTTTAGGATGTAGAATTCATTTATGTATTTACAAATGTATTTCGAATAATAAAATCACAATTTTACTAAAAATTGTTTTGTGAGATTTACGGAAAAAAAAAACTATTTTGTTTATTAATTGAACTAGACCTTTAATATATATAAAATTTGAAAATTTTGTGTTCTCACATTTATATGGAATGAGTATAATTAATAATATTGATTAAAATTATTAAAAGTATATATATTTTTATTTATAATTTAATTTTTCTATATTTCAAATTTTTTTATATTAAATTTAGCATTAAAAATTTTAATGAAAATATTGTTTTTAAAGACAAATGGATTTCATGTTGTACCATCATCTCTATAATCCTATATTTCAAAACTCAAATTTATGATTGCAACCCATTTCTATGGAACTTTCTAGAAAAAACACAAAATCTAAAAAAATTTAGACTATGTCATTTTTACATAATAAAATAATAAATATAAATTTTTAACTTCATAATAAAAAATTAATAAAAACTAATTTAAGATTTTTAATATTAAAAAATAATTATTTTAATGAAATTTAAATAATGAAAGTCTTAAAAATATTAATTAAAAAAATTAATATTAACATTTAATATTTTAATAAAATTTAAATAATCAGAGTATTAAAAATATTAATAAAAAATAATTTTTTATTGTTTTGAAAAAAATATAGTTATTTATCCATGGGTTTTGGATAGAGAGTGATCGAGTGTTTAGTGTATTTTGCCTATCAATATTTATTGTATTGTATAACATAAGTGTATAAAAAATAATGTATTATTTTTATTATCAATACCATACTTATTAATATATTATTTTTGCTATCAATACCATACTTATTGTATTACATAACATGAGTACATAAAAAAAAGTTAATCATTCTTGATTTATTTTAAACTTAAACTAACTTTTTAATAAATATATATATATATATATATTATTTTTTTATATTATAAAATATATATATTAGTTAATTTAATGATGTTTGATAAATTCGGGTTTATTGTAGATTTAGGCTTGTTTATTATTTCAAATGCTATTACCTCTAGAGATATTTAGGTTGGTTAACTTTGTGTAATTTAAGAAAGAGTTGATTTGTAAGTTTTTAATGTAATATTACGTTCATTTTTTTATTTTGTAACAATTTTTTTCCCTTCTATACTCATTTTATATATGTACTCACAGGAATGATCATAATGGATATTGGTTTTCTTATGTTGACTACCTAAATTGAAACTACACCTTCATAATGGATATTGGTTTTCTTATAAAGACTACCTAAATTGAAACTACATCTTCATTGTAAAATAAATTACCTTATTTTTCTTAAATATAAGGAAATACATCAACAATACAATGAAAATATGGGAAAATATATAAATTTAACCCTTATACATCATGAACACATCATTTTAGATGGTATAATATCTCTTCAATAACAATAGTGAAATAATAACAATAAAATAAAAGAAAGAAACTTGTTGAATTTGTAATTTTATTTAATTGATGAAATTTTTAGTTATAAAAATTTTGATTTAATTTAAAATCAGTGATTTTATAAAACATATATATATTTGAAGAGACATTTTCTAAATCATATTCATGTGTATTTCATAAATTCATAGTATTATGGTTTTTCTCTTTTTATATTCATTAATTTTTATTTGAAATTCATTTTATTATTTTATTTAATCTTTTTAATCACTTTTTAATTATTTTTGGTTCTTAACCGTTTATTTGAATAATAAGAAATGTAATTTAAATATTATTAATTGGTTTATATTATATTTTTTACTTAGAATTTAACCATTGTATCTCTACATTATTTAACTATCAAACTCTCTATCTTAGTCCCCATAATTAACCACAGTGGTTAGAAACGCCTAGATTTTTACCGAAAATTTACTCTTCAAATAATATGAATCATAAGCCTAAATCACAAAAAATATTGTAATAATAACACAAATAAATTTATTTTATTGACCTCTATATTAAAAAATAAATAGATAAATGAATTAGTACTTTTTTATTTACTTTTTTTTGAATTAGTATTTTTATTAAATATTGAGTTTTATTAATTTTATTATTATTAGAATGTAGAACTTTTCCTAATTCGTGTATTCATTTATTATGCCTTGTCTTTTAGTTAATTTTTTACTATTTTCTTTTTTTAATTTATTGATTAAAATAAATAAATAAATAAATTTAGAAATAATAATAATTTCTTAATTATTTTTGAATTTTACTTTTAGTCTTTAGTACTATTTGTTTTTTTTTCCATAAGGAAAAAGTCGTAATTTCTATTAATATGGAGAAATTACATTTTGCAGATGCTGATGCATATTCATATTGTGGTCTAGAGGCTTGCCTTGTACAAAAAAACCCTGTATGTCTTGACCTCGACGCAGGGAGTCCTTGTAACTGTAACTAGATATGTCCAAAACTTTCTAACATGATGTAAACACATTACATTTCGGCTCTACGCAGAGAGCACTGTGTAACTGGTTCATATATAATGATGTATATACATGTAAATACATATGTCAAAATCCACATAAAACATAATCTGATTATATGAGGGTCTGAGACCCATTCCTAGTAAGGTCATCAAAAGGTCTGTGGTAGTGCTGATGGAAGGTTCCATCAATCTCCTCCTGGATCAGGCAGTCGTCTCATTGTCTGTGCGCTGCCTCTTTCGATGGCTGGTCCGCATCGGTGTTCTGTTCCCTGTAGATATGGCGACAGACAAAGGATTCAAAAGATATGATCATATTTTTGCCTCATCAAGAATATGTCTCAAAGAGAATGCATAGCAATGAGATGCATCGTTCAGCTAGTTGCAAACAATTTGTGAATCACCAAATAGTTGTAGGTGGCTGCAATATTTTTGTAATGCAAAGTGTATGATATGTTTTGCTGTGCTTAATTCAGCAAAATTGTAGGTGCATCTGCCAAGCTTGATCTGGATCTTATAACAATGTGCATCGTTGAGGTATAGTATCGCTCCTCCACCGCAGCCTGCTTCTTGAGCAGAGCCATCAAAAAAAGCCCAAGGCTTCGATTTGTCAATACTTAAAGGCCTGTTAGTGCGGGGGGGGTAATAGAAACTACCTCAGGTAGTAAGTCATAATCAGCAATAGTGTGACTCAGTATTACAGGCCAATGGGGTGCCTTGTTATGAAAAATAATCTGGTTCCGAGCTATCCATATTGCCCAGCAAACAAGCAATGGCATGTTGATGGATTTTCCAGTATGATCTCGGCACCAACAGCTCCAAGGCTCCATTATATTCGGACCCTGCCAGTCTTTGAGGGAAGGATAGTGAGCAGAAATATTTTGCCAAAAGTCTTTAGTAACATTGCATTTTAAAAAAAGATGTTCAGTGCTTTCCTCTTCTATACAACAGAGATGGCATCTGAATGGTCCATGAAATGATCGCTTCATAAGATTGGTTCCAGTAGGGATTTTGTCGAAGAGTATATTCCACATTAAAAGGCGAGTGCATGGGGCACTTTAGTACTATTTGTTATTTTTAAGGCTTTTTCATTATTTTTATTTTCTAGTTTTGATCTACAACTATCACTATATTCACAGTTAGGATTAATATGTTACATCTCTACTATTTATTAGTTTTATGATTTAGCTATCTATCTATGTCCAGTAAATAGTTCTAAATGTGATTTAAAATCTATATGTGATTTAAATATTTGGTATAAATCATAAATCACATAATCCTACATTCTAAGATATTTTTAATTAATTAACATTATTTTTAATTAGGTAAGAAGCTATCTATATAAATAACATCTTTAAATAATGATAATGAATGATACCATATTCATAAATGACAATTAATAATAACAACTAATAATAATAAATATTCTCCATATCTATTAACTAGATGATAACAAATTTTAGAAATAATCAACTAACAACAAAAATAGAAAGAAAAAAACACCTTTATCATCATGTACTAAATGTCATCAAATACATTACATACAAAGTAATGTCACACAAATGTGTAACAAACCATTCATAACCTTTAAATTCACTAACAACAATATAACACATAGAAAGCTTATTTTAAAACTTTCATTAAAAAAATGATTGCCTTCTCAAATAAAATATATCAAAAACACCATCTAACTAATTATCGGCATTATCCATTCCAACCATCAATTAAATGATATCATCCATTCCAACAATCAATTAAATGATAATAATTGGTTATTTCAAATAATATTTTTCTATTTATTAATAATATTCCACTAAGTGGCCGGTGAATTCTGACTTAGCCCGTTCAAATTTATGTTTCTTCAACATTAATTTTGATGGGTCGCTGCACATAAGTTAGTGGTTTCTTCCCGTTTATTGCAATTTGCAAACTTGCCCTAGGGTTGGGTGAGGCGACTATTTGCATGTCGTGTTAGATACCCAAACGTCTTCCCTACTTTAGAAAAAAGAAAAACCAAAAAAAAAAGGGGGACCTTGAAATGTTGGTGGGCTGTTGACTCCAAGTGACGTTAACACGCCTCCTAGCAGTCTGCCATGGGGGGTCCATCTCCACCATAATAGTGGTTAGATGTGAAAGCCACGTGTACCTATTGAGAGGAAGTCCGTACTGAGGACACCCGTATCCACTAACGCTTTTTTCTCGGAGGTCCCATGCAATACTTTAAAGAAGCAAAATCAAACTTGTGAAAGTGGGTAGAAAAACAAATTCATGGCCCAACCACCATCATGCATGGAAGCTGGACAATAATGAGTATGACTAACTACTTTTTCACGTGTTCACATTGTAACTTTATAGATTGCTTTAAATTCAACGTTGTCTAATCATATAATTAAAAATATGTATAATCATCTAATTAAAAACGAAATAAGAGAGTTTGTCTACATAGTTCTAAGCAATAATTAAAAATATCTAATCTTACACTTAAAAAAAATAAGTAAAAGATTTTGTCCGTTAAGTGGAGAATGTTTAAGTGTGACATTTTATTACTATATTTATATATATGAGAATTTCGAAGAATATGAGTTTAACATTCACACGACCCTCGATGATCGAAGAAAGAGATTCCATACACTGTACGGCAATCAGAGTCCTATTTTCTCGAGAGGCGTGAAAGAAAAAACATTTTCGCTAACTTAATTGTCAATCATATGTTTCCGTGAAATGCGCGTTGATCGGTGATTAAGAAAATAAATTTCCCTCTTGGGGTTTCATAGACGGAACGAGTTCGGAGTATTCGAAGAGCCTAAGAGAGCCACTGTTCATACAGTGCAGGTAAAGGTTTTTGGTAATTTATTTAAGAAATGAGCGTTTCAAAGAGTGCTTGATTTTTAAATTTTTTAAATTTGAAATATATTTCAATTTGTTGTTTTTGTTTTTTAAAATAGAGTATTTAGTAACTAATTTTAAGTTTTAAAAAAATATTAATATTTAAATTTAATTTAATTTAAAAAACAATACCTATTATTTTAAAAAATATTAATATTTAAATTTAATTTAATTTTTAAATACAATACATATTATACGGATTAGCATTCCATTGTTATATTGTTATATTAGGTTGGGTTTAAGTTACATTTATAACTTTTTAAACTAGTTTGTAAATTATAGTCATAGTTGTAGATTTTTTTAACTTTTAAATCATGTTTTTTCAATTAAATCGAAATCGTTTTTCTCTTTGAATCGTGATCTATAATGTTTTCTAAATTGTGATCTATAATATTTGCTAAATTGTGATCTCTAATGCTTAGAATTGTCTCTTCTGGATTAATCACATCAATCTTTTTGGGGTCGATGTTTAAAACCCTCCACTATGGCTCATCATCATGACATCGTTGTAATCTTTTCAAACTTAACTTCCAATTTTGTTTTTTAATCTGCTTATGTATAGTGTAAATTTAGCTTGTGTTGTATGATCATTAATTATATTAAATTTAGGTTTGATTTTAGTTTATTATGGATTTTTATAAAACTAATGATTTTTAATAGATTTAAAAATTATTATTAATTATATTATATTTGGATTTAATTTTAGTTTACTATAGAATTTTATGAAATTCATCAATTTTATGTCATGGGTTTTAAGTAGAGAATAATTGGGTACTATTAAGGCACTCCTTGATGTTAAGGTTTCTGGTTCAAACTTATGAGTAGTCTCATTGGTCTAAACAAAAAAATGATTAATTTTAATAGATTTAAAAAATTATTCAGTTTCATGAAGTTGTCACGTTAAGTAGATTTCAAAACTTACAATTTTCATGAATTTTATCTTTTTTTCATCAAGAGGTTTTTATCAAGGTTATTTTATTCATATGCTTTTCACCTTTCATAGCTTCATGGCACACTACTTTGAGGTCCATGGCAATGTAATTATGGTTAAGGAACTATAATTGTATTCTAATCTAGGGTTAATGTAGTAGATATACATATTGTTTTGTAATATTTTAAGGAATATACAACGAAAAATAGGAAGTGCAAACATTGAACATCCTTTTGGTTTTCCTAGTTTGGGTTTCCAAGGTAAAATCTCTATGTTAAATTTGTGTGTTTATGTGTGTGAAATCGCATTTTTTTATTTATTAAGGATCTATTTGCAACAATTAATAATGTAGAGTTAAAACCTACATTTGGTATCCGTGCAATTTGGCTTCAAGGGGATGCCTTTGTGGCTAAGGATTTTGGCTCGAGCATGTAGTAGACCATGCTATAGTGGGAGATCTATGGAATCAATTGTTTTACTAAAAGAAATGGCGGAAGTTTAAAGATAGAGATCGATAAAATCAATGGACGAAATTTTGAGTTGTGGAAGCTCAAAATGGAAGATCTATTGGTGGAAAAATATTTATGGTTTGTTGTGGATCAAACACTACACCAATGAGAATGTTGATAAATGACTGGACCAAGTTGCATTAGAAAGAAAAAAGCATAATATGATTGTGTCTCTTAGATTTAGTATTATTGAGTGTCTCAGGATAAGCTACAACAAAGGCATTATGGTACAAGTTAGGGGCTTTGTATCAATTTAGGTCCTTGGTGAACAAATTGTTCCTACAAAATAAGTTGTATAACCTAAGAATGAAGTATGGGAACTCGATGACAGAGCATTTGAACGTCTTCAATACTGTAGTAAATCAACGATTATCTATTTATATTAATAATTTAGATGAAAATAAGTGTATCAATTTATTATGCTCTTACTAAACTCATGGGATAGTCTAGTTGTTGTTGTAGGTAATAATACAACTACTTTAAGTTTCGATGAAATAATCGCATCCTTGTTATTGAAGGAGATGAGATAGAAAAACATGGAAAGTAAGAGTATAGATGTCTTATCTATTTGTTGAAGGTGCTGGAAATCCGTCAACCAAGGGGTCTCCCTAATGAAAAGTCCCAATTAGACTTTTCACCGTTTAGTGTGGGAGACCTTCCAGAACTAAGGGCCGACTGCCATATATTACTATCGATTTTCCTTGGCTAAAAAGTTCAGCACAAGAGAGCAATGTACAGGTGCTTTCATATTAGCAAGTGAATATGCCTTGTGGAATGTTCAACTGCGGAATGTATCAAGGTTCTTTTACCGAAAGGGAGAGGAAAAGTGAGCCTTTAAGAGAGGAGTAATAGTATTGATCTAATAAAGACACACGAGCATATACATAAGAATGAATCGTTGATCAATCAACGAAATAGTTCACACAGAAGAAATGATTGTTAAAATGAATACAACACACCTTCAACATGATAAGTACCAAAGCCACCGAAATAGTTCAGTTTCCTTAGTACAAATGAAAACAACATACATCACAAACATTCAAAGAATAATCCTACAATATTTATGACATATGCATGAAAGCGTGCTTGCTCAACGAGCTTCGTAATTAAGAAAAAGTTCCAAGATACATCAGTACATAGAACACCACTAGCTCCAATAGTGGAGCATTAGAGTAGTCACTCACTCCTCTAAAAGAACTATCTTTCTCTCTTATGCCTGGTAGGAGGAGCCAAGGTGAAAAGTCCTTTACATGAGCAATGAGGGTGTATATATAACAAATGGGTGATCATTCACCTCCCTTGTGACTCTTGGACTACCCTCATGATTGTTTGACTTCTCTGTGACCTTTCGACCTCCTACATGACTTTTCACTTTACATGGATGACTCTTGGAATTCCACTTCACATTACATTTTCCAATATAGAATTTACATATTCCACAAAATGATGTGGCACATGATAACTCATGACATGACACTGATCACATGGATTGTGTAATGACATGGAAGTGTTAAGCCAATCTTTGTTGTTGTTTTCTTTGTGCCTTCTTGAAAGATGAACATGGTCTTCTTCTTCCTCCTTGTGGCTTGAATATTGGAGCCTTCTGTTGGGTTGTGTTATATTCTTTCCACGACTAGCCCACGTAGTTAACCGGGGGTTAGAAGGGGGGAGGTCACAGGGGGTTAGAGGTGCACCCGTAACCCCACTTTATGGGTTCCGAGGCAGCGCCCCAGAAAATTTTGGTTTTGGACCCTATGTTAGGATGGGTGGACCCACCTATGGTTTTGTGCATGATTTTCGCACATGTTTTTGGACGCGATGGTTTTCGGTCCATGGTATTGGACACGATGGTTTTCGGTCCATGGTATTAGACGCGATGGTTTTCGGTCCATGGTATTGGATGCTTCGGCATGTATAAATATGTATTATAACATTGAAAGGAACATAATGAAAAATCAAGCTAGTAGTCCCGGTTTTCGGATCCAAGGGAAAATCTCTGTGTATATGTGTTTTATGTGTTATGCTCTCACATTGTTTATTTTCTGTGTTTTAGAATTCGTATGCAAGTAATGTCTGTACGGGGTTAAAACCTACATTTGGTATCAGAGCAGATTTGGCTTCAAGGGGACGCCTTTGTTGCTGAGGGGTTTCGCTCGGGACTGTGGTAGACCCTGTTCAGTGGGAGATCTGTGAGATCAATTCTGGTGGTGAAAGAAGATGGCGAGCAGTGGAAAGATAGAGATCGAGAAATTTAATGGTCAGAGTTTTGAGTTGTGGAAACTCAAGATGGAGGATCTGTTGGTGGATAAAGATCAGTGGATCGCGGTAGATCCGGATACTAAACCAATGGGAGTGTCCGATGAAGAATGGAAGAAGTTGGATTGGAAGGCAAAGAGCACAATACAATTGTGTGCCTAAAATTCAGTATTGTTGAATGTATCAGGGGAAGCTACAACAAAGGCTTTGTGGGACAAGTTAGGGACTTTGTACCAATCTAAGTCTCTGGTGAATAAATTGTTCCTGCAGAAAAAGCTATATAACATGAGGATGAAACATGGAGACTTAGTGACAGAGCATCTGAATGCATTTAATACTGTGGTAAGTCAGTTAGCATCTGTTGATATTAAAATTTCAGATGAAGATAAGTGCATCAGTTTGTTGTGTTCTCTACCAGATTCCTGGGATAGTCTGGTTATTGCAATAGGTAGCAATGCAACTACCTTACAGTTTGATGAAATAGTCTCAGCCTTGCTGATGGAGGAGATGAGACGGAAAAATATGGAGAGCCAAAATGGTGATGCCTTGTCTGTACAAGGAAAGTCCCAGAACATAAACAAAATTAAGTCATCGAGTGGGAGATCTAAATCTAGAGGGAGATCTAAATCTCCAAGAAAACCTATAAAGGTGGTGTGCTGGAAATGCGGAAAGGAAGACCACTTCAAAAGGGACTGTAAATCTAAAGCTCCTGACAAAGGAAAGGGATCTGATGAGGCTCCTTCTGCAGAGGCGAAAACCACCTCAGATGAAGGTGGGGATGTGTACTTGGCTTCTTCAAGTACACATGTAGATCACGAGGCATGGTTGATTGACTCGGGTGCATCCTTTCACTTCACTCCCCATAGAGAGTGGTTCTGTGAGTATGAGAAATATGATGGTGGTGATGTCTTCTTGGGGGATGACAGGAAGGCTAGAATCATTGGTCGTGGAAAAGTAAAGTTGAAGCTGCAAGGTGGAAGGGTTAGAACACTTTCGGGTGTTCTGCATACTCCTGCATTAGCCAGAAATCAGATTTCTATAAGTAAGCTGGATGATGCAGGTGTAAAAACAGTGTTCGAGAAGGATACCTGCAAGATGGTTCGGGGAGCATTGGTATTGATGCAGGGAGTTCGGATTGGAACTCTGTACAAGCTGCAAGGTAGCACTGTTGTTGATGGGTGCAACAGTTATGTGGTTCCTCAAAGTGGAGCAGAAAATCTAGTGGTCTCTGGAGAAAAGACCATGTTGTGGCATCAAAGGCTTGGACATATTAGAGAGAAGGGCCTTCGAATACTTCATGGTAAAGGTATGGTAGAAGGTATGAGTAATAGCTCTCTGGATTTTGATTTCTGTGAAAATTGTGTATACAGGAAGCAGAATCGGGTGAGTTTCCCCTCTGATGGTAAGAGGGCGAAACATATATTAGAGCTTGTGCACAGTGATATGTTTGGACCTGTGAAGGTTCCATCACTAGGCAAGTCTGTGTACTATGCATCATTTATAGATGACTTCTCAAGGAATACATGGATATATTTCCTTAAGAATAAATCTGAAGTCTTTGACAGGTTTAAAGAATTTAAGGCTGTAGTGGAAAACCAAACAAAGAAGAAGATAAAGGTGCTAAGGACAGATAATGGTGGAGAGTTTTGCAGCAAGGAATTTGAAGAATTTTGTAAGAAGTGTGGTATATCACGGTAGAAAACTACTCCATATACACCTCAGAAAAATGGAGTTGCAGAAAGAATGAACAAGACATTGATGGAAAGGGCAAGAAGCATGCTTAGTGGTGCCGGGTTAGGATAGGAATTCTGGGTAGAGGCGGTGGATACTGCATGTTACCTGGTCAACAAGTCACCTTCATCATCGTTGGAGGATAAGACTCCACAAGAGGTATGGACTGGTAAGAAATCCTCTCTTTCACATCTGAGGGTATTTGGATGTAATGCATATGTACATGTTCCAAAGGAGAAATGAACCTAGTTGGATAGTAAATCTGAAAAGTGCATCTTTATTGGGTATAAGGATGGTTTAAAGGGTTATAAGCTTTGGAACCCAGTCACACGGAAGGTTGTGTACAACCAAGATGTGGCGTTCAGATAGGTGAAAGATGTTATTAAACATGAAGTCTAACGAAATGAACCTGAGAAGGTAGAGTTTGAGCTAAAGGAGGAAGAATCAGACTCTACAGCAGAGGAGGAATCAAAAGATGAAGAGCCACAAGCTCTGGCCGTGAGAAGATCAGTTAGAGAAAGAAGGCAGCCAGAAAGGTATAGTCCTTCTGCTTTCTATTCAAATTTTTCTTTGTCTGTTACTGATGATAATCCCAGAACCGTGAAGGAAGCAGTGGATTCAGAGGATGGAAAACTCTAGAAAGAGGCCATGTTTGATGAAATGGCATCTTTGCACAAAAATGAGGCTTGGGATATGGTGGATTTACCGGTTGGAAAGAAACCCATTGGCAGCAAATGGGTGTTCAAAAAGAAGACAAATGCAGAAGGAAAAGTGGAGAAATACAAAGCTCGGTTGGTAGAAAAAGGTTATTCCCAGGTGCCGAGAATTGATTTTGGTGATATTTTTTCTCCTGTTGCCAAGGTAACTTCTATTAGATTACTTTTATCTGTTGCCGCTACTTTTGATTTTGAGGTAGAACAGATGGAAGTGAAGACAACATTTCTTCACGGGGATTTGAAAGAAGAAATCTACATGAAGCAACCTGAAGGCTTTGCAGCGAAGGGTAAGAAAGAACTAGTATGCAAGTTAAAGAAGTCTCTGTATGGGTTAAAACAGTCACCAAGGATGTGGTATAAAAAATTTGATACGTTTTTACGGGGACTTGGCTTCACTAGAATCAAATCATATCACTGTGTGTATTTTAAATTAATTGGTGACCGTGTAATTTATCTGGTCTTGTATGTGGATGATATTTTGCTGGTTGGAAATGACAAAGAAATTATCCAGGATTTGAAGACCCAATTGTCCTCCAAATTCGACATGAAAGATCTTGGTGCTGCAAACTATATTTTGGGCATGGAAATTAAAAGAGATCGGGCAAAGAGGAAGCTCTGGTTAAACCAGAGGAAGTATGTCGAGACAATACTGCAGAGGTTTAATATGCAGGATAGTAAACCGGTGAAGGTTCCTATTCCTGTAGGTGTGAGGTTATCTGCTAAACAGTGTCCCAAGACACAATAAGAGGAAGATGACATGTCCCGTGTTCCATATGCAAGTGCAGTCGGTAGCTTGATGTATGCAATGGTCTGTACTAGACCAGACATTGCACATGCAGTGGGAGTATTGAGCAGGTTTATGTCAAAACTAGGGAAGGAGCACTGGACAACAGTGAAACGGGTTTTCAGGTATTTGCGTGGCACTAGTGATTATGGTTTGTGCTACTAAGGAAGATCAGGATTGGATAGAATGTTGGATATTCATGGCTTTGTTGATGCAGACTGGGTTGGAGATCTGGACCAGAGAAGATCTACAAGTGGGTATGTATTTAACCTATTTGGAGGTGCAGTCAGTTGGATGAGTAAGAAACAATTTGTAGTGGCACTATCAACTACAGAGGCAGAATACATGGCAACCACTCATGAAAGCAAGGAAGCAGTTTGGTTGCAGAGGTTGTGTTCAAGTATGGGGTTAGTATAGGGAGCTATAAGGATAGACTGTGACAGCCAAAGTGCAATTTTATTGGCAAAGAACCCCGCATATCATTCAAAGACAAAGCACATTGATGTTCAGTATCACTTTGTGATGGATATGATAGAAGACAAAAAGGTGTTGCTGGTAAAGGTGGACACTTTGAAGAATACTGCAGATGCATTAACAAAATTTGTGAGCTCTGAGAAGTTCTCTTGGTGTAGAGAGACAATGGGAATTTCAAGGTTGGATAAATGACTAAACTCTCTTGTGGCCCCTTGTGGAAAGAAAACAAGAAGTGGGAGAATGTTGGGTTGTGTTATATTCTTTCCACGACTAGCCCACGTAGTTAACCGGGGGTTAGAGGGGGGGAGGTCACAGGGGGTTAGAGGTTCACTCGTAACCCCACTTTATGGGTTCCGAGGCAGCGCCCCAGAAAATTTTGGTTTTGGACCCTATGTTAGGATGGGCGGACCCACCTATGGTTTTGTGCACGATTTTCTCACATGTTTTTGGACGCGATGGTTTTCGGTCCATGGTATTGGACACGATGGTTTTCGGTCCATGGTATTGGACGCGATGGTTTTCGGTCCATGGTATTTGATGCTTTGGCATGTATAAATATGTATTATAACATTGAAAGGAACATAATGAAAAATCAAGTTGGTAGTCCCAGTTTTGGGATCCAGGGGAAAATCTATGTGTATGTGTTTTATGTGTTATGCTCTCGCATTGTTTATTTTCTATGTTTTAGAATTCATATGCAGGTAATTTCTGTAAGGGGTTAAAACCTACACCTTCGACGTAAACTTGATCTCCAAATATTGTCACAACTAATGTCCCTTTGTCTTCTCTAGATTGATTAACTTTTTCTTGCAGCTTCGAAGGTGTCTTCTAGCCAGGTCTCCTTCTTCATCCCTTCATCATCGTCCTATCATAACATGATAGAATACTTGTGTTATAGACATTTTTGTGCCTTACAGCATGGAGCATGAAATGTCAATAATCTGAGGGATCCAAAGTCCCTAAACATGTTGTTCCTACCCCTAGAGGAACAAGGTCAACAAACCACAGCACTACAGATCAGTTCTCCACTGAAAAACACTCAAAAACAGGTCAATTTTGGATCAAAGCAGCTGCTCCACTAAGCATCTGCGCTGAATGTCAGAAGCTCTATGGTGTACCTGCGCTGCATAGCAAGTGCAACAAAGGCTACCTGCGCTGGGCGTACTTTGACATGTGGAGGAATCTTTTCTCAATGTGCCAGTGCCCAGGAAGCTTCCAAAATGACACTTGGATCAGAAGATTCGCCTAATGATGAGTAAAGAGGTTCTAAAACTCCAAGTGGAAGGTAGAAACTCCGAGTGGACTCAAGGACTGAAGAACAACTGGAGTTGAAGAGGACAACAAGTCACACATCAAACTGACTTATCTTCACTCCAAAACTCTATATAAGGATCTCATCCCATGGGATCTGGAGGCCGGAATTTTGTGCAAAGAATTGCTGTTGGTTTACAGTTGTGAGTATTGGGTGATTGCTTGAGGGAGGTGAAGAGGAGATTTCTTTCCGTCGGGAAGGTGATGCTGGATTGGACCTCTCACGATTGTATCACCGCCTGAACCTTACTTCCTTATATTAATAAAGCATTTGAGGTTCTTCTATTCGCATGTGTTTCAATGGTGTATTGTCTTACTTGCGTATTTGATTTATGCTAATCCTTGAATCAATTATGAATGCATGCTTCTTGTAGTTTCCTTTTCTTGTCTTGTTCGCAGGATCTCGTGTAGTTGGGCCCGTGAGAAGACTTGGAGCTGGGAGCAAGCGGCAAATAGAGGAGATTGGATCGACCATTTGCGCAAGACATCGGTAAGTGGATCTCTTCCTTTCATCTCTTGCATGTCATAAAGAAGTAACTTTAGATAGCTTTGCTTCAGCTGTTGCTAAGGAACTATCACCCTTAGAATGGGATAGGGTCATTCCGTGTTGGATACTTTTCCCCACAACAGACTGGCGACTCCGCTGGGGATCGTGTCTTGTTGGTAGCTTGTGTTTCTTGCTATTCATTTCCTAAACAAAGGGAGTACCGAATCGAACTGCATTCGAATACTTCGAATGCAAAGTAGAGGGCAGCTACTCTAGCTCAGTGCTGGGCATGTTTATGATTTGAAGAGCTGATCCACAAGGACTCTTTTTAGCTCTTTGTGATAGTGTTCATCTTCCTTAATCATCCTCTAGTGTATACTTGACTGATAGCCTCTGATTTGGCCAAAAACCATTGATTTTTGAGCAAACTGTGACCCGGAATCTGAGAGAGACGAGAGTTGTCTCTCCAGTGCAGCTACAGCAAAGGCTACCTATGCTGCAACGTCCCGAAGGGGCTACCTGCGCTGCATGTCAGATTGACAGTGCAGCACCTGCGCTGATCCAGTTTTGCCTTGTGCAACTGGGGTTCCCCACTGTCTGTTGCCCAATTTTCAATATTGTTTTTGCAGCCTGTTGTCAACCTGTATACCCAGCTGAAACTACCTTTCTTTGCCTTCATTCCGCCTCAGTTGTATGAAGAAACCGTGATTGTTCTTATTGTATTTCTTGCTGTCATTCACAGTTTCCCGTAGCGAAAGTGAACTAGTCTTGCTGTGACCTCTTGAATCTAGACCTGTGATAAAGTGTCGTTGTGATTCTAAGAGCTAGTTTATTGCTGTTCATAGCTGCTTGAGCATTTGCTTTCGTTATATGGTTCGAATTTCAGTATTTCTTGTGTTGAAACGAGTGAATCTTAAGGTGTTCTTTTGATTATTGGACAAAAACTTGTTTGCTTTCGCTTGAAATTGAATTCGAAATTATACAACAGCTTTCTTTTTGTAATACATCAACATTAAGGAAGAAGAAAAGAAATACTTGCATTGTGCATGTGCATTTTGACAGTTTGCATGTCGATTTAGGAAAGTGCATCAGTGTGTGCTCTATGATCTGTTTGAAAAGATGATGTCTTTCTTTTCCTTCAGTAGTTAAGATTTTCATAAGTTGAAAGAATTGAAAAAGCTTGCTTATCATTCTTAGACTGCATTTAGGAGTTGTATCATACATCACGTGGTGATCCATAAAGGCAAACTGCTAAGCAAGATCAACCTAAAACGAACTGAATTTACCTAACAACGCTTTGAAACATAACGAAACACAGTAGAGGTCTAGGTAGAGACGTGAACCGGCGTCGTTAAACATAGTGACCGTCGATCTCTACGAAGGTGGGTGATTCCTCCTGAGGGACGATAGCACTAATACGGACTTGTGCCCCCGCGTACCGTCGCGTATATTGGGGGACCCCTATAGGAACAAAGCCTTTATCCATAGGAAGCCGTGTCGGCCGCCCTACTGATCGCGATGCAGTGAACACAACATTCACGAAGATCGACCACTCGTACCGTAAAACGTATTCTGTGGTTTCGCGAAAGGTTTGGCACACCCTCTGCCTAGAACTCCAGAGTAGTTTCTTTTGGCCTTTTTCAAACTCTATAACTGAAAAAGTCCATCCGAGCATTTGTCACTTCGGGCTCGTTAATACATCGAAGGAGACTAGAGTCATCTTTAGCTTTTTCTCGACTCTTAAAACATGAAAAAGCAAGTTGTGTCTTAAAAAGCGTCTAAAATTAATTCAATTCGAAAACACATTTTTACCCTGTGCATTGTTGGTTGATCAAGTAATCCGCAACCGTGGAAGAAAGTCAATCGATGAACCGTCGTTCGCGGAGGCGCACGAGTCAACCGTCTTTGTCTCCGGGATCGAAAACAACCCGGGCAAAACGATCTCGTTCAACTGGTTCCAAATCTCCTGTCAAAGATAGAACAAGTGTTCCGACGACATCTGAGGTTCCAGTTACTCCAAACATTTCTGGAAACCCTGCCCCTATTGAAGAAGTTCAACAGCCCCAGAAGGACAGTAACACTGATCCTAGTCTAAGAGCAAATACTTGTGTTACTGAATCAGTTCCATCAGTGATCGGTTCAGAGAGTCTTGCTCCTCAAACAACTGTCGCTGTCGAAACAACCCCTTCTTCGGCACCAGAAATATTCTACGGACCTGACGGTCTTCCTCTTCCACCCAGTCTGATCGCAATAGAAGAAATTGTAGAAGATCCGCAAGCAACTACTCCAACGCATTTTGGAGCAGGGATCACTCTACTTCCTACTGCATCAGAAGCTAGCCTATCACCCAGAGAAGTTCCTGAAGAATCACTAGGCAATCTACTGGATAGACTCAAAATGTCTGAACAACCGTCAACATCTAGGACTGTGCCAAATGACACAGCGACAGCAGAACTCCCTGCAGTCATTCCGACAATGTTCGCCGGCATACCATCTGTCCCTAACTCTCAACAGCTGGAGGGGGTCCCTTCGGGGGCCGTGACGACAGTATGGTCTGTTCCTGTTTGTTCTCCCGGGATAATACCCGGTAACTCCTATGTTGGAACTCAACAGATTGATCCTTTCGGAAATCAGTTTGGGCAATCCGGTCCTCGAGGTGTAATAAATCCTCTCGGTTCCGGACCACCACCGTATGGGGGGCAATATGCTTTTTCATTACCCCCTCCGGGAGGTTACCCATACGGGAGCTCACAACCATACTCAGGTTATACTGGAATAACTACAAGTGGTTGGATACCTATGCTACCCCAGCAACCAAGAGTTGTGTATTCTATGCAACAATAGATGCCTGTGACGAACATCCCGACGACACCAGCAATTGTGACTGTGTCTCAAGTTCAAACGATACCTGTTGCATGTCAACCTCAGTTTTCCCAGGTTGTAATGCAACAACCCTTTGACCCTGCAACCCGACCACAATCGCCGACTGGCGAGGCGACACAAGCACAAACGGGTACCCTTACCCCTCATCTTGGCCCAGTGGTAAGCATCGCACAACAACCAATGGTATCACAACCATGGTTGGTGCAGTATCAACAACCGCAGTTCCAGCAAGTGTACCAAGGTACCGAGCAGCAGATTTTTGCGAACAATGGACAACCGTACCTACAATACGGTCAAAACCAACCACTTTACAGTGGGGTAGTCCACCAACTGTATCAATCATACCAGCATCAAATACATTATGCCGGTATGCAAAGACCAACTGCTCAGGCGATCCCTTCGTATCCTGGGTACGCTTCGCCTAATCTGAGTCAACAGCTGCCATTCGTGGCAACTCTAGAGTTACCCGATTTACATCGGTTGACGAACGATCCGATTGCTTATGCCCCTTGGTGGCCAGCGATTCCTCACAAACTTCCCTCCGACATTCCTAAATTCAATGGAAATCCAGGTGAAGACCCGTCGAATCACGTCATGACCTTTCATCTATGGTGTTCATCGAACACTCTGAACGATGATTCGATAAGACTTCGCCTCTTCCAGAGGACATTGACAGGTCCGGCGGCTAAATGGTATATAGAATTGCCAAGAACCTCTTTTGACAATTTCAGCTCCTTAGCCACGACTTTCCTAACCCATTTTCAATTACCTATCAGGTATGAAACAGGAACCGAGATACTAACCAACTTCAAACAGATGACAGCTACTCACATATCTGATCACATACATGAGTGGCGTCGCCGTCGTAGGATGGTGAAAACATACGTTCCTGATCAGCTATTAGCCGAATGGTTTATAAAGTCATTACTTCCGGCTATAACGGAAGATGTGGCCAAGGGGGGGGTCGTAACAGAGGAGCAAGTGATTGCTCGTGCTCAATATTTAGACTTGGTATATACTCAGTCTGGCACGCTCTACGACAAAATACCTGATGCCCCCAGACCTGAATTTTCAATTCCTCCCCCTCCTAAATCGAATATTGACTCTCATGCCGGAGATGGCGTGATTGGCACTGCAAGCGCGAAGTCGAAAAAGGTTTCACCTCAGAAAGCCCGTAAGACTTCAGATCGAAATGCCCATGAAGAGATTCTTGCTTCGGAAGTAAATGCCATATCAGCAGATAAAGGCAAAGAAACCAATCAACCAGGAAGCAAGAAGAAACAAAACAAAGGGAGGAAGAAGCAACAGGATGATCCGTCACCTGAAAAAACTCCTTCGAACTCTCCTGAGAAAGGGAAAAAGAAATGGTCCTGTTCGATATGTGACGAAGATCACAAGACAACAGAATGTCCATACAAAGCTGAGCTCAAGAGATTCTTTAAGAGTCCAAAAAACCCAGCTGTATTGACTGATCCTTTTCCCAAACCAGGTCAAAATATGGTTGATAGTGGAAATGCTTCCCCGTCGCAAGTGCTGATGTTATCGATCTCCAAGCAGCAGAACGATGCTTTGATTTCGACAAGGAACAAAGATTACGGGAATCCGCAACTGTCAAACGAAAAAGGTAAAGATCAACCTAGTAGTTCGACAACAACTTCGACAGAAGTTGTCCCACCCATAATGCCAGAATTAACGATAAAACCACCTAAGGGTGTAGTACACAAGTCGACTTTTAATCCTCGTGCCAGAGCGGCGCAGCATTATAACATAGTAGAAGATTTGGCTCAATCGCCATCCGCTATGTTGACTCTAGAAGTACTACAAAATTGTCCATCCCAAAGGCAGGCATTGTTATCGGCAATAGGGGGGTTGATCCTAAGGATTCCAATCTTGTGTCCTTTGATCACAAAGGGTATGACCCTCAGTTACCAGCTCAACTAGCTTTCCTTATTCAAGTGAAGGCCCTCAACAAAACTGTTCACAGAACAATTATTGACGAGGGAGCATCTACATGTATTATGTCGATGAGCTGCTGGAAAACGCTAGGGTCGCCAACCTTGTCGAGATCTTCGACAACACTAAAGGCTTTCGACGGTAGGACATATACCCCTTACGGTATTCTAAGTAACTTGAAGGTTGAACTAGGTGGAAAAACAGTAGAGATTGATGTTGAAGTCATAGATGGAAATCTGGATTACAACATCCTACTGGGAAGACCATGGATTTATGCCATGGCAGCTGTCGTGTCGACTTATTTTAGGAAGATCGCATTCCCGTTTGAAGGAGGGATTACGGTCGTCGACCAACAGAACTTCCTCCTTAATGGTTCACAAGTTACGGGAAGCATTCCCATGATCCATGAAAGCGACCATTCAATTCAAGATATAGGAGTAGGCCTGTTGAAAGACCCCACGATGATGGGGACTTTCTCGCTACCAAATCATATGTACATAGGAAATGTACCATTGGTGGCTACCTGCAACATGATATCTTCCACGAAGGTCGCAAAAGACAAAGTCATCATGGATCGGGCAATGGTCTTGCACCCGAGCCCAATCGAAATATTGTAGCAATCAATGTTTCAGGCATGGGAGGCGAGCCCAAATCAATGCTCGTCAAGCGTTTGGGTAGATAGGTCAGGAGAATATGGTACCCCTTTGGATCCTTGGTCACGAGTGCATGCAAGTGACGAAGGAATCCTGCAATCAATGTGGATTGAGGGGGCACCATGGGATGATAACCACCATCGTTCCCTTCCTAAGGAAGATACTCAAGGCGACCTGTATCACCCCTCAGTATTTGAATTCCTAACGAATACTGTAAATACGGTGGACTCCGAGAGAAACCTATCCAATATAGAAGAAACTATAGCCATAAATATCTCGACCAAAACAGACATTGTAGAGAATATTTATGTCGGCAAAGGTTGTTCCCCTTCAGAACAAGAAATATATAAAGCTCTTTTCCGCGAATTTAGAGATGTCTTTGCCTGGTCATATGATGAAATGCCAGGCATTGACTCGAGTATCGTTGAACATGAAATTAAGATGTATCCTGATGTCAAACCAGTAAGACAGCGGCTTCGGCAGGTACACCCCAAGAAGGCCGCTGCCATTAAAGCGGAAGTTGAGAGACTTCTCCATGCTGGTTTCATCTACCCGGTTCCTCTAACCGATTGGGTATCGAATATTGTCCCTGTTATGAAAAAACAAGGAACAATACGAGTGTGCGTCGATTATAGGGATGAAAATCAAGCCTGTCCAAAGGACAACTACCCTACACCCTTCATCGACCAGATAATTGATGAATGCGCCGGATGTGAAATCTTTTCGTTTATGGATGGATTTTCCGGGTATAATCAAATTAATATCCGCCCACAGGACCAGTCAAAGACTGCATTTATTTGTCCGTGGGGCACATTCTCTTATCGAAAATTACCCTTTGGTTTAAAGAACGCAGGGGCGACGTTTCAGAGAGCAATGAATTATGCTTTCCATGACATCAAGAACATCGTTCAACCTTATCTCGACGATCTTCCGGCTCATTCGCAAAAGCGGACTGATCATCCGCAACATTTAAGAGCAATATTTCTACGTTGCCGACACTACAAGATAAGACTCAATCCGCACAAATGTGTGTTTTGCGTCGGTTCTGGTCGTTTACTTGGCTTTATAGTCTCCAAGGATGGGATTCGTCTCGACCCTTGCAAGGTGTAGGCAATCATTAATTTGCCTCCACCTTCGAACTTGCTTCAGATTCAGAAACTCCAAGGGAAAGCAAACTTTCTGAGGAGGTTCATTCCAAATTACGCAGAACTTGCTAAAGGTTATACCCGTCTCCTGAAAAAGGATATACCTTTCGTCTGGGACCAGGTTGCACAAGCTTCCTTTGATGCTTTGAAAGAAGCGCTAGTCAAAGCATCATTAATGTACGCCCCAGACTATCTAAGGGACTTTAACCTGTATCTGGCTGCAGCAGATACGACCATAGCAATGGTTTTAGTTCAAGAAGTCGATGGAATTGAACACCCTATATATTATTTAAGTAAAAACTTAAATGATACAGAAAGTAGATATTCTCATGTTGAAAAGCTAGCATTGGCTGCTGTTCAAGCGATACAAAGATTTCGACATTATGTCCTCTTCAGGAAGACCACCGTATTGTCAGATTGCAACCCCATGACTTATATACTGTCGCGACAGTTGCTTGGGGGCAAATATTCAAAGTGGATAGCTATCCTTCAAGAGTTTGATCTGGAATTTGTGAAATCCAAATCAAAGAAAGCTTTAGTTTTCGCAGAATTATTATGCGATCTCCCATCATCGTCCAACGATGAAACGTCCAAAGAATCGATCGTGGACGAAAGTTTGTTTCTGATATCGGCAAGTGATGAGTGGTATGGAGATATAATAGTTTATCTCCAAACCCAAAAGTTTCGGCCAGACACCTCTCACTCAGAACAAAAACGCATTCGATACCAAGCAAAAGACTACATGATCGTCGGTGATACGCTTTACCGTCGTGGTGTCGATACGGTCCTGAGAAGGTGTCTAACCCATGAGGAGGCCGAAAAAGCCCTGAATGAATGTCATTCAAGCACCTGTGGGGGGCATCAATCTGGATATGCTACAGCACAAAGAATCTTACGAGCAGGATACTTCTGGCCAACCATGTTCAAAGATTGCATAACCGCAGTCAGAAGTTGCCATGCATGTCAGATTTTTGATAGCAAAACCAGAAGACCCCCCGCTCCTTTACAGACAATAATAGCTGTGGGGCCTTTCGCCAAGTGGGGCATCGATTTCATGCAATGTAACCCCACCTCGACCGGGGGGCATGGGTATATTATAGTCGCGGTTGACTATTTTACCAAATGGGCCGAGGCGATGCCTACATTGGATAACACTGGTGAAACAGCAGCCCTATTCTTTTTTAATCATGTGGTCACTAGATTCGGCATACCACAGGCCATAGTTACAGATCATGGATCGCATTTTCGCAATCACATGATGGTTGAATTAACTGCCAAACTAGGATTGTCTCACGACAGCTCTACTCCGTACTATCCGCAAGCTAACGGACAAGTTGAAGCAATCAACAAAGTCCTGAAGCGCATGCTGCAAAGGATGGTGGGGGTTCACAAAAGAAGATGGCATTTGATCCTGTACTCGGCTTTGTGGGCCTACCGAACATCGGTAAGGAATGCCACTGGGTTCACACCGTTTCAACTGGTGTATGGCCTAGAGGCGATCCTACCAATCCAGTGTGAAATTTCGTCCCTTAAACTCGCAATTGATCTCCTCCCCGGAACCTCAGAAGAAGAAGCTCGTTTCTTGGAGTTAATCCAGTTGGATGAAACCCATCGTGATGCCGCCTTGGCCAACGAAGCCCATAAGAAACGAGTCAAAGCGCAGTTCGACAAAAATGTCAAACCCCGTGTCTTCTCGGAAGGTGATTTGGTCTTGCTTTATGACCAAGAATCCGATAAATTGGGAGCTGGGAAATTTAAGTCCTTATGGATGGGCCCTTATATTGTTAAGAGTGTATTAGCAAAAGGAGCCTACGAGTTGGTAGATTATGACGGGATTCCACTGGCGCAACCCCGCAACGGGTTGTACCTTAAGCGTTACTATGCCTAATAGTAACCTGTATGCTTTTGTTACATTTTTGTTTTCGCTAAAGCGTTTGTTCCGGTTTAAGTAATCCACTTTTTACACTTATTGCAGATGTCAAATCCATTGGAACCATGGGTTGGATATGCTGACGGAGCGAGTCGTAGTTCGAGGAACCTATCCTCTGCAGCATGGGCCATTTTTGACCCAAGCGACGAGTTAGTGAGTTTCAGGGGGGTATGTATTGGTCAATCAACAAATAATATCGCTGAGTATAGCGCGTTGATAGAGCTCCTCTCTGATGCCATCACCCATGGCATACGCCGACTAGTCGTCAGGCTAGACTCACAGCTCGTGGTACTACAGCTCAATGGTACCTACTCTGTTCGAAATCCAGCTATTTATCGCAAGTTCCTAAGAGTTAAAATCTTGGAAAGACAGTTTGATTTTATCCAATATCAACACATTTCCAGAAACTTAAACACATTAACCGACTCATTAGCAAACTATGTGTTAGATAGACATTTGCAAAATTGATAAAAAGAGAAGCATCATCGATGTTTCATACATGGATCACATAAAAACTGGAATAAACCCCGAAAATCAAAAATATATATAACTGTTTACGGTTTACATATAATGTTCTGTAACCAAGACAAAATCGGTCATACGACCCCAAAACTCAAAAATGGCTGGGGGGCACCCTAGCCTAGTGATTCTCATGATAACATGCCACGGCCTGTGCGATCATGCGCAGAAGACGAGACCATCGTCTAGGAACACCAGCAGTATGTCGCTGCAATCGCAGAGGCAACTCGTCAATCCGTACATCCGGAATCCCAAGGGTAAGACCCTCGACCTGTTCCTGCACAGCTGCAAGAGTCTCGGCCAAGTCAAGGTCACGGAGAATAGCTCTCCCTGGAGCCTCCCCTGCTGGGGCAGCGGCCGGAGCTCTCGGACGAACTGCTGGACGGACGGGACCAACATCTGCATGCACACATGAGTTTGATTAGAGTCTTGATAGAGTAAAGCACAAGGACATTATAAAACAGTAAATAGTGATAAGGTCAAGATTTTACCAAGATCGCCCCACTGCTCGCCATCCGGTAGCACTAAATCCGGATCACCTCGGAAATCCATGCCAATATATGGATACTCGGAAAAAGCCATATCCTGCCACTCGAACCACCTAAAGAAGGCATCAGTAAAAGTAATCTGAGATTGACCTGCATGTCTGGACATGTGGTCAACCCACCTCTGCATGCGTGGCTCGGTAGGAGATGGCAAGTCGAGAATAATATACTGAGGTTGCATCAAGGGTATCTTCTCCAAAGCGAAGGCAGTCAAAACTGAACCGAAGCCAAAATTCTTCAGTTTCCCGTCCTTTACTTTGGTCAACTGGTTTTTTCATCTGAACCAGTACTGCATCACACCAGTTAAAAACTTTCGGTTGAAGACACTCCAGGGCGTGCTACACATAAGACCTGTTGGCAACATGAGGGGATGCGCTGCCGACCATCCTACAAATCGTGTACAGAATAGACCTGAGAGACCTGTCAGTGATATCACGGATAGAAACCTTGCCGTCTCTGCTCGGCTGGGATCCCTCCCTACAATACTGACGGATATAATCTTTCACGGAATCGCTCCCTCGGGCCGAACCGGACAAGGAAATGGGGGCACCCCGCCTTGACAACCCAGTCAAGAAGTAAATGTCCACTATGGTCAAAGGGATGGACTTGCCCCTAATCTGGAACACTTGGTTAACAGGATCCCAAGCATCAAGCAAGTACTGCAGTAAACGTATCTGTGCCCTCATGCTAGATATGCGGAAGAATTTTAGCAAGCCACAGTTCCGCAACGCGCTCACGGTAACAGGATCATGGAGGGCAATCATGGCCTCCTCTTCATGCTCTCGTTCTCGCCACGTAAGAGTCATTCTGCTCCAATAAACTTTGCAAGACAAACAAGAGGAGGAGTAAGATCCCTGACTGAGTAAAGAAAATGGCAAAAATCTCATGAAAAATTGTGCAACCAAGATGTTTTCTGCGCCCAACGCAGGTAGGGAAGGGTCTCACCTGCGTTGGGAGACAAACTGCCTTTGAAAATGAGAACCCCCAACGCAGGTTTCGATATGGGGCACCTGCGCTGATCGCAGAGCGCCCTAGAGAAACCCCAGGGGCTCATGGGGGCAGGAAAACAAGCATAAAACTGAGAAATAAGACCATGAAAAGATAGAGCTAGGGTTTAGCTCCTACCTGGTGGAAACGGCACTGAAAATCGTCCACAGAATCTCCCGAAATCAGCTGGTGAAAAATCGAGAGGAAGAGGCACCTCCAAAGCTCCAACGAACCAAATGCACATGAAATGGTAAAATGAGAGATAAAAACATCTTTTAATTGCTTTTTACGTAGTTCAAAGTGAAATATTAGTATTTTTTACTTCATGTTATCCGTTTCTAACAAGTTTGTTGCAGCAATTGATGAAACAGTACTATCTCTGGAAAAGAAAAACTAGTCATGGTAAAATATGAATTTGACCTTATCAAACGAGCAGTTTTGGCATAGTTCATGCTCGTTAAAAAATAAACGCAAAACCAAGAAGTTTTAACGCGAACTTCATGCTCGTTAAAAAATAAACATAAGCATGTGAGCAAGCTTCCCCCCAGAGTTCAAGCTCATCAAGAAAAAATGAACCGGTAAATAACCATTTGAGACCGTAAATTCATCAGCCATAAAAGCCTTGGTCGTGTTTGTACACCGTCACCTCCACTTTTCATTTGGCCGATCATTCACATCCACTTGATTGTTTACCTATTTTGAGGAACAGCTGCGAAGAGTGATTTCACTTGGCCATCCTTGTAATACTGCCGTGATTGGAAAATTCCAACCTGTACCTGGAATCTGCTGCTATCCCTGTTTATCACTCGTTCCTCAAAATACGAGTCTTCTTTGAGCTCTTTTCACTGACTCGTAAAATATGAAAAGTTTGCCGAGTTTTGGCCTTCCAGCTCGTTAAAAGGACCGGAAGAGCTATCCCTCCTCTAGATTTTAATCTTTTTGGACCTGAGGGATTATTGCACAAAAAGATCGAGCGCTTGTCTAGTTCGGCTCGATAAAGATATCGAACATTCATCCCTTCTGTATTGTTTTATACTTTTTCGGACTTAAGGGATTAGATGACGAAAAAGGACCCCTGGAGTCCACTTTATGTACCCTTTTCAGACTCTCTAAAGATGAAAAGGACCGAGTTGTCTTTGTCGCTGGGCTCGTTAAAAATATTAGATAGCGACAAACTTGTCTTTAGATGAGAACGAGTTTCCCTATCGTTAAGCTCGTTAAAACATAGCGATGGGCTTGCCCGAAGGGCAGGTTATAGAACAAGCATATGTTATCCTCCTCAAGCTTGACAAAAATAAAGAGGTACTGGTCAGAAATGACTGGGGAAAAATTGGGAAGAACCTCAAAGCTTAATGGTAGCAGGTCGCTCTTGAACATGACACTTTTGCCTCCGTAAATATCGGGTTGGGTTATTATCATTCACCGGTCCCTTCACCATGGTCTCGCCATACCATCCATACATGGGGTAATGCTACCGATCCACCACATCAGTGTCGTTATATGTTCAAGAGATGTCATTCAGAAAGTGTCAACCGGGTCCCATCCACTACCATACATCATCTTTCATCCTTCCATGACCGCCACCCTGAATCATATTTCACAGATCGTTTTCACCATCATCACTAGCTCCGTTCCGTGTCAATGATGTGGGATTCATTAAGGCCCTCCTTTGACGGATCACTTCTTGTCGACATCAGCTCACTATCCAAGAAGTTGATCTAGGAACACCCCCTCATGTAGGAATTTACAGGGTAAGTTCCATAGAAAGAATACCAAAAGGACACCGCTCACAACCAGATCTCAAATCAATACACCAGTATTTTTGACGTGGTTAAAACCCTCAGAGTGCAAGGAGGGAAACAGTCCACGGCCTGTCCCAACGTGGGTACTACAGGCAATTTATTAATCAAAGAATGAAAATTTACATAAGCTTCTCTCATGCACGGATTACCCGAACAATGACCCTCCATGCGCTTTAAATAGAACTCATGGACCAATCGGGTGTCAAGCCACGGATCAAGTGTCGGTAATACCGAGGTGAGAGTGAACCGTCGGATCACTACATATCGTGACCGTCGGATTGTAAGTTACAAAATGTACAACGGTAAAGAAACACACTTTACCTAACTCTAACCTAACTCTATACTAGACCAAGTTGAACTTAACTATATCCTATGTGTCGGAATATCCTAACATCCCCCCTTAAGAACAACTTGGGATAGGATTGAAGGATTTACAAATATGACACAATAGGAGAAGGAAGGAGGCACTAGAGCCTATCCCCCCTTAGTGACAACTTCCTGAACTCCAAGCATATATCGAAGTTTAGTGAACTTCGCCTCTGTGAGAGCCTTTGTGAAGATGTCTGCAACCTGATCATCTGTTGGACAATATTGCACTTCAAGAACATGGTCATGAATGAGCTTTCTGATGAAGTGCATGTGTAGTTCAATGTGTTTGCTGCGCTGATGCTGGACTGGATCTTTGCATAGCTGAATGGCACTTTGATTATCACACCAAAGTGTGGTTGGATGCTGCTGCTCAAAGCCAAACTCTGATAGGATCTGACGAAGCCACAAGGCTTCCTTACTAGCTTCCACGGCACCACGATACTCTGCTTCTGCTGACGAAAGAGAAATGGCAGCCTGTTTCTTACAAGCCCATGTAATAGGTCCTGAACCAAGAGTGAAGACATAACCGGCAGTAGACTTCCGATCATCAGGGTCACCAGCCCAATCAGAATCAGTGAAACCAACTAACAGAGGAGCTGCTTTGGCACTGTAATGAATCCCAAACTGTACTGTACCTCGAACATAACGAAGTATTCTTTTAGCTGCTTTCCAATGACTTTCACGGGGTTTTGCATAAAACGAGCAACAAGGCCAACAGCAAAGGAAAGATCAGGACGAGTATGGGTTAAATACAAGAGTTTTCCGACAAGTTGACGGTATAAGGTAGCATCAACTTCAGGAGAAGTACAAGAGACTGAAAGTTTGACTCCAGACTGAAAGGGAGAAGGGGCTGGCTTACAGTCTTCCATGTGAAAATGACGAAGAATATCACAAGCATACTTGGACTGGGAAAGGAAAATACCCTCTTGGGATTGCAAGACTTGAAGACCGAGAAAATAGTGTAAGTGTCCTAAGTCTGTCATTTCAAATTTCTTTTTAAGGCTGGACTTCACATGGTTTATAAGGTTGGGATCACTACCAGTAAGAATAAGATCATCAACATAAAGAACAAGGATGATAAGAGAGTTGCCCACTTTCTTGGTGTAGACAGTATTGTCAGAATGACACCTAGAAAAGCCAGATTCTAAAAGAAAGCTATCCATTTTGGCATACCAAGCCCGAGGAGCTTGCTTGAGGCCATAAAGGGATTTCTTAAGTCGACAAACAAGGCTGGAGTCTGTTTGTATGAAGCCAATGGGTTGTTCCATATAGATTTCTTCCTGCAAGTCCCCATGCAAGAAGGCAGATTTAACATCCATCTGATGGACTTCCCATTTTAAAGAGGCAGCAAGGGAAAGAACAAGGCGGATAGAGTTCATTTTGGCAACAGGGGAGAAGGTTTCAGTGTAGTCAATGCCTTCAACCTGTGAAAAGCCCTTAGCAACGAGACGAGCTTTATGTTTATCAACTTTCCCATCTGGTCCATACTTGGTTCTGTAAACCCATTTACATCTAACAAGTTTGCGTCCCTTTGGTAGAGGAACAAGATCCCATGTATCATTTGTCATCAATGAATGATATTCTTCATTCATAGCTGCTTCCCAATGTGGATGGCCTGAAGCTTCTGCAAAAGTGTCAGGATCATGATTTACTGGAGCTTGAGCCAGTAAAGAAGAGGCTCTTTCAAACTGAGAACGTGTACGTCGCTGATCTGTAGGATCACCGGCAAGATCACCTGCTGCATCCCGAGTAGCACGGACCCATCTTGGAAGTTGAGGATCCTGAGAAGGTGGGGGAGGATTATCATCCTCGCTTTCATCATCTGAAGAAGAAATGTTTTCAAAAGTAGAAGAGATAGGAAGAGGTGGCACATCCGCCGGACTAGGCTCGCAGGCCGATTTATTTTCATCAAATTTTACATCTCTTCTAATGATAACATTTTTGGACTTAAATGGAATAAGTCTATAACCTTTTACATCTTCAGAATATCCAACAAAAGTACATTTCTCACTCTTAGGTTCTAAAGCTTTATGCTTTTCATCTGGAATATGGGCCCATGCTTCACTTCCAAACACACGAAAGTGACTTACATCTGGTTTAATGGAACTCCAAGCTTCTTCTGGAGTGATATTCTCTAGAACCTTAGTAGGAGTGCGATTGATTATATAATTTGCACAATTAATTGCTTCGGCCCAAAAACTAAGACTGAGTCCTTTAGATTGCAGCATACAATTAGCCATTTCCTTTAAGGTGCGATTTTTCCTTTCAGCTACACCATTTTGTTGTGGAGTGTATGGAACAGTATGTTGCATTTGAATTCCATTTTCGGTGCAAAAGTTGATGAATGTGTTTTTAACATATTCTCCACCATTATCAGTTCTTAGCTTAAGAATTTGATGTCCAGATTGTTTTTCAACAAAGGCTTTGAAGGCCAAAAAAGTGTTAAATACTTCGCTCTTGAGTTTTAAGAAGTATACCCAAGTGCGTCTGGAGAAATCATCAATGAAAGTTAAGAAGTACTTGCAGCCAGAGAATGAAGCAACAGGAAGAGGACCACATAAATCACTGTGCACAAGCTGTAAAGGGGCTGAGGCGTGCCAAGAGGCACGTTTGTCAAAACTGTCCCGATGATGTTTTCCGAGTACACATCCGGAACAAACACCATCTCTGCAAGATACCATAGGAAGACCTGTCACCATATTTTCTTTACATAGATGCTGAAGGGAGCGATAGTTTAAGTGACCAAATCGCTCATGCCAAAGTTTGCTCACTTCATCATTATGAGCAACAAATACTGAGGGAAGATTGGATGACCCAAAGTTGTGAAACTTATACAACCTTTTGGAATCATCAGCAAGACCAGTAGCTAGAATCTGTTTAGGATCTTTTAGATCCTTGATTACAACATCATGAGGTGAAAATTCAACAATTTTACCTTCACCTGAATGAGTTATCTGATAGACAGATAGAAGGTTGCAGGATAAGGTTGGAACACATAATACATCATTAAACTGACCATTGTCTAGATGAACAGTTCCAGTCCCTACAACATTAAGAGATCTATCATCACCAATATATATATTTTTGGTGTTACAATCATTTAAAGAAGAAAACATGGCTTGGTTTTTGGCCATGTGACAAGAGGCTCCAGAATCAATGAGCCACTCATGAGAATGAGAAGAAGAAGAAGATACATTTAATGCATAACCAGACTGAGATGATTGACAATGACATGCAGAAAGTGCCATTCCGGAAGTTGAAGTTGAAGTAGGCTCCACATGGATGTTATGTTTCTTCATTGCGGCTTCCAAGGCTTCCATCTTCTTAAAGCATTTAGATTCTAAGTGGCCATCTCGATTACAAAAGTTACAATGTCTATCAGTCTTCTTCCATTTGTTTTTATTGGTCTTATCATTTTGCTGAAATGATCTTTCATTTTGAGGCTGAGATGGTTTAGGACCATTCTTTTGAGGATATGACTTCTTAGGATTCTTTGAATTTGGTTGCTGCTGGGCGGCTAACGCTTTCGTGGAAGAGTTTCCAAGATTAAGAAGACCAAGGTGTAAGAGTTTTTCTTGTTCTCTTATTAAGGAATCACAAAAGGAGTCAAAGGAAGGGGCCTTGTATTCTTGTCCTTGACAAATGAAAGCTTCCCTTGTAGAATGGAAAGTGGAAACAAATACAGAGTAGGCTGGTCCCAACTTAGTAAGGATGGAATAAATAAGGTTACCATCTTCTTTCTTAACTTTAACACCTTCCAAGAGATATCTAAGGGTCTTGAATTTGGACAAGAAATCTTCAATGCAAGAAAAATTATTAGGATCCAAAGTAAGCAGCTCATTTTCAAGTTGATGGGCTCTAATTTCATTTTTAATTCCCAAAAACTTTAGCAAGTTTTTCTAATGCTTCATGAGGAGTCTCAAGTTCTGCAATGTGGAATCTAAGATCAGGAGAAACAGACATCCCTATCAAACCACGTGCTTGATCTTGTCTATTTTCCCATTTTTCCGCCTTGTCTTCATCTTTTGGTTTCTTCTCTTGGTCTGTGGCTATTCTGTAGAGACCTTTACTTCTAAGTAAATCTCCCATGTAGGCTACCCATTGGAAGTAGTTAGTGCTGTCAAGAATGACTTGGCATGGACTTTCCATTTAAAAAAAAACTGAAGCTGAAGATGCTGAAAGTAAGTGTTCCAATGGATAGATCTCGAAAAAATAGGCGGTTTTAAAAAAAACGGCTCTGAAAAAGGCTTCCGGATGAAGAAGTTATGGCTTTTTGAAAAAAAAATGTTGACGTTGCCGGCAAAGTGCGCGAATGTGCGGGAATGAAAAAAATCGCCCCCACAAAATGGAGACTTGAACCCAAGACCTCTACTCTCTTAAAATAGCTTTGAACCAATTGATCTATACAAAAAATTTGAGAGAGAGAGAGAGAGAGAGAGAGAGAGAGGGGGGGGGGCCTTGGTTTGCGTGCTTGCCTTGAGAAAGCTCTTTTTCCCTACAAAACACAAAACACAAAACCCAACACGAATATGCAAAGAAAAACGAACCTTACGGCTCGAAGTTAGCTTTAGCCAAAAAACTAGAAATTTTAAAAAAAAATCTCAAAGTTAGCTTTAGCCGAAAAACTAAATATTTTTCTCAATGTTTCTGATTTTCCGAGATCACACTAAGGTGCAGGGAAAAGAGCATACGCATGAGAAAAATCCTTCCTTTCTGTTTCTGATTTGCCCAGATCGCACAGAGTCGCAGGGCAAAGAGCATACGCAGAAATGAAAGGTATAGATCCGGTTAAAAAAAGGCTAAATAAACTGAGACCGAAATAAGCAGAGAGAAAATAACAGTAAACTGCAAAAAAAACACTGTATACCTCCCGATCTGAAAAATGACGCAGCTAGGGCTACCGGAAACCTTTTCGCGTGAAACGAAAGGGGTTCCTCACTGGAACAGATGCTCCGAACGCAACAGAGCAGTCCTCTCGGCCCGAAAGCAGTCAGAAACAACAGATCTAGGAAACGACAGCCGCATGCAGTTCTACCGGCTTCAGATTTGGATCACCAACGGACGCGGCCCTCAAATAGCTCTGATACCATGTAGGAATTTACAGGGTAAGTTCCACAGAAAGAATACCAAAAGGACACCGCTCACAACCAGATCTCAAATCAATACACCAGTATTTTTGACGTGGTTAAAACCCTCAGAGTGCAAGGAGGGAAACAGTCCACGGCCTGTCCCAACGTGGGTACTACAGGCAATTTATTAATCAAAGAATGAAAATTTACATAAGCTTCTCTCATGCACGGATTACCCGAACAATGACCCTCCATGCGCTTTAAATAGAACTCATGGACCAATCGGGTGTCAAGCCACGGATCAAGTGTCGGTAATACCGAGGTGAGAGTGAACCGTCGGATCACTACATATCGTGACCGTCGGATTGTAAGTTACAAAATGTACAACGGTAAAGAAACACACTTTACCTAACTCTAACCTAACTCTATACTAGACCAAGTTGAACTTAACTATATCCTATGTGTCGGAATATCCTAACACCTCAGTACTTTGAAGCTTGCATGCCTCAATGGCAAGTTTCTCACTTCCGGCGATAGGTATACATTAATGACCTTCGACCGGGAGACTTTGCGTGGTGTTCGACGTCAGATCCTATATTCACGCCACGTGAATTGTGCTGCAGTACCTTGAGGGTCATCATCATTATCGGTGATTCCTCTCGCGCTTGTTAATAGTTTACATTATTGACTGGTAATCAAGCGATGTCTTTCCATGTTCGACTTCAAGAAATTCTCACATGGATCGACTTGTACTAGAGTGAAGATCGGACAAGTTTGAAGACCCCGGATCTAGTTTCATCCATTCGGGCTGCGATATATATTCAGGAGATAAAAACATAGACATGTGCAGCAGATGATCATCCTACTAAAAGGATGATAATTAAAAGCAGAGAATTATCAGTCTATTATCAGACGATTGTCTGTTTATGTACAGCAAATGTATTTATAAAGCTGAGCATGGGAAATGCCTGCATCAGCTAGATCATGAAAAGAAAGTATGAAAAGATAATGTATTGTATTGTATTTTGTTACAGGTCATCTCCCGACGATTGAATGAACTTCGGATCCTCCTAATAAAGCATTTCACCCGATAAACGACCTCATACTTTAGGGGGCAACTGTTATAGACATTTTTGTGCCTTACAGCATGGAGCATGAAATGTCAATAATCTGAGGGATCCAAAGTCCCTAAACATGTTGTTCCTACCCCTAGAGGAACAAGGTCAGCAAACCACAGCACTACAGATCAGTTCTCCACTGAAAAACACTCAAAAACAGGTCAATTTTGGATCAAAGCAGCTGCTCCACTAAGCATCTGCGCTGAATGTCAGAAGCTCTATGGTGTACCTGCGCTGCATAGCAAGTGCAACAAAGGCTACCTGCGCTGGGCGTACTTTGACATGTGGAGGAATCTTTTCTCAATGTGCCAGTGCCCAGGAAGCTTCCAAAATGACACTTGGATAAGAAGATTCGCCTAATGATGAGTAAAGAGGTTCTAAAACTCCAAGTGGAAGGTAGAAACTCCGAGTGGACTCAAGGACTGAAGAACAACTGGAGTTGAAGAGGACAACAAGTCACACATCAAGCTGACTTATCTTCACTCCAAAACTCTATATAAGGATCTCATCCCATGGGATCTGGACGCCGGAATTTTGTGCAAAGAATTGCTGTTGGTTTACAGTTGTGAGTATTGGGTGATTGCTTGAGGGAGGTGAAGAGGAGATTTCTTTCCGTCGGGAAGGTGATGTTGGATTGGACCTCTCACGGTTGTATCACCGCCTGAACCTTACTTCCTTATATTAATAAAGCATTTGAGGTTCTTCTATTCGCATGTGTTTCAATGGTGTATTGTCTTACTTGCGTATTTGATTTATGCTAATACTTGAATCAATTATGAATGCATGCTTCTTGTAGTTTCCTTTTCTTGTCTTGTTCGCAGGATCTCGTGTAGCTGGGCCCGTGAGAAGACTTGGAGCTGGGAGCAAGCGGCAAATAGAGGAGATTGGATCGACCATTTGCGCAAGACATCGGTAAGTGGATCTCTTCCTTTCATCTCTTGCATGTCATAAAGAAGTAACTTTAGATAGCTTTGCTTCAGCTGTTGCTAAGGAACTATCACCCTTAGAGTGGGATAGGGTCATTCCGTGTTGGATACTTTTCCCCACAACAACTTGCAACTGGAATCGACTCATGACAAGACGACATCAATCCGATAAAACCCCTAGCCTAACATGATGCACATCAATCCATTACTGAACTAGAACCGGGTGACAGGTTGAGAATCGGGCTTAGGGATTGCACAGATCAGGATGTCAGGGTCAAGGACTGAGCCTTGAGACTACACAATGTGCAGTTCAGGAAAGCTAGGGCTAGTCATCTGCACAGTTGAGGGGCTCAAGGTGTCAGGATGAATACTGAAGGCTTGAGGTTGCCCAATGCATAGTTCCGAAGGGACAAATTCCAAGCAATTGCAAGTGTTATAACCCTATTTTCCACTCCATTATAGTGAGAGAAACCCAATACCAACTTACCTCATTTGTTGGCCAAAATGCATCCCTTTTCACCTTTTCTTTTACTTATGTGAGATTTATCCCATGATAAAAGGGTGGAATTACATGATTAAGTTATTTTTCATAATTAATTTGCCAAAATATTATAATTGTGAGATAATACTTACTTCATAATTGAGATAATTGAGAAAAAGCTCATAATTGTGAAAAAGGTTTCTAGAGTTTTTCATTCCTAAGGAGATAAACTTGACCCACTTGTGTATGAGTTGGCTAGGGTTCCATTATTGTAGAATTTTCCTAACTTCTCAAGCCTCTGGGTGTTTATATACGTTCTCCTAGAGGATAGAATCAACCTATATAATCTTACTAAGAGGAAAGGGGATTAGATCTAGTATCCACACTATAGCGCGAGAGCTCTATTGTATTGGGAGAGGAGACCATGTTGCAAGCTTGAGGAGAGGATCTCATTTCTTGAAGGTATAATTATACCATTTAATTCATGATTAATGAAATTACATGTTCCTTCGTTTAAATCTATGCTTATGGTTGATTATACATGTTAGTGTTTATTTGAGCTAATGGTCTTCTGCGGAAGGTTATTTGTGGTCTTTGTTTGGTGATGCATGTGTGCAGGTAGTAGATCTATTACAAGAGGGAATATCTCTTGGTTGGAGCGTAGACTTTCGGCATCGATCCTAACACCCTTCGCTAATCTGCGAGGGCTATAGGTGTGAGCTCAAACCCTTAGTGTAGGGGATACATGCATGATTGAATGCTTAGGCATTTAGATTGGGATTTATATATGTAATTGAATTAGTCGTGTATTTTGTTGTCTTGTAAACTTGCTAGGTCCATAGGGCTATGGAGAAATGGCTCCTTGTGTGTGAACTTTTCGACAACATCAAGGGCAAGGACTGAGCCTTAAGGTTGCACAATGCGTCATTCAGAGAGGTCAGGGCAAGATAACTACGCAGTTGAGGGGCTCAAGGGGTCATGCTTGAGGCTTAAGCCTTGAGGTTTCCCACTGCGCAGTTCTGGAGGGACATAGGCCAAGGGATTGCGTAGTTCAAGGGCACAAGCCTGAGGTTTGATGCTTGAGACTGCGCAATGCTAAGAGGCGGCTAACTGAAGGCAAGGATAGCGCAGTTCTGGAGCTCAAGGGTTGGGACTAAGAACTAAGATTGCATAGTGCGTAGTTCTAGAAGGAAGGGATTGTGCATTGTGCAGTTCCAAGAGGAAAGGTTGAAGCTTGAGGATTGAGACTGCACAATGCATAGTTCAGGAAGGTTAAGTGAGGCAAAGTTTCTCGGACATGAACTTTTCCATATTTGGCTAAGTGTGGGATCAATGAGACCAAAGTGAACAATGATAAAACTTATGTATGATCACACACTTAGAATAGTAGACGATGCAACATTTATCATCATAACACATGAACAACGTAATACCCCCAATGTGACGACATTGCGACAACTTTCCCCAAGTGTGACACTAACTTGGAACTCAATGGGGAGCAGAACTTCTTTCCCATAAACAAGTTCATAGGGAGAATGTCCTGTTGTATTCCTCCATGTAGTTCTATAGGCCCATAAGGCTTCAGGAAGCCTTTCTGCCCAATCTCTTCTGTGTAGATGAACGGTCTTGTTAATGATGCCTTCAAGAACTTTGTTTGTAGACTCCACTTGACCATTTGCTTGCAGATGGTAAGGAGTAGATTTTTTTTGCTTGACCTTGTACTCTTCCATCAGCTTCTCCACCACTTTGGATGTGAATTGACCTCCCTGATCTGTCACAATTTCTCTTGGAACACCAAATTGAGTAAAAATATCCTCATAAAGAAAACTAACAACTGAATGCTCAGTAGCAGAAAATAATGCTTTGGCTTCTACCCATTTAGTGACATAATCAGTGCATACCAATATATACTTTCTTTGTTTAGATGGTGGGTTAATAGGTCCAATAAAATCTAAAGCCCATTTTTCAAAGGGTTCGATGAGTACCTGTGGTTGTAATGGCATTTCATTTGAGAGGGTAGGTTTCCCTACTCTTTGGCAGTTGTCACACCTTTTGACATATTTTTTTGCATCTTTGAAGAGGGATGGCCAATAATATCCTAAAGAGAGGATTTTATAGACTGTCCTTTTGTCAGCAAAGTGTCTGCCGCATGGTTCATCATGACATGCTTTGAGAATATCAGGCATCTCATCTTCCCTAACACATCTTCTGATCACAAAGTCTGGCCCTGTTTTAAACAATTCGTTAGAAATCCATGAATATTTTGAACTCTCCTGAATAATCTTTCTTCTTTCACCAGGAAATAAATGTGGAGGTAGTTTCCCTGTAACCAAATAGTTAGCTATATCTGCATACCAAGGAGTTTTAGTAGTTACTGCAAATAAATATTCATCAGGAAACTTGTCCTCTACAGGAGAATCTTCTTTAGTATTCTGAATCCTAGACAAGAAATCAGCTACTGTGTTTTGTTTCCCTGGTCTATCTAACACAGTAATATTGAATTCCTGTAAAAGTAGGAGCCACCTTGTAACTCTGCCATTAGTAATGGGTTTGTTCATTAGATATCTAATTGCAGAATGATCAATATGAATAAAAGTTTCATAGCCTGTTATATAATGTCTAAACTTATTGATTGCATGAACAACAGCTAAGAACTCTTTTTCAGTCATAGTATAGTTCAACTCAGTAGGAGTTAAATTTTTACTGGTATAGTAAATGGCATAAGGAACTAAATCTTTCTGTCCCAATACAGCCCCTAGAGATGTATCTGAAGCATCTGTAGAAATATGGAAATGAAGTTTCCAATTTGGTCCTCTCAAGATAGGCGCTTCAGATATTCTTGTTTTCAAAGTTTCAAATGCTGATTGGCAATCAGGATCCCATTTGAATTCACAGTCTTTTGTAAGCAGTTTGAAGAGTGGAGATGCTATTTTGGTGAAGTTTTCTATAAATCTTCTATAATATCTAGTAAATCCCAGAAAACTTCTAACATCTTTTTGACAATTTGGAATAGGTAACTTGGAGATGACTTCAACTTTTGATCTATCAATTTTAATCCCATCCCCTGAAATATGATGTCCTAAAACAATACCTTTAGTAAACATCATAAAGCATTTTTCGTGGCTTAGTGAAAGGTTTGTTTCTTTACATCTTATAAGGACTTTCTCCAAATTTTCTAATGCCTCTTCAAACAAATCATCATAAACTGTAAAATCATCCATATAAACCTCTACACAATTGTGGATTAGATCAGAAAAAATTCCTAGTACTGCTCTTTGGAATGTTGCAGGTGCATTACATAATCCAAAAGGAAGCACTCGATAAGCAAAATTTCCCCATGGACAGGTAAATGTGGTCTTATCCTGATCTTCAGGTGCTACCCGAATTTGATTATAACCACTAAAACCATCCATAAATGAAAAGTACTTTTTTCCTGCTAATGTATCTAATACTTGATCGATAAAGGGCAAGGGAAAGTGATCCTTCAAAGTTGCTTTATTCAATTCCTTGTAATCAATTCATACCCTCCATTTACCATTCTTTTTGGGTACTATAGCCAAAGGAGAAACCCATCGGCTATCTAAAATTGGGTAAATGCAATTTACATTGAGTAGTTTTTGGAGCTCTTATTTCACTATCTCCCTAAGATTTGGATTCTTCCTTCTCTGAGGTTGTCTGATTGGTCTATTGTTTTCCTCGATACAGATATGATGGATGCAAGTATTAGGGTCAATGCCTTTCATATCAGTATACTCCCATGCAAATGCAGTAGAATGTTTTTGCAAGATTTTGGTTAGCTCTTCCTGTTGTGACTTTTCCAAATTTGTGTTGATAATCAGTGTTTTTCCTAGAAAAATCTCAATGGTAGAGCTACCAAAATCTTCCATAGAGTAAAGCGACATTTGTCTTGATGATAGATATTCAATATCAGGATCTAACTGAAATGTGTGTGGTCATATTCTGAAGATGTTTCAAAATTTTCTAATGTGTTCAAAATTTGACTATCTTCACTAATTTCAGAGACAGTAAAGACAGGTTGTATAATATCTTCATCGTCGACCCATTCATTGTCTCCTACTTCTGTAATTGCCTTTGCTGGAAGATACAAATTGAATTTCTTTGTTGAACTACCATAAGAAATGTACATATCTCCAGATCTACAACTAATGAAAGCATCAACTGTGGCTAGCCAAGGTCTCCCTAAGATAAGTGGATGCCCTCCTAAATTACTCTTGGGAGTCAAAATCATGAAATCTACTGGATATTCCCAAGAATCTAAGGAGACTGAAATATCTTCTAGTACACCATCTGGTTTGATTATTGATCTATCTGCAAGTTGCAGTAAGGTGGGTGTAAAAAGAAGATTAGGAAGTTTAAGCTGTTCCATAGTCTGTCTACTCATAATGTTGATAGCAGCCCCTAAGTCAATCAAAGTGTTTGGAATTTCTATCCCATTTATATGTGTCTTGACAATTGGACTACCTGGATCTACATACTTCTGCATGGTAATTTTTCCCATCATGATATCTGCAATTTTTCCTACCAGGTGGATTCTTCTTGTGTCCCTTGGTTTCCTTCCTAGTCTTTTAAGACTCAACTCCTTTATTGTTTTCGCTAGAATAGGAATCTCTCTAATGGCTTGTAGCAAGGGAATCTTGATATAGACATTCTTTAATTCATCTAGAAAATCATAGTCAAGCAACAAGATTTGTTTTTCCACCCCTTTGTCAATTTGTAATCTTTCAGGGAAAGGAGGCGTGGATGAAGATGCAGGTTGCTCAACTATAGGAGTTGTGGGGGTTGACTCTTTTTCTTTTTCTTTTTGAATGGTTGGGTTTTGAAGAGATGCTTCCTCAGAACCTTTATTGACTTTAAGAGAATCCTCCTCAAAGGTACCTTGCTCTTGAACATCTATAGAAGGTTTTTCTAAAACTCTACTAGATATGAGTTGAATATCATTAAGAGGAACACTCATATAGGTAGGAAATTGTTGTCCTTCTATCTTGTAAGCATTTTGAGGATTTTTGTTGTTGGGATTTGGCAATGGTTGGGCTGGTAGTTGATTTGTCTTTTGTTGAAATGGAAGCAAGAGTTGAGAATTTAGATTTTGTTGAGAAGGTTGTTGCTGTGGAAATGGTAATGAAAGTTGTGGGTTTTGATTTGGAATTGATGGATTTTGTCGATTTGGAAAAGATGGAGGATATTGATAAAATTGAGCAAATCTCCCATAAGGATTTTGCATCCCTTGCGCCCATGATTAGTATGAATTTTGAGATTGGGGCCAAGGTTGTTGCCAAGAATTCCAATTTGGAGAGAGCTGAAAGTTCATAGGATTGTTAAATCCTTGATTTTGTTGCCCCTAACATGGTCTTCTTGAAACAAAACAAAGTGACTCTACTGAATTTGGATCTTCCTGAAAGACAGCTTTGAGCCCAGGAATTGAAGGACAATCCTTGGTCTCATGGCTTTCTGAGCAAATCATACATGTTTCTACAACTTTTGTATCCAAGGGGCATTCCCTTAGAGCATGTTTCTTTCTACATTTTTGACAAAAGATAGCTAAGGCATCAACTTCTGCTTTCTGCTTGTTTTGTATTTTAAGGGTGTTTAGTTGTTCACTAAGGCTCCCTAGAATATCAGTTTTGAACTCATCAAGCATATTGCCAATCTCTGCCCTACTTACTGATCCAGTTGCAAATTTGTTTGCTCTAATAAGAGAAGGATCTCTCAAACCTTTTCTAGTTTTAGATTTTCCCCTTGAGAGATGGACACATAGTTCTGCTATGTCATGAAGTGGAAGTTGAGAAATATCTCCCTTCCCCATCATGTTTAAGATATCTATCCATTCATCTCTAATGGATTTCAATAGAAGGGATTTCAAGGTTTCCTCATCTAAATTTCTCATTTTTTGCTCTTTTTAAGTTGTATTGAAATCTTTCAAGTAAATCCTCCAAGTTTTCATCTTCTCTTTGCATCATCTTGAATACCTCATCCTTATGATTGGTGGGCATACAATAATCCAGGTATCTATCCAATGTTTGTTTCATATCATTCCAAGTCCTAATAGATTGAGTGACTAATCCCATGAACCATTTCAAAGCAGCTCCTTTCAATGTTGAAGGAAACAGTTTGAGTTTTTGAGAGTCTTCCATATAATCATAGGTTCGACACAAGACTTCAAACTCAAATAGAAATGTTTCAGGATCCTCACTTCACAAACCCATAAAAGTTTGGGAGGACAGATGGTGAAATGTTTTTCGTTGTTGTATGAGTTTCCTCATCGGCTATAGGGAATCCAAATGATCCATATTTCCCCCATTGTTACCTCTACCTCCTCCATTATTTCCTCTTCCTCTACCTCTACCGCCTCCTCCAAATCCATTTACTACTTCCTCTGTCATGATAGTTTCCTTAGAGTCCTCAGAGTCCTCTGGTTCTTCTATTAATGGTGAATGAGGAAGAGTTTCTCCCTCCTCTTCTTCAGGTGATTCTACTTCTTTGATTACAATATTTTCCCCTGTAGAAGTGAAGAAAGGTTCTTCTCCTAGATCAGATTTAGTAGATAGTGTGGGAGAATCTCCTAATTCGGCTGCTGCCCCTTGAATTCCAAGAATCCTAAGGCTAGGAGTATGAGTCAGAGATGATGGAGGTGTATCTTGTCTATGCCTTGGAGTAGCTGGAGTTGTGAAAATCGAACTTTTGGCCCTAGCTATAAACCTTCCCCTAGAATCTCTTGCTCTATGCATGCCATTATTATTATTATTATTATTATTATTATTATCATTATTGTTATTTTTAAGTCGGGCTAATAATTCTCTTTTTGATCTTCCAGATCACACTAGGTACAAGAAGAGAGCATAATAAATAAATTATTGAACTAAAAACTCTCTTTTTTGATCCTCCAGATCACACTAGGTGCAAGAGGAGAGCATACTTCAAGAAGTTATCAATTTTTCCCTTTTTTTTTTTTTTTTGTAAGAGATCGGCTACCTAGTTACACTTCCCCGGAAATGGTGCCAAAATGTTTAGTCAATTTAGTATGTCCTAAATTGCTACATTAATTATCAATCCGGGAGTTGTAAATTGATGAAGTGTGGCGCACTATATGTGCAAGACAACCTCTTTCTTACTTTTTATTGTTTTCAATTTTTATTTTGTTTTGGGGGTTTTATCTTCGTTTATCTCCTAATGTGAATGGAAATCCTATCCCTAAGTTTTAAGAATACTCTAGAAGGCAAGTATGGATATAGATTTTAAGGCAATTATGTCCTCTATAATAATTTCCAGAACTTAACACTTTATAAGGTCTTAAAACATACTAGTAATGAAATTAGTACTTGAACAAGAATGGAAATACGTTGCTATTCAAATCGAACAAATAATGAACTACTGATCATGAAATCACTATCTCTGCTGCTTATCTAAATACAAAAATAAAAATAAAAAAATGAGTTAAGCTACTGCACTCAAACAAATCAAAAATTGGAAAACTAATAAAAGTAAAATCAATTCACTTCATTTATAGTCCGATAGCTCGCCAAGTAGTCTTTTAGGGGTTAAGCTATGGCTCTGGAGATAATGTCAATAATATGAGGAATTGATATCTAATTGCAGAAAAATAAAACTAAAATCAAATCACATCATTTATAGTTCGATAGCTCGCCAAGTAGTCTTTTCGGGGTTAAGCTATGGCTTTGGAGATAACATCAATGACATGAGGAATTGATATCTAATTGCATAAAAATAAAGCTAAAACCAAATCACATCATTCATAGTCCGATAGCTCGCCAAGTAGTCTTTTCGGGGTTAAGCTATGGCTCTAGAGATAACTTCAATGATATGAGGAATTTGATATCTAAACTAACTAACAAAGCAAATGAATAAAACTGAAATCAAAGCACAACTGAAATTGAAAAGCTAAGAAAAGAAAAGTCAGTAGAGAGGCTAATCTCATGTCACTAGTTATTGTAAAAATTGTATGAAAATGCCCGGGCCTAGCCTATCCTGAAACACACACTGATCAGTGTTAGCAACAATATACAATGCTTGAAAAATCATGTACAGGAATGTAACATTAACATCATAACTAACTTATGAAATATACACAGGTGAAAAAATTATGAAATATGTGCAATGGAAATAAGGAAACAACACATAAAAACTTTACAGAAAACAAAACAAAACCTCAGCCAGCAGGGGCCCTCTGCACGACCTTGGTCAACACGCTATTAGTCTGGAATTACGCTCACATAGTCATATAAAACAGAGTCTTGTTATATTGCAAAATAGAGGAAGACTCCTCTTGTTACAACAACAGGACGAGTTCACAGCACAATACAATGACTAACAGCAAAATGACATCAAAAACTAACTCTACATGCGTTTGCAAACGCGTTATTTATAAGGGAAATTACATAACAGTTTTCCTATGAAACTACTTCAGCAGAAGACACGTAAAAAGACATCATCCATGAGCTTAGCATGGTGGTTGCCAAGATCATTCAATCTACCAAAAGGTGGCTGTTGGATTTGCGTCGTGGAGGCAATCTACAACTGTCAAAATGAACCCAAGGATCTAGGAACGGTCTCAGACCCTTCACGTGTTTGAAAACAAAGACCTGTTTGCCGTAGAACTCTTCGTTTGACCAAGGGCTTCCTTTGCGAATTTGGCTGAACCAATAGGACCTGATCCATGTCCAGATCATTCCTGAACTGCCCACGTGCCTTGTTTTTCTTGATGACACCTGTAACCTAGAGATCAACAAAAATAGCTGCGGAAAGTCGAATCAGCTGCGGAAAGTGGCTGTATTCTGCAACTAAAGCAAAATCTAATTCAAATAGCAAACACAAAAAAATAGTTAGAAAACCACTTAAATGTTCTTTTGGAATCAATATGCAATGATCTTTGATAGCTTATGAGGTACTGCTGAGGGGAAAAAGTCTAGGAAAATTTGTAGGAGAGATGTAGTTTCAGGGCTCAACACTCAATACCTGATAGGTATATACAGAAGAGTTACTTGAACCTCTCAAGCCTTCTCTAGAGTTCACAGACTCTCAGACTCTCTCTATCTCTGTCTGCTCGATGCTGCCTTTGTTCTGCAGGTCAGCTCGACTTCTCTGTTCTCTGCAATTTTCTTCTCTCTTGCCTCTCGGATTTCTATTTCTCTCTTTTTCTGCTCCCCTTACTCTCTGTCTATTCATGGCTTAAAGCCGATCTTCTCCTTGACTGTTCATTTCTGCTTCTCAGCTTTTTCGATCTCCTGCCTCTGTCCGCTTGAATTCCCCTACTCTGCATCATCATCACTGTGTAATGCTTCACAGAGAGGTGGCCACCATTTTCCTCACGAACTGAGTGTCAGTTCTCTTTGAACGGTCGTTATTTCTGTTGCTCCAAGATTACCCACGAAACTGATTCCTATGACAACTCATCAGTCATGCCAGACCTAAAATCTCATATGACTCAGCCTATTTCCCCGTCGAATCTGATCATCCATCGGATCATTTCTCTGCCATTGATCTGGAGCCTCCAGATCCTATGGTCTCCGTCCATATTGGGCGGGTAAGTAGCATGCCCTTTACCCGTCCGATGTGAGCGGTTTTCTCTCTCATCCGTCGGATGCATGTCACCCAGTGTATGGCATTGGGTGGGACTTGGTCGAACCCGCTTACTGCTTAAAGCCCTTTCGATATCCTGCCGGTTTTAGCGCGGGACCCGCCTTCTGACGGAATCAGTGATTTCTATATGGTTTTGTGCTTTCCTTGTGATCGAGCACTTGGGGCTTTCCTTCACTGAGGGGGACACCTACAATACACGATTAGTACTAATCGCATATCAGAAACTGCCTCTGCTTTTGGATTTGACCTCCCGTTTGTCAATCTGTGCGAGCGCGCGGTCACCATGGGCCAACAGTGTGCACGCTTTGATCGAGGGTCCTCGTTGTTCTGTGCTAACCAAAAATTTCCATTGTTTAGAGGTTATTTCTGATAAGCTCGATATCCATAAGACTTTGAAGCTTGACATAATTTGAAACAATCATGAAAGCTTAGAGAATGTTTAAGGATCTCATTTGGATCAGTGCATTCCATTGTCACCATATTTTTGGCCGATAATTCACTTTCGCTTGGTTGTTTTACCCTTGCCCAAGGAACATCCATGATGAGTGGTCTTATTAGCCAACCTCTTGACCATTACATGTTTTGAGCAGTTCCATCTTGACTGAAACTAGTTGCTATCCTTTTAAACCACTCGTTCCTTTAGGAAGAGTCATCTTTCAGCTTTTTTTCTGAATCTCGAAACATGAAAAGATCATCGAGTACTTGCCTTTTCGAACTCGTTAAATTAAATGAATTGACATCGTCTCAGTATATGTTTACCCCTTTTTCGAGATGAGATTGACTATTTACGAAAAAGGTATGCCTTGGTTGACATGGTCAAGAGGTTCTCTCGAATATTGTTTTCTACCTTTTCGAGTTCAATAGAGAAATTATGAAAAGGGACCTGATGGAGTTTCCTTTTTCATCTCTTTTTCAAACTATCTAAATATGAAAAATACACCGAGTTATTCTTTCGTTGGACTCGTTAAAATTAAACGACGAAAGACTTATCACTATGATGAGCCCAAGTTTCTCCTTACTAGGAATCGTAAAATTTACTAGGATGGATTCATCCGAAGGGGTAACTTATACGACAAGCATATGGTATCCTCTTCAAGCTTGTGTAAAAATAAAGAGGTACTTATTGGAAATAGTGGGGGGAAAATAAAATGAAACATCCTTTGTATAGGCAGCATGTCGCTCTTGAACATGACACTCATATGTTTCTCGTGTTGGGTTTGGGACATCCTCACTTAGTCACTTTTGGGTAATCCATTTTGCCTCTCATCTGACTATTCCACTTCGTCATTATGACCCTTGGTCCTATGTTCAGTCAAATTTTGCCACACTCCGGTGTCGTGTCACCAATATGTTCAAGAGAAATCCTATCTGCAGTTATTTACCTATACAGTGTCCGACTCCTTGCTATAGTCTTGGATCCTACCCATTTAATTCCGCTTTAGTCCTTGTTTCGTGTTGATGATGGGAGATTCATTATGACCCTCCTTCGACGGGTCACTTCCTGTCGACTTCAGCTCATTATCCAGGAAGATGACTTAGAAACTCCCTTTCAGTACCTTAGAGCTTGCATGCCTTAATGGAAAGTTCTTCACATCCAACGACTGGCTTTCACTATTGGCCTTTGATTAGGTGATTCCACGAGTGTTCGACCTCAACTTCGTTATCACATTCACAGATTGTAATGTTGTACCTTGAGACCCATTGTGATTATGGGTGGTTCCTCTCGTGCCTATTAATGTTCCACATCAATAACCGGTAATCAGGTGGTTTTCTAGCATGTTCGATTGCGACACATTCATTTGCATGTTAGAATTTGTACTTTGATCGGGTTGGGACAGAGCGCAAGACCGTGAGTTTTTGTCTGATATAACTCAGGCTACGTGGAGTTATGTATTGTTCATGATTGTACACATGTTTCTTCTATACGGATGGTTGTGACCATACCGTGGGACTTTACATTTATGATGATCCTTCTATATTAGATGGCTGCGTCCATGCCTTGGATCTTAGATTACAGATGATCCTTCTGTATTGGATGGTTGTGCCCATGCCATGGATCCTTTCATATAGTCCTTACTATCTGGATGGTTGCGTCCATACCGTGGATTCATGTTTTGACATCAGATATGTATATGTATATGCATCCTTGATTTGCAGGTCTCCTAACAGTGTGTGTCCTCATCCTTGCAAAAGCTCGTAAAACATCTCAGCCATCACTCCTTGTTTTTCCTTCATGCTTTAGGGGCCATCTGTTACACATTATTTTGTCACACCTCCTGCACTTCCCTGTGACATAACCCGAAGTGACCACAACATGACCATAATGAAGTGTACTCGTTCATATATGCAGTTTAGAGCCTTCCTAAGACATTTATAGGAAAATGCCTTGAGCTTCCCATGAAGGAAATAGCTCTAAAACCCTAATTTGAGGATCATCGCTCTTATGAGACTAAAAATCACGATGATCGCATGTTGCACTATACTAGACCTGCGATGGCATTGCTCTGTTTGCTTGTATACCCACGATGATCCCAAAAAGGAAATTTTCCAGAGCGGCGAGTTGGAGGTTGTCCAATGTAGATGAGGTCGAATTCTACCAACTTGGCCTCTTAGTCTTATTGATCCGGATTTAAACAGGAATGCCACAAATTACAGAGATAACCATATACACAAAGATGCAGCGGAAATAATACTTCATTTCATTAATGGAAAATACTGAAATATGCTTACAACCAGAAATGGAAATAAACTAGCTAGGGCGATGGTAGCTTATCTCTGAGAAGAGATGTGATGGCTACATGCCTCTGAACTGTGTTACAATGAGGCTCGAAGGCCTATTTATTGTTGAGAAACAATGGAAAACCCTTAACATTCCAAAACCTAACCCTAGGAGATGAAACGCCAAACTGTGGGCCCCGTTTGGGGGTAAGTTGGTACATCAACTTCCCGGGTTCGTAACTTTGGCATATGATCTCCGTTTGACGCGTACAATAGCTCATTAGAAAGATCTATCCGAGCACTATCATTGTTGGAACAGGCAACATCGGTCCATTCCATGGACCCATGTTGCCCCCGGATTCCCCAAAAAACGTCGTTTAGGGCCTCAAAACGGCTCCGGAAGTTCAGGACCCGAAAAACTGCTAAAAATAGTAAGTTGTGCTACAATTAAGGAAACTGAAAATGCTGAGAAAGACAATGGTGGGGGTCCAGGTGGACTTGGCAGGTGGCCACCAATATCCACCTGGATCATTCCTCCCCCCTTAGGAAGCAATGGTCCCCATTGTGTTGAGCTCCTCCATGAGATGAGGAAACTTCTGCTGAACTTGTTCCCTGGTGAGCCACTTGCCCTGCTGAAGGAGTTGGCCTGCTTTGACAACTCGATACAGTTGGATATTCTGTTGGTGAGTGTTCTTGATCTGTGTGTCCATGATCCGATCAGTTGCAGCTTGTTCCATGCAATCTGGATTTAATTCTGTGGGTTTGAGCTGTTCTGCAATGTCGGATGTGTCTAACTATGGTGGAAAGTATGGCCGAAGGCGGTCCACATTGAACACTGGGTGCAGGCCAAGGAATGGGGGAATGCTGAGCTCAAATGCATTGTCTCCCATAGCCTTAGTAATGGTGTAAGGACCATATCGGAGTGGTCTCAATTTCCGATAGGCTACAGTAAGGCGTTCCTTTTGCAAATGCAACCAGACTTTGTCGCCCACCTGAAACTTGTGTGGCACCTGATGTTGATCATGTCGCTGCTTGTACTTGGCATTTGATTTCTCAAGAATGTCATGGACCTGCTGGCGAATATGTTGGATGCGCTCAATGAAGCTGGTGGCCTTATCTGTTTCGGACTGGACATGAGCTGAATTCATGTGAGTAGCTGCAAGTGGCATGGCCACATCAATGGGGCATAGTGGCTGGAATCCCAAACCCACCTGAAAAGGGCTATGGCCAGTGGAGCTGTGAAGAGCTCGGTTGTAGCTGTGCTGAACATAGGGGAGGCTCTCGTCCCATGTGCGTGGATGCTTTGAGTTATACATGCGCAGAATGTGCACAATCATCCTATTGACAACCTTTGTCTGGCCATCAGTTTGAGGATGGAAGGCTGTGGACTTCGTGAGTTTGGTGTCCAGCATTGACCAGAGACTGGACCAAAATGTGCTGAGAAACCAACTGTCCCGATCTGAGATGATAGACTGTGGGATCCCAAAGTGCACCCACACTCGTTCAAAGAAGAGCTTAGCAGTGGCTTCTGCTGTGATATTCTTCTTGCAGGCCACCATAATGGCCATCTTCGAGAACCTGTCGACGACCACAAAAACACAGTCATTTCCATGCTTAGTGGAAGGAAGGCCTGACATGTAATCCATGGAGATGGATTCCCAAGGTCGACTAGGGGTAGGCAATGGGGTATAGAGGTCGTGCTTCTTAATGGCCAGTTTGGCAATGGCAGAGGCAGTACATGATCGGATGTACTTCCCAACATCCTGTCGAAGATTCGGCCAATAGAAATAATTTTGCAGTATTGCCACTGTTTTCTCGACCCCGAAATGCCCAGCAGCCCGACTGTAGTGTGCTTCCCAAATCATCTTGGCACGCTCGCTTGAAGGAACACAAAGGTGACCGAGGTGGCATAATAGGGCATCCTGGAGGTGAAAATCTGCAACCTGCCGACCCTCCAAGAGTGTCTGGTATGTGTGGCCGAATTCTGGGTCGCTTTTGTAGAGAAGTGGCCAATCAGAAGTCTCGTGCCCACAAGAGTTGAGCACGGTGGTTAGCGCCATGATCGGTGGTCGACTGAGGCAATCTGCAACATTATTGGTGCTGCCCTTTTTATACTTGATATTCAAGTGAAACTGTTGCAGGTATGTAGACCACTTCTGATGGCGATCATTCTGCAATTTCCCTTGGGTCTGTATGAACTGCAGAGGTCGGTGGTCTGTGTGGATGACCTTTTCCTTCCCCAAAATGTAATGCTTCCATTGTCGGCAGGCCTGTACAATGGAATACATCTCTTTATCATAAGTGGGGTACTTCCGGACTGTGTCTGAAAGTGTTTCACTGTGATATGCCACTGGATGTCCATGTTGAGTAAGGACGGCCCCAATAGCATAGTCAGAGGCATCTGTCTCGACCTCAAATGGTTGTTGTAAATCTGGTAACGCGAGCACTGGTGCCGTGCAGAGGCGATCCTTCAACTCCCTGAATGCCTTCTGTTGAGATTCAGACCAAAAGAATTTTGCTTTCGCCCCGCCCTTGGTGACTTGACTCAAGGGCCAAGAAATATGAGAAAACCCCAACACAAACCTGCGGTAGAAGTTGGCAAGACCTAGAAAGCTGCGGAGCTCTGTTAGAGTGGTTGGAGAGGGCCAATCCCGAATGACTTGGATCTTGGCTGGATCGACATGCACCCCCTGTTCATCAATGATGTATCCCAGATATTGAACCTGGGTCATGCCAAAAGTGCATTTCTCCAAATTGGCACATAGCTTGTGTTGCCGCAGTGTTTGGAGAACCTGTCGGATGTGGTGGAGGTGCTCTTCCCAACTCTGGCTGAAGATCAGAATGTCATCCAAGTATACTACTACAAAGGAGTTGGTGAATGGCCGCAAGATTTCATCCATTAGCCTCATAAAGGTTGCAGGAGCATTCGTCAATCCGAAAGGCATGACCAACCATTCGAAGAGGCCCTCCTTAGATTTGAAGGCAGTCTTCCACACATCGGAGGTTTCGATTGGTACCTGGTGATATCCCGACTTCAGGTCGATCTTGCTGAAATATTTCACTCCCTTTAGTTGGTCTAGGAGGTCATCAATTCGCGGGATCGGGTACCTATTACGGACAGTGATCTTGTTCAGCGCCCGATAGTCAATACAGAGTCTCCACGTCCCATCCTTCTTCTGTACCAACACGATCGGGCTCCCACAGGGCGATGAACTCGGACGGATGTGACCTTTCTGCAGGAGCTCCTGAATCTGCCTCTTGATTTCATCATTCTCCAGAACGGAGCGCCGATAAATTGGTCCATTGGGTAGCGGCGCACCTGGGGTCAGATCGATGGAGTGCTTGACTTGACAGTGCAGAGGAACCCCTGCCGGGGAGGTGAAGATGTCCTTGTACTCCTCCACAATCTTGTCCATCTGTAGTTGTCGTGCAGAGGGGCCCCGTTTGGAGGCCGCGACCACTGTCTTCTTCTTTCCTTGAGGGCGTATCATCAGGAAAACAAATTTCCTGGTTTTGGAAATGATCTTACTGCATTGTTTTGCAGTAATCAAAGAGAGGGCGGTAGGTGGTGCTACCTCTGGTATCTTGAACAACTTATTTCCCAACGTAATAATAACAGCACGGGGCCTTGATTCATACACAACATGTCGCTTCCACAAGTATGGTTGTCCTAGTAATACATCACAAACTTCGAGGGGAGCAATGTCACACAATACCTCATCCGTGAAGGGCTTGATGTTGTATGGAAGGCGACACTGCTGGCTCACGCGAAGATCTCGTCCTTGGTGAAGCCACCCAATGGTGTATGGTTGTGGATGTGTTGTGGTCGGTAAGCCCAACCGCTTCACGACCTCTGCCGAAATGAGGTTCTTTTGACTCCCGCTATCAACAATGAACTGTATCGGGGAGCCCTTTACCCACATCTGGGAGTGGAAGAGACGCTCCTCCTCCTCTGGATCTTCGGGTTCATTTTTCTGGATCTTTGCGGTAGCAACAGTGGCGCTGGGGTCCGCATCAATGATCTGCTTCCCTTTTTCATACCCCTTATTGGGTTCTGACTCAGAGTCGGAACATGCATCTGATTCTGAAACCTTTAGCTTAGCCACCAGTGACTGCTTGGCCCGACACTCACTTGTGTTGTGAGTGGAGCTCTTATGGAACTCGCACCATTTTCCAGTGTCCTTTCTCGGCTTCGCGGCGCTGTTCTTTGCTTGCAGCTTCGGCTGGTTGTCTTGGGCTGTCCCGCCTTGGCTTTGTCCTTTGTTCTGTGGTTTAGGGGCACCTTTCCCCTGCTTTGGATTCGCAGATCCAAAGTCTCGCTTCTTTTGTTTAAACTTCTGCTCGACCTTGACGGCATACCGGTATGCTGCGCCGAGCGAGGGGATGTTCAGGAATTGTATTTCTTCCTGGATGTACTTGTGCAGGCAGCCACTGTATTTGAGTATCAAATGTTGCTCCGAATCCTTGATACCCAACTTTGTGCGAAGGGTATGGAAAAGATTGGTGAACTCCGGCACGTCTTGGTCCCTTCCGTGCCGCAGCGTGGTCCACTTTATGTATTCATCCTCATAGCTCCCGACAGGGTAGTACTGCTCCTTGATGGCATCGCAGAACGAATCCCAGGTGGGTGCGGCTGAAAATAGTGAGCCAGTACTTTCATCCTTCTGCTCGTAGTAGGTTTCCCACCAGTCCTTGACGTGGGGGGCTGCTTTGAGGAGAGCAAAAACAATCTTTTCCCGACTCGAAAATTCATGAACAGAAAAATAATCCTCTAGCAGATTTAACCATTTATCTACGGCATCTGCGTCTATCTGACCCTCGAATATGGGGATTTCAAAATTAACTTGTACCTTAAAGGGTGTGGCGTTTCCAGAATAGCTGCTGGAAGCCGATGCGTTGCTTCTGGGTAGCCGCTGAAGGATCTGGGCAAAGCTGTCCATCATCGCGTTCCGTTGTCGCTCGAGGGCTTCTTCGAGCAAGATTTTGATGGGATCTCCTGCCCCCTCGTCTTTCTTCTCGTCCACCATGGGAGGCCGTCGGGATTTGCGAGGCTGGTCTTGCAAAGGTTCAACCAGTTCAAGCCCTAACTCCTTATATCCCGACCTTGTTGGGGACATGCAAAGAAAAACAGAGAAAAAGCAGACCGCTCTGATACCACTGATCCGGATTTAAACAGGAACGCCACAAATTACAGAGATAACCATATACACAAAGATGCAGCGGAAATAATACTTCATTTCATTAATGGAAAATACTGAAATATGCTTACAACCAGAAATGGAAATAAACTAGCTAGGGCGATGGTAGCTTATCTCTGAGAAGAGATGTGATGGCTACATGCCTCTGAACTATGTTACAATGAGGCTCGAAGGCCTATTTATTGTTGAGAAACAATGGAAAACCCTTAACATTCCAAAACCTAACCCTAGGAGATGAAACGCCAAACTGTGGGCCCCGTTTGGGGGTAAGTTGGTACATCAACTTCCCGGGGTCGTAACTTTGGCATATGATCTCCGTTTGACGCGTACAATAGCTCATTAGAAAGATCTATCCGAGCACTATCATTGTTGGAACGGGCAACATCGGTCCATTCCATGGACCCATTCCCCAGATTCCCCAAAAAACGTCGTTTAGGGCCTCAAAACGGCTCCGGAAGTTCAGGACCCGAAAAACTGCTAAAAATAGTAAGTTGTGCTACAATTAAGGAAACTGAAAATGCTGAGAAAGACAATGGTGGGGGTCCAGGTGGACTTGGCAGGTGGCCACCAATATCCACCTGGATCACTTATCCCTATGAGCTACCTCCTTAAGATGAGGGCCTAATCTTATCTTTGGAGAGGTCCTATCTCCCTATCCCAACTTATACATTCATCCTCTCCCATTCCCAAATGCTTGGACAGGTTAGAGGTCGGTTGGTCTATGTCTATTTGCACCCTTATGCTAAGATTGTGCCCAGAGGCTATTCATTTGACTTGGAGAAGGAGTGCTTGGAGAGTTCTTGGCTTGGACTTGGATTACCACTCAAGGAGAGCCTATCAAAATCAAGGCTTTGGTTGTAAGCTTCCCTTTATTTTCTAATAATATACAACTACTGGTTCATCTTCCGAAAATGTATATGTTCATGTATAATTTAGCTTAGCATTCCTTGATTAGTTAAGTAGGTTGCTATTGGATTTGTTATTTGTTTTAGCATGCCTCGTTGTGTCTTGATCACTTGTGCAAGTGCATAAACATTGAGAGAAGCAGGAACAAGCCCATGACACAAGCGGTTCAGGGTCCTCAACAAAGGAAATCAAAATAGCATTAGAACGAGATAGGCCATCTCCTTTGTTATTCTTTTCAATTGTAACCTAGGAAGATGTCTATTTGATTGTCACTTCAGTTGTTAGACCCACTCATTGGGCTAGAGGGATCGTCTCTATCCGCAGAGAGGATTAACCTTGACAACATGGTCAATGGTTGGTTAAACTGTATCAAACATAAAGTCATCATAGGAATCAGAAAGAGCCTTCTTCCCTTCGCACGTGTGAGATTGGACCTCTAATTGCAAACATGTACGAACCAATCAAGAGAAGAGAGAAAATATATGATGTGTGATAATGATTTTCCAAAGTGATGGGACATGCGCTCTATTTATATATGTCTTAGGGGGGTCAAATTAGCTTTCCCAGGCTGACTTGTACTTTTGTGCACATGTGGGTTTCACTTTAAAACTTAAATTTTTTTCCTTGACCAAATTAAATTCTTCTAAGGGATAGGAGGGGTATTTCTTGATGAGGAAGGTTGGCCAATGTAGGGAATTTATTCCTAAGCTACTAAATTAACACCCTCTTCCCTCATAACATCGAAGGAGAATCTTGTCCAATTATGCTTCCCATATAAACAACATTCACAAAAATCAAAATCTAAAGATCTATTAGACATTCCTTCAATCATACCTTTATTGTGTATTACCTGAAGGTCCTTCTCTCTAATATTTCCCAGTGATTGATGTCATAACATAGTTTTTTCTTCAAAGATTCTATTAGGCCCCTATACTACTAGTGTAACCCATTATTATTAGTAGTACAACCCACTTGTTATATTGATGTACCCATGTAGTGCCCATATTGTTACTATTGTGCCCCATAGAAGCCCACTATTGTTATTATTGCGCCCTTACATTATTATTGTTATGTCAGCTCTGATTATGTTATGACCCCCTAGACTCCTATATATAGAAAGGAGGTCTTTTCATTTGTAGCATCCAAGAATTGTTCATTTGTGTAATGTAAAGGAGGTTGCCCCCTCGAAGAGGCTGAATTCTAAGGTGTTGATATCTCTTTTATATCTTTTTGTGAGCTGGTTTCATAACATTTGGTATCAGAGCTTTGGATTCTAGGGCTTCGCTGCTCCAAACAGGTCATCGTGGAATTCTCGCCATAACTTTTTTTCTGCGACGTTTCAGAAGCTAAAAAAAACCCATTTGAGAAGAAATCACGCTGAATCTCGGGTCCGAATTTCAGAGCTTTTCGCACTATATTTGCGAAGATATGATCTGAGGAAGTTGGTCTTTTTGCAGACTCCTGAATTACATTCCAAATAGGTGACCTGGGGAAAATCGTCATAACTTTCCCTTTGGGCATCAGATTGAAATTTTGTAAGAAGATACAGAAAGAGGACGGATTGTAGTTTCTTGTATATATTTTTTGGAGCCAAAGGTTGAAACAGTGACACGTGGCATGTCGTACAAGTTCGCTCTACTGAACTAGTCTATAATCAGGTCACTGTGGGAGATTTTGCATAACTCTTCCTTGGAGAATCCAATTTGGATCAAACTTGTGGCATTGGAAATTGGACACATAGGGCTACTTCAGGTCATAATTTCAGAACTAGAAGATCCGAAGTTACAGAGTTACAGTCGTTTCAAGATCGAGCTCCTAAAATCAAGAAAAAGTGAGATGAGGAAGTTTGATGGCAAGGATCCGGTAAATTGGATACTACAGATGGAGAAATATTTTGATCTACATGGTGTACCACTGTCACAAAAGGTATTTATTGCATCTTTATATTTAGAACCAAATCAATTTTTATGGTATAAAGGGCTTTGTTCTCGTAAACCTCTTGTTACGTGGTCAATTTTCACGGAGGAAATGATAGCACATTATGAGGATACAGAGCAAAACACCTTGTTTAGCCAATTGAAAAATCTCAAACAAAAGTGTTCAATGGAAGAACACATTAAGGGCTTTGAAAAATTGAATATAAGGGTAAATGATATTCCAGGGAAGCAAAGGATTGATGTCTTCATAGGTAATTTAAAGGATAACATTCAACATGAACTTCGTCTTTGGGAACCTGATTCATTGGAGAAGGCATTCAAGTGGGCAAAAAAAATTGAAAGCGAAATTATGGAAACAAGGAATCCAACCACTAACGACTATAATTATGGAAGTTTTTCTTCTCCTAGCCTTCCAAAACCTACAAGGGTAACACCACAACAATTGGAAGAAAAAAGAGAAAAAGGGCTTTGTTACAATTGTGATAGCAAATGCACTAAAGGTCATAAGTGTGCTGAGAAGAAATTATTTTACATAGATTATAAAGAGGAGGAAGAAAAGGATCAAGAAACATCAAAAGAAGAGTATATACACCAGGAACCAACCCTAGAGAAAGAAGAAATGAATCCAACCATATCTTGTAAAGCATTGGCAAGAATTACCACTCCTCAAACTCTCAAGATAGAAGGACATATCAAGAAGAAAAAGGTTCAAGAAGTGAAAGATCACATTGAGAAAAAAGAGATGAATCCAACCATATCTTGTAATGCATTGGCCGGAATTACCACTCCTCAAATTATCAAGATAGAAAGACATATCAAGAAGAAAAATGTTCAAAAAGTGAAAGATCACATCAAGCATCAAGAAATGAATCCGATCATATCTTGTAAAGCATTGGAAGAAATTACCACTCCTCAAACTCTAGAGATAGAAGGACATATCAAGAAGAAAAAGGTTCAAGCAATGAAAGATCACATCGAGCATCAACAACAAGTTCTCCAACTTTTAAAGGATAACGCCACTTCGATGCAAAATCAAACGAAACAACATATAGATCAACATCATAGTGAAAAACGTTTTGATGTAGGTAATTGGGTATTTTTACTGCTACATCTCAAGCAAGCTATTTATGAGAAGAAAATGTTGGAAATACAACATGCACTTAAAAAATGGCGACCTTACCGAATGGGAAAACTCTTCAAGGATGAGGATGTGGAAGCATTGTTTTGTGCTATTTCTATTATCCGACCAGATTGGATAAATGAAGAAAGGGATGAATGGAAGAAGGACGAAGAAGTATGGCCACTTATTCAAAAGTTGCAAAAGATCCCAATTCAAACAATATTGCCAGAAATTGAAGAGGAAGGAAAAATCATATTGGAACCTGGAGCAGTCACAGAAACACGAACCCAATAGCTACGAAATCAATCAATTTCAGAGTATCTCATCAAGTGGAAGAACTTACCCGCTGAAGATTCCACATGGGAGGACAAGAATTTTATACAAAAGCATCAAGAACTACTCAAGCGTTGAGGACAACACTTTTTGGAGGAGAGGGGCATGTTAGGCCCCTATACTACTAGCGTAACCCCTTATTGTTATTAGTAAAACCCACTTGTTATATTGATGTACCCATGTAGTGCCCATATTGTTACTATTATGCCCCATAGAAGCCCAATATTGTTATTATTGTGCCCTTACATTATTATTGTTATGTCAGCTCTGATTATGTTATGACCCCCTAGACTCCTATATATAGAAAGGAGGTCTTTTCATTTGTAGCATCCAAGAATTGTTAATTTGTGTAATGTAAAGGAGGTTGCCCCCTCGAAGAGGCTGAATTATAAGGCGTTGATCTCTCTTTTCTATCTTTTTGTGCGCTGGTTTCATAACAGATTCTAGGAGTTTTTACTTCTTCAGCTTCACTCTCAGGAACAATGGAACTATTGCACCTATCACTAATAGTGTTTCCTAGCATCTTATATAGAGTTCCACTCTAAAATCCCCTAAACAATACCACTGCTCCTCAAACCATCCTACATGTTTCCTTTTTAAACACTAATATCACACTTGCATCATCATGTTGTTTACAAAAATCGTTTTTTTGGCCAATATTAGGATGTGCAGAGCACTAAAGATGGTTCTAATCATTCAACTTGAATTTTCTCATCTTATGATTTTGGAATCAAGTAATCTCTTAGGAAAACATCACCACCGTCATAAATTTCATGCTCGCAAAACCATTCATTGTGAGGAATCATATGAAAGGATGCACCTAAGCTGACCAACCATGCCTCATGATCTACATATGTTCTTGAAGAAGCTAAGTACACATCCCCTCCTTTTTCTGGGGAGGTTTTTTCTTCTGTAGAAGGAGCATCATTAGATCTCTTCCCTCTTTCAACACTTTTAGATCTACAAGGTTTCTTGTAATGCACTTCTTTTCCACATCTCCAACACACCTTTATGCATTTTCCCATAGCTTTAGATATTCCTTTAGATTCAGATCTCCCACTTAATGACTTATTTTTATTTTTATTTTTATTATGGGAGAATCCTTTAATAGTGTTGTCACTGCAACAAACACCCTCCGAATTTGGTCTACACTTGAATTTTGGAGCCTATCATGGATCTTGTGATTGTTCGTTCCATAGTCACTTTATGTTCGATTGATAAGTGTCAAAGGCACTTTCTCACACATGCTCAGTCTGCAACATGTTCATGAGTGTGTTCTTTTATGTAAGCTTGAACAGGCATGGAACAAGTCCATCAAGATAGTGTCTATGTGATGTTCAACCTATGTCAATAGTCAGTGCACACTTTCATTAACTGTCTCTCACTTTTGGTTACGATTGTTCTTCTATTTCGGTGAGTTTTCCTAATTGTCCCTCTTGTGCACCTTCGCTTTTGTAAGTGTTCCTTTCATGTTTACCACTGTCATTTTTACTTTTTTTTCACTATAATAAGTGTCGTTTTCATGTAGTCTTCATTCTAGCATGTGTCGTTTTCAATGTTGTTCATATTTTGCAAGTGTCGTTTGCACTTTCCTCTTACTGTTGCAAATGTCTTCTTTTGGAATGATAGGAGTCGCGCATTGCACAAATGTAGTTTTGGTTTGTTTCAAGGGGTAACCTTGGTTCTAATGAGTAATTCTTATAATGTAGACATGTATTGCACTCATTCCCAAATTTTCAAGCACTATCGCACAAGTTTCGTCACTATTGTCGCAAAGGGTACCGAATCCTTTAGAACCTTCAAGATGGCAGTTCAATTGGGAATGGATTTATCAGAAGCCCAAAAGTATAGAATGGAGCAGTTGAATGAGCTATATGAGATCAGACAAGAATTAATCCTAAGAACTGATCTGGTTCAATGCCAAAGAGCTAAGTGGCATGACAAATACATCAAGGAGAAAAAGTTTCAAGAAGGAGATTGGGCATTGCTATTTGATTCCAAGTTTAAAGATTTAAAAGGTAAATTTCAGACTCATTGACTTGGACCATATGAGATTGACAAAATCTTTAGCAATGGAGTGGTAAGAATCAAAACCATTGATGAACAGCAAACTCCTCTTATTGTGAATGACCACAGATTAAAGATCTACGATAAGCCACTCTCAAAGGAGGAATTTGTCAAACTCTTTCAAGATAATTATGCAATAAGGCTGGTGAAGAAGAATCCTTCTTCTCCACCAGCCTAGCCTTTTTTCTTTTCTGTTTAAAAAAAATAAAAATAAAAATAAAATAATAAATTGTATAAGCCTGAAAACCAATCACTAATTGGCAGTCTTATACAGAAAATACAAGGCGAAAATCAAAAACTTCTGATGCCCTATATTTTCCAAAAAAAATCTTTCCTCATTTTATTCATAGTTTCATGTCATTTCATTTCATTTTGCCTCACTCCATTTCATTTCATCATCTCATTCCATCAATAAAATTCCTTTCATGACCAGTTTTCATATATCATTCACTCAGTCATCATTCATTTTCATCCATCTCCATTCATCCATCACCATTCAATCATATGTTCACTGTATCGGTTTTTGCAACTAGAAACTGATTCTGCAACTAGTTGATTGATTTCGCAGCTAGAAACTGATTCTGCAGCTAGTTGATTGATTTCAAAGCTAACACTTCGTTATCCAGCATTGACAGTCAGATGTTAGCCAAATAATGATGGGAACCAAATGCAGGCATGACAAAGGAAGATATGTTGAAGATATAAAACACCTAAAGTACCAACAGGAAGTAGCCAATCAAAGGTCAGTGAGCGGAAGTTGTAAAATTCTAAGGTAAGAAAAATTAATTTCAAATAGCATTTTAAAGCACATTCTATATAGTTATGAAACCACGGCTCCATTATATGTAATGATTAGCATTGATAGCTTCCATAACCGCTCCATGACCTTTACATGATTTCTCCACAAACCTTGCATTAATTTTTAATGGCCTCATGGTCTGCCTATGAATTTAACTCGTGTTTATTTGTATGTTGGCATTCCACCTGATGAACCGGGTAATTATGAGGACGTAATCTATTTGATCAAGGCTTTGTCCCACCGCACAAATCCACAACCATTTTGAGAACGTGCTCACGCCTATTCCGCAGCCTTCTATCTCAAAAGCTAAGCTCACTCTATTCCCATACTATCCCGTTTGTTATTTCCGGCCTGTTTACATCCCTGTGAACTCATTCTCATTACCTGTCTCTGCTCTTTCGTTTACGATTACTGATTTTCTCCATAAACCTTCTCCATTCCCCGCTAACATAGTCGTTTCACCTCCGTCAATCCATTACTCACCCAGACGTATTTTAAGGCAGGATGAAGGGATGGGTCTTTTGCTAAGAGCAGAACCGGAAGGGCCCAAATTCATGGAGGGGTATCCACAATTGAAAAGCATACTAAGGAAGGCACGATGGCTATAGTTCATCCAGAAATTCAGAGGCTACAACAAAGAAGTTACGAAGACATTTGTGAGGTCTTTTAATGGCGTGGAAGTTGAGGTTGGAGACCTTAAATTTTCAGTCACAGAGGCATATATCGCTGCAGCAACGGAACTCCCACAGGAGGGGGAACGGTGGTTCAAAAACAAAAGCTTTGATGAGAGGGCCTGGAGGGTTATCCTACGCAATCCAGGTATGGATATAACCATTTTCAAATGTGGAATCCTTGTCTCTGCTTTAGAAGAAAGGTGGGCTAGCCTATTGTTGATAATAAAGAAATTTATTACATGTGCAGGACGGTTCGGGTCCATGTATATGTACCACACCCGGTTGCTAATGAATTTTCTAGAAAATCAAACCATCAATTTGCCTTACTTTTTATTGAATAGTCTGAAAAAGATGTCCATAACTGTACAAAATAATTTGGAGGACATAGAATCCCACCTGTACCATCACGACCTTGTAAAAATTTTGATTGAAAAACAATTGAAAGAAAAGAAGGACACTTGGGAACAGTTTTTGGTTAGAAACTTCTTTCAAGATCCACCTGAAACACCTAAGAGCAGCTCAGCAAGGAAAAGTAGGAGAAGAAAAACAAGTGTGAGAATTCATGACACTCCTACTAACATAGCTAAATAAAATAATAAGGAAGAGAAGCTGTCAGAAAGTAGGAAGGAAAGAACTGAGGTTAGGAAGCAAAGTAAATTAAAGCGGAAAAGAAAAATTGAAGCTGTCTATCAAACCCCAAAACCTTCCTCAGAAGAGGACCACCAAATACTTTCTGAAAGACTAGTTTACCTTCAGGAACAATCAGCTGCAACAAAGAGGAAAGGGAAAGAAAAACAGAGTGTGGAGAAAGAAGACACTAGCTCACAAAATCTAAGGAGCAGCTCCAGACTTAAAGGAAAACTGAGGAAAGTACAAACTAAAGGGCCCCACCTCATTGATTTAGGAGGGGAAACACTGGAACAACCTCCAGCAATCCCTCTTGGCTGTGGCCGACACCATACTCCTATTCCTCAGCCAGATTTTGAGACCAATCCTTCTCAGCCAGATTTTGAGATCAGTCCTTCTCAACTAGATTTTGAGATCAGTCATTCTCAACCATTTTGGGGACAACCCAAGGAAGACTACACCTGAGATAGATCCAACCCAGCAAGAAATGTATGATTATATTGAGACATTGGAGAAAACTGCCACAGATCAAGGCACTTCATCTGCCCAACCTAATACAGCCCAGGAAGCTCTAATCCAATCACTAAAACAGGAAGTTTTTGAGCTGGAGGTCCTAAATAGACACATCAAAAGAGAAAATGAAACATTGAAAGAATAGAGCAGGTTGGATAAGATTATTCATGACAACACCATGTTGCATCTTGGGATGTGGCAGAAGAAAAATAGAAAATTGAAGAAAAAGAACAGGAGGTTAAGCAGGGCTCTCATCAACCTCAAATTCAAGTGCCTAATGAGGAAGCCTAGGATGGCAGTGGTACCAAGAAAGAAGAAAAGAAGGCTGGATGTGTTGGCAGAGGTCTTAGAACACATGAACTAAAGGGAGGATTATCACAGTTTTGGTTGCATGGGGACATGCAACACCTTCATAGTGGGGGTATGTTGAGCCCTGAAACTACATCTCTCCTACACATTTTCCTAGACTTTTTCCCCTCACCAGTACCTCATAAGCTATCAAAGATCATTGCATATTGTTTCTAAAGGAACATTTAAGTGGTTTTCTAAATATGTTTTTGTGTTTGCTATTTGAATTAGATTTTTCTCATTAGACGCGGAATACAGCCACTTTCCGCAGCTGATTCGACTTTCCGCAGCTGTTTTTGTTGATCTCTAGGTTACAGGTGTCATCAAGCAAAACGAGGCACGTGGGTAGTTCAGGAATGATCTGGGCATGGATCAGCTCCTATTGGTTCAGCCAAATTCGCAAAGGAAGCCCTTGGTCAAACGGTGGTCAAACGAAGAGTTCTACGGCAAACAAGTCTCTATTTTCAAACACGTGAAGGGTCTGAGACCGTTCCTAGATCCTTGGGTTCATTTTGACAGTTGTAGACTTCCTCCACGATGCAAATCCAACAGCCACCTTTTGGTAGATTGAATGATCTTGGCAACCATCATGCTAAGCTCACGGATGCTATCTTTTTACGTGTCTTCTGCTGAAGTAGTTTCATAGGAAAACTGTTATGTAATTTCCCTTATAAATAACATGTTTTCAAACACATGTAAAGTTAGTTTTTGATTTCATTTTGTTGTTAGTCATTGTACTGTGCCGTGAACTGGTCCTGCTATTGTAATGAGAGGAGTCTTCCTCTGTTTTGGAATATAACAAGACTCTATTTTATATGATTGTGTGAGCGTAATTCCACTCTGATAGCTTGTTAACCAAGGCTGTGCAGAGGGCCCCTACTGGCTGAGGTTTTGTTTTCTTTTCTGTAAATTTTTTATGTGTTGTTTCCTTATTTCCATTGCACATATTTCATAATTTGTTCACCTGTGTATATTTCATAAGTTAGTTATGATGTTAACATTACATTCCTGTACATGATTTTTCAAGAATTGTGTATTGTTGCTAACACTGATCAGTGTGTGTTTCAGGATAGGCTAGGCCTGGGCATTTTCATACAATTTTTACAATAACTAGTGACATGAGATTAGCCTCTCTGTTGACTTTGCTTTTCTTAGATTTTCAATTTCAGTTGTGCTTTGATTTCAGTTTTATTCATTTGCTTTGTTAGTTAGTTTAGATATCAAATTCCTCATATCATTGACGTTATCTCCAGAGCCATAGCTTAAACCCGAAAAGAATACTTGGCGATCTATCGGACTATGAATGATGTGATTTGATTTTAGCTTTATTTTTCTGCAATTAGATATCAATTCCTCATGTCATTGACGTTATCTCTAGAGCCATAGCTTAACCTCGAAAAGACTACTTGGCGAGCTATCGGACTATGAATGATGTGATTTGATTTTAGTTTTATTGTTTTGCAATTAGATATCAATTCCTCATATTACTGATGTTATCTCCAGAGCCATAGCTTAACCCCAAAAAGACTACTTGGCGAGCTATCAGACTATAAATGAAGTGAATTGATTTTACTTTTATTAGTTTGCAGTTTTTGATTTGTTTGAGTGCAGTAGCTTAACTCATTTTTTTTTTCTATATTTAGATAAGCAACAAAGATAGTGATTTCATGATCAGTAGTTCATTAATTGTTTGATTTGAATAACAACATATTTCCATTCTTGTTCAAGTACTAATTTCATGACTAGTATGTTTTAAGACCTTCTAAAGTGTTAAGTTTTGGAAATTATTATAGAGGACATAATTGCCTTAAAATCTATATCCATACTTTCCTTCTAGAGTATTCTTAAAACTCAGGGATAGGATTTCCATTCACATTAGGAGATAAATGAAAATAAAACCCGCAAAACAAAATAAAAATTGAAAACAATAAAAAGTAAGAAAGAGGTTGTCTTGCACATATAGTGCGCCACACTTCATCAGTTTACGACTCCTGGATTGATAATTAATGTAGCAATTTAGGACATACTAAATTGACTAAACATTGAGTACCAAATTGGACTCATACCACCGAGACCAGTTGAGGTCGAGATTCAGTAAGGGGAGTCTATGTACTCTAGAGACTTGGGGAATCCAAGTACAATCCTAATGATCATCATCTGTTAAGTGAGACTCAAATTGAGCTCCTTGTTGTAAAAACTTTACTTTAAGACATAATAGAAAGGCCACCATTGAAGGCTGGACTAGGAGACGTAGCCCAGGAGGATTGGGTGAACTCGTTATTAAACTTGTTGTGTTTATGTGTTTGCTTACTGTGTTTCTCTTACTGTTTCAGTGTCTGTGTATTTTGCAATCTTATCGATCCATTGCATAAAATAACATAGGCACACCCCAGCACATGAGTCTGTAATACCTTCATTAATTCTCTGAGGTCATTTACGAGTGCTTTCAGATCAAGTGGTATCAAAGCTCCTAGGTTGTCAAGGTTAGACGAGCTTGTGCTGGATTTGGTTGTTGAATGCTAACTAGGTCAAAGCTTAAATTAGGAGAAGGAGAATTGGCTGAAACTAACCTGAAAATTGGAAGAGTCTATTCTAAGAGGAAAATGTCAGAAGAAAATCCCTTGGAATCAGATCCCCAGTTCATGGATAGTTTTATGACCCTGAAATCCATGGTGGAGGAAATGTATAGGAACTATAAGAAACATAGGGATGAAGATGCATCAAGCTCCAAACAAGACAAAGGAGTAGAAGAGTCTCTCCTACATGACCACTCCAAAGGCAAAGGGAAAGAAGAAAAATTCCTCACGCCTCCTAATAGCCCTGAACATAAAAAGAAGACATCTTTGATTAAATTAGATGTTAAATTTGACTTACCCATATATGATGGTGAGTTGAATGCAGAGAAGCTAGATAATATGATCAGGCAGATTGATGTTTATTGCAGAGTGCGGAGTATTGACGAGTAAGATTCAGCTGGCCAGCCTACGCCTCGGAGGCACTGCCATGGTATGGTGGGAAGGTAGGACATAAGCTGACATGAAGAAACATGGTAAGATTCTTTCTGTCTGGAGTGAATTTGTTTCTGCAAAGAAAAAGCAGTTCTATCCATTAGCATACATGCAGCAAGCCATGAGGAGCTGGCAAACTCTTCGCCATTTGAAAGGGCAAAGTGTACAAGGTTACACCCAAGAATTTAGGAAAAGAGCTTTGATTCTAGGAATTTATTTAGACTCACTTGAGACTCTGTTGAAGTACATGTTGGAAATAATACTGAGAGGGGGGGGGGGTGAATCAGTATTATTAAGTTCTTTTAATAAATCTTCCTTATTTATACTTTGAATTATTTTTGCATGTCAGTACCATAAAATAATGAGCATGAACAAAGAAAACAGATAGTCACACCAAAGAACACCAGATGTAAGGTGGAAACCCAATGTGGGTGAAAACCACCTGCTGCAATATGTCTCTATCTTCTTTCAAATTAGAAACTCCTTTTACAATGATTTTGTACTGGTGCAGTCCTTTACCAGTACACAGGCTGCAACCTGCAGAGAGCTACAACTCTCTCTCGTTTTCCAGTCTCTCCTGGAAGGGAGCTACAACCCCCTACTTCTTTTCTTTCAAGGACCACTTTTCATAAATTTTCAAACTGGATCCATAAACATCAAATGATCATCAAGTACAAGTAAATCACCCAGTCAACTGCAGTAACCAGATCCACAATAACAGTAAACTAAACCCAGAACACCTTATCAACAGAAAAATTCAGTCAACAAAAGATCTTAAGACAGATACGCAGTTCTTCTTTCTCTGGCCTGCGTGGCTACGCACTTCACCTTCTGCTCCCCTGCGTACACCCGCAGAGAGCCTTTTGCTGCACCGCGTACCCACGCACTGTTTCTTCAATCGCGCTGCGTACTGTTACTGTAGGCATGCACCCACACATACTATCGCGCCGCGTACTGCTGCTGTAGCCACGCACCCACAGATGCTATCGCGCCGCGTACCTACGCACCTGTGGTTTCTGAAGTGCCACGTACTTTCCCTGTGCCTACGCACCTGAACCTCTGTCGCGCTGCGTACCCACGCACTGCGCCTTCTGCTGCTCTGCGTACTCACGCAGTGCGCCTTCTTCTGCTCTACGTACCCACGCACTTGCACTGTTAATCACCTGCGTACCTCTGGTTAGGGCCGAAATTGGCAGTCCACCAGTGTGCTACAGATCGTCAGATGCCCAGATCTGTTCATGCGCTCGAGAGATCACCCTTCACAGATTCGCTTTCAACTTCACTTTTATATAGATCAAGCTTTTAAAACAATAACCCAATATTTCAGATCTTAAGATATTCGATTTTCAAAAGATGCTTAGTCAAGTGATCTCCTTTGCTTTATATAGGCAAGCTCTTCCTAAAATCATGGATCAATACCATAGGTACCCAATACAAGGGGCCCAAAACATGGGGCTCAATAATAATAATAATATAAAACAATACCACGGGCCAAAACCATAGAATCAGGAACGACGGGCTAAATACCACGGGCCAAACATAAGAAACCCCACGTGAGCGCGCTTCTCTGCCTTGAGGTAAGTGCACTGGGGGTACGCACCTCATGAACGGGTGACCTGCGTGTATGGCCGCAGTCCCTTCATGGTGTACCTGCGGGTACGCACCTTTTGAACTATACTCCTGCGTACCTCTTAATTTCCAACATTTTGAGAGCCTGATCAGAGCATTGCCACTTGAGAGTGTTGCCATCAAGTACAACATATGTATCATAGAGCCATACCAGAATCATAATGCCAACAATCTCCCCCTTTGGACTTGATGGCAACCTCAAGATCCTCAACGTCATTCTCCCCCTTTGACATCAAGGGCAAAGGGTTATGCTCCCCCTAAGAACATGCTCCCCCTGACTGTAAACCAGATCTGCAAATAAGAACCATAAGCCACCAAAACACCATAAATGACCATGAAAGAGATAGAGACATATTGCAGCAATATTCAGACCAGCATCCATGATCTCCTTCTGTACATCCTCCATAATGCCAACAATGCATTATATGCTCCCCCTGAACCTGTGCCATTCGATCTTCAACCAATCCGCAACCCAGCACATGTACGCATATGCCCCAGATGAGCCTTGCGTACAACCAACCATCAGAAGAGATTAAACAAGATGATGCATCAACAACCCCCAGCTTTTGCCTGAGGTATTCAAAGGTCTCCCTGGGCAATGGTTTGGTGAGTATATCAGCAACTTGTTCCTTAGAAGGAACATACTCCAACTTGACCTTTTGTTCAAGTACTTGTTCCCGGAGAAAATGATACTTAATCGGTATGTGCTTGGTCTTTGAATGCATGACTGGGTTCTTTGAAATGCTGATTGCACTTGTGTTATCACATAAGATGGAGATAGGTGGTGTACAAGTGATTTGAAAGTCCTGCAAGGTCTGCATCATCCAAAGGAGTTGAGTGCAGCAGCAACATATTCTGCTTCAGCTGTAGACAAGGCAATCGAACTCTATTTCTTGCTGAACCAAGATACTAATCTGGAACCCATAAAGAACGCACCACCACTTGTGCTCTTCCTGTCATCCACGCTTCCTGCCCAATCTGCATCTGTATAAGCATGAAGTGTGAGATCTGTATCTCTAGGATACCATAAGCCATAATTTTGAGTCCCTTGAAGATATTTAAAGATTCTCTTCACTGCCTGAAGATGAGTTTCCTTCGGATTTTCTTGAAATCTTCCAACTATTCCCACTGCATGCATGATGTCTGGTCGGGTACCTGTCAAATAAAGTAGACTTCCAATCATAGATCTGTAGGTTGGTTGATGCACTGCTGCTGATTCATCATTTGCACTGAGGCTACATCCTGTGACCATGGGTGTACATACTGGTTTTGCATCTTCCATGCCATATTTCTTCAAAATCTGCTTGAGATACTTGGTTTGAGACAAAAAGATCCCTCCTTCTTTTTGTTGGATTTGCAAACCAAGAAAATATGTCAGTTCTCCCAACAAGGACATTTCGAATTCTTTCTGCATCACCAAGGCAAAGCTTTGACTCATAGCTTCTTCATTGCTGCCAAAGATAATGTCATCTACATACACAACAAGTATTAGTAATTTGTCATTTTCAACTTTTATATAAAGATTGCTGTCTGCTGATCCTTTTGAAAAACCTTGTTGATGAAGATATTTGTCCAAACGATAGTACCAAGCCCTTGGAGCTTGTTTGAGACCATAGAGAGCCTTTTTCAATCTGCATACAAGATTTGGATCATTTCCAAGAATGAAACCATCTGGCTGCTCAATGTATACTTCTTCTTCCAAGTCTCCATTTAGAAAGGCTGATTTCACGTCCATTTGAAATACTTTGAAGTTTTGAAAGCTTGAGAGAGCAAGGAACATTCGGATGGCCTCAAGTCTTGCAATAGGAGCAAAGGTTTCTTCAAAATCTATTCCTTCTTGCTGCGCATACCCTTTACAAACAAGTCTGGCCTTGTTTCTAATTACTTCTCCATTTTCATTCAATTTATTTTTGAAGACCCATTTTGTCCCTATAACATTCTTATCCTTTGGTCTAGGAACCAGCTCCCAAGTGTTGTTCTTTTCGATCTGCTCAAGTTCTTCCTCCATTACTTTCACCCAACATTCATCTTTGCATGCCTCTTTCACATTTTGTGGTTCAGTGGAAGAGAGTAATGCCAAATAGCTTGAAGCTTCTGCAACTGTTCTTCTTGTTTGTACACCTGCTTCTTTCTGCCCCAAAATCTGAGATTCTGGATGATTCTTCTGAACATATCTGGATGGAGTCTTTTCTTCTATCCTTATCTGCTCCTCTGGTTCTTCTTGAGGTTCTTCTTCTTCATCATTCTGTCTTTGAGGGTAGTTTTCATCTTCTTCGATATCTTCATGATTTACTTGCCTAGGAATGTATCCATTCTCATCAACCACTACATCAATGCTGTCAACAATTCTTCCAAGTCTTTTATTGTAGCACTTGTATGCTTTGCTGTGTGGAGAATAACCAAGAAGAATGCCTTCATCTGCTCTAGGTTCAAGTTTGCCAAGTTGCTCATCAGTATTCTTAATATAGCATTTGCTCCCAAAGATTTTGAAGTGCTTTACCGAAGGAGTCTCACCATACCAGAGCTCATGAGGAGTTTGAGTGCTGTTCACCCGGACATTTGTTTTGTTGAGAATAACAACCGCAGCATGCAGCTTCACCCCAGAAAGTTGCGGGAGTTCCAGATTCATCAAGCATAGCACGAGCCATTTGTTGGACTGTTCCGTTCATTCTTTCTACTACTCCATTTTGCTGAGGGGTTCTAGCTGTAGAGAATTCCCTTCTTATCCCATGTTCTTCACAGAAATCGAAAAATTCATTTGAGGTAAATTCCCCACCTCTGTCGGATCTGAGGCACTTAATTTTGTATCCTGATTCATTTTCAACCAAGGCTTTAAAGGATTTGAATTTTTCGAATGCTTCATCTTTGTGCTTCATAAGTCCTAACTAGACAAACCTGGAGAAACCGTCAATGAATAATATCAAGTATTCTTCTCCTCGAGGTGTCCTTTTCCTGAATGGTCCACATACATCTGTATGTACAAGCTCAAGAGGTATGCTAACTAATCCTTCCTTCTTTGGAAAGTTAGTTCTGGTTTGCTTTCCAAACTGACATGATTAGCATATGGTGTTGTCTGGAATTTTGATATCTGGAAGACCGCGAACTGCCTGATATCTGCATGCTTTCCTTATTTGTGAAAAGCTTAGATGCCCCAACCTCCGGTGCCATAACCAGTGTTCATCATCCTTGCTTAGATAGCATTGTTGTTGTCCTTCTTCAAATATGAATAGATTATTTGGAGTTCTTTTACCTTTGATCACCGTTTTACCTGTATCAAGATCACGAACAAGACATCCATTTGATCTAAATATCACCTCGGTTCCTTGATCACACATCTGGCTGACACTCAGAAGATTATGCTTCAATCCATCAACATACAAAACATTTCCAGCTTTGACCTTTTCTTTTAACTGAGCAGTGCCTTTTCCTTTTATAGTTGCAGGAGTATCATTTCCAAAAGAAACTTTCTTTCCCTTTTCTAGAGCAGAATATGATTCAAGTTTTTCTTTATCACCTGTCATATGCTTCGAACATCCACTATCAATGTACCATAGATTTTCTTGTCCCTCTGCATAAAATGCTATTCCACATCTTTCTGTTTGTGGTTCCTTTATTCTCCATGTTTTGGTGCTTGAGGCTTGTTCCTTTGTCTGCTGAAACCTGCTCCTACATTCAGAATCTTCATGACCAAAGTTATTGCAAATAGAACATTCAACTTCATTTTCAAGAACCGAAAAGTTGTTATAGGTCCTTTTTGTAATCCCGGTCATACTTCTTTGTTTTTTAGCTTCTCTAGTCATGATCGTTTTATATGCAACACATTGAGCTGATTTGTGACCAAAGTTATGGCAAGAAAAGCATTGTCCATTGAAGAAACTTCTGTGGTTATCCAGTCTTCCTCCAAACGATTATAATTTCTATTGTCATTCATTCTTGAAGCAAATTGAGAGGATTTTACCTGTGGCTGGTTGTAGCTTTTGTTCATCCTTAAGACGGATTGCCCCTGATTTGCCTGATAGTCTTTGTTTGTAATTGGTCCCTGCTTTACCTGGTGATCTCCATTGTGCTTTTGCTCATTCCTTCTTGCTGCATCAAGATAACTTTTTGAGGTGGATGCTTGAGAAGTTTCTCCATTATAGCCCAGACCTGTCTTGTTTAGAGGAGAACGCTGTACATTGATGATCTCATCCAGAGTTTCAGATCCTTTGACAAACTTAAGATAAATAGCCTTTGTTTTCTCAATCTCTTTTCTAAGACCAACAATTTCACCTTCTAACTTTTCAAGATATTTTTCTTTTTCATCAATTTGAAGTTGTAGAGTATCAATGATCCTATTCTTTTATTCTATACATGTCTTGAGTCTAGAAATTTCTTCACAAAAGCTATCCACATCTATAGCATCCATGTAATCATCATCTTCAAATGCCATTAAAATTTTATAGTCATTACCTCGTTCATATTCATCACTATTTGATAGACCATCACTATCTTCATGAGTGTAGTAGCTTTTCTTATTTGCAATCTGTTTCTTGTTCCATCTAGCAGGTTCCTTTCCTTTATCCTTATAAGGACATTTTGCAGCATAATGACCTACTCTTCCACAAGCAAAGCATTTAAAAGGTAACTTACCTCTGAACCTTCCAGAACCCCTTTGAAGATTTCTAACAAAATTTGATTCTTCTTCTTCTTCTTCTGGCACGTGACTTGCTTCATAAAAGTCTCCTTTGCCTGAAGCCTTGAAAGCAGCTTCTCTTCTGTCTGATGGACCTCCCTTTCTCATTTCATAAGCAGTTAGAATTTCGTGTAGCTGAGACATAGTAAGAATTCGTAGATTTTCCTTTTCTTCTATTGCAGACACTTTAGATTCAAACTTGGGGGACAATGATCTTAGAACTTTTTCAACCACAATAGCCTCTTTTATTTCTTCACCCAAGTTTTTCATGCAATTAACAATCTCATCTACTCGAAGAAAATAGTTAGCCACACTTTCATCATTATACATTCTGAGATTCTCATACTGAATCCTGAGAGTTTGAAGTTTAGCACGCTTTACCTGTTCATCTCCTTCATAGCTCAAGACAATCTTGTCCCATATTTCCTTTGCGGATTTATATTGCATAACCTTTACGAATTCTGTTTGAGATAATCATCCTAGTAGAGTATTGACTGCTTTAGCATTTGTTTCATATTTCTTCTTCTCGACCGAATCTGTAGGAGTAGCTGAAGGAAAAGTGTAGCCTGTATCTATGATATCCCAAACTTCTGTACCAAGAGATTGAAGATAGGCAGTAACTCTTACCTTCCAATAATTGAAGTTTGTCCCATCAAAGATTGGTGGCCTGATTGATGCTTCCCTCTCGTAGTTGCTCATGATGAATGATCTTCCTCCAAGCGATCAAGCTTCTCTGAAGGACCTGCTCTGATACCAATTGTTGGAAATAATACTGAGAGGGGGGGGGGTGAATCAGTATTATTAAGTTCTTTTAATAAATCTTCCTTATTTATACTTTGAATTATTTTTGCATGTCAGTACCATAAAATAATGAGCATGAACAAAGAAAACAGATAGTCACACCAAAGAACACCAGATGTAAGGTGGAAACCCAATGTGGGTGAAAACCACCTGCTGCAATATGTCTCTATCTTCTTTCAAATTAGAAACTCCTTTTACAATGATTTTGTACTGGTGCAGTCCTTTACCAGTACACACGCTGCAACCTGCAGAGAGCTACAACTCTCTCTCGTTTTCTAGTCTCTCCTGGAAGGGAGCTACAACCCCCTACTTCTTTTCTTTCAAGGACCACTTTTCATAAATTTTCAAACTGGATCCATAAACATCAAATGATCATCAAGTACAAGTAAATCACCCAGTCAACTACAGTAACCAGATCCACAATAACAGTAAACTAAACGCAGAACACCTTATCAACAGAAAAATTCAGTCAACAAAAGATCTTAAGACAGATACGCAGTTCTTCTTTCTCTGGCCTGCATGGCTACGCACTTCACCTTCTGCTCCCCTGCGTACACCCACAGAAAGCCTTCTGTTGCACCGCGTATCCACGCACTGTTTCTTCAATCGCGCTGCGTACTGTTACTGTAGGCACGCACCCATAGATACTATCGTGCCGCATACTGCTGCTGTAGCCACGCACCCACAGATGCTATCGCGCCGCGTACCTACGCACCTGTGGTTTCTGAAGTGCCGCGTACTTTCCCTGTGCCTACGCACCTGAACCTCTGTCGTGCTGCGTACCCACGCACTGCGCCTTCTGCTGCTCTGCGTACTCATGCAGTGTGCCTTCTTCTGCTCTGCGTACCCATGCACTTGCACTGTTAATCACCTGCGTACCTCTGGTTAGGGCCGAAATTGGCAGTCCACCAGTGTGCTACAGATCGTCAGATGCCTAGATCTGTTCATGCGCTCGAGAGATCACCCTTCAAAGATTTGCTTTCAACTTCACTTTTATATAGATCAAGCTTTTAAAACAATAACCCAATATTTCAGATCTTAAGATATTCAATTTTCAAAAGATGCTTAGTCAAGTGATCTCCTTTGCTTTATATAGGCAAGCTCTTCCTAAAATCATGGATCAATACCATAAGTACCCAATACAAGGGGCCCAAAACATGGGGCTCAATAATAATAATAATATAAAACAATACCACGGGCCAAAACCATAGAATCAGGAACAACGGGCTAAATACCACGGGCCAAACATAAGAAACCCCATGTGAGCGCGCTTCTCTGCCTTGAAGTAAGTGCACTGGTGGTACGCACCTCATGAACGGGTGACCTGCGTGTATGGCCGCAGTCCCTTCATGGTGTACCTGCGGGTACGCACCTTTTGAACTATACTCCTGCGTACCTCTTAATTTCCAACATTTTGAGAGCCTGATCAGAGCATTGCCACTTGAGAGTGTTGCCATCAAGTACAACATCTGTATCATAGAGCCATACCAGAATCATAATGCCAACAGTACATAGGTGGTCTACATAGCTACATGAGGCACACTATCCTCATGTTTAATCCCACTAGTATAGATGAGGTATCTGTTCAATCTACGCATCTAGAAGTTAGAGGAAAGAACGGGAACCTAGAAGTTGGGGGATCATCCAAACCCACTGCAAGCAAGAATAAGGAGAAAAGAAAATAGAAATGGAAAGAGAGGAAGACCAACACTATATAGAAAAGCAAGTCTTCATGCACTCACTGTAAGAAGGATGGGCATGATGATGAGCACTGTTGGATTCTGCATCTGGAGCTAAGACCTAAGAAGTTCGAGGGCAAGAAGAAGAAGACTGCTGCAGCTATTTAGAAATATTTGGGGTCAGACTCGGGAGATGAAACAACCGTTGCAACCACCGATATAAAAGGTAAAAATTCTGAAGCATCTACTAGTAATTTTGCACAATCTACTAATAATGAAGAAAATGAGAGGAAAAGACATGAGCTTTTTCATATTCGAGTTATTTCCAAACATCAACAGATTGATACTTTGTTTGATAGTGGCTCACAAGTAAATTTGATTTCTGAAACAATTGTAAAGAAGTTGGGATTGCTTACTACACCTCACTAGAAGCCATATCCATTAGGTTGGTTATGTGATAAAACACAACTACAAGTGACTAGACAATGTATACTTAAGTTTTCTTTTGGGTCAACATTTGTAGATGAGGTTGAGTTAGATATAGTTCCTTTGGATATATGTGGAATTGTTTTAGGAAGTCCTTACTTGTATGATAGGAAAGCCATTTTCTATAGAGCCGAGGACAAGTATCTACTCGTTAAAGATGGAATCAAATATATTGTAAGAGCTCATAAGCTCAAGAATAATTATACTCTCATAAACTCAGGGCAAATGAAACGAATTGTAAATTCATGCAAACAATTTTTACTGATGGTTGTAAAGGAAAAGAAACCTGATAAAACCACTATATTTGAGGGCTGTGATGGTAAACAACAAGCTGATTTAGAAAAAGTTGTTTCAGAATATAATATCTTGTTTCAAGAACCTAAAGTTCTGCCACCCAAAAAGGAAATAGTGCATGATATTAATTTGCTTCAAGATGCTCCATTGCCTAACATCGGAATGTACAGGTTCTCCGCTTTAGAGAATGTAGAAATCAAGAAGCAGGTACATGAGCTGCTCGAGAAGGGGTTCATCATACCTAGCACATCACCATGTGGGTCTCTAATCGTTTTGGTGAAAAAAAAAGATGGCTCGTGGAGAATGTGCATTGATTATCGAGTACTAAATAAGATAACAATAAAAAATCGTTATCCTCTTCCTCGCATAGATGATCTATTAGATCAATTGAAGCTGTTTATTTTTCCAAGTTAGACTTGCATAGTGGATATCATCAGGTCAGAGTTGCAAAGCAAGATGCATGGAAGACTGCTTTCAAAACAAAGCAGGGATTGTATGAGTGGTTGGTTATGCCTTTTGGCTTAGCTAATGCTCCTGCTACTTTCATGAGAGTAATGAATGATGTACTTAGACCTTTTCTTGATGATTTTGTTATTGTATATTTGGATGACATTCTTATATTTAGCAAAACGTGGGAAGAACATTTAAAGCATGTTAAGCAGACACTAGATGTTTTGAAAAGAGAAAATCTTTATGTTGAACTCTCAAAATGTGAATTTGGCAAAACATCTTTTAATTATTTGGGACATATAGTAGGGGGTGGTGAATTGAAGATAGATCCCTCTAAGGTTGCAGTCATTATAAACTGGCCTAAACCCAAATTTGCAATAGAAGTTATAAGCTTCTTAGGAGCAGCACAATATTGGAGAAAGTTCATTTCTAACTTTTCCTTAATTGCAGCTCCCTTACATGCTTTAACAGGATTGAACAAGGCGATTTAGTGGGGAGGAAAACAATAGAAAGCCTTCGACACCTTGAAAGAAAAGATTAGTACAACACCAGTACTAGCACTGCCTGATCTTCAAAGACCATTTGAGATCCAAACGGATGCCGGTGACTATGCCATGGGAGCAATGTTGATACAACTGTTACACAAAATATTGTCACCATGACTTTCTGTAATCAGTGTGAGTCTATCACCACTCATACTGTCCTCCTATGCAAGTCTTAAACCTTAGCTCTTCATGTCAAAGCCTTAAAAATGAGAGAAAGTCCTTGAAAATCTCTAAAACTCTGGATCCACACTTCCTCTTAGCATTACCTGCGGTCCCGCACCCTTGGTCATGTTACTTGCGGACCTGCCTGCTCTGTCTCTAAAGGAAAGGGTGCGGACCCCTGTAAAAGTAAAAAAGGTGCAAGTTTATTATTAAAAACTCACTTTGGATTAATTCTGGACGCTTCTAGAAGGAATCTTGAGGTGGCAAGTTCGCTCCTAGGTGGTTCATGCATCCCATAACTAAAGGAGCTAACCCCTTGATGTGAGGAGTTTATCCCTTTGAAGGAGGACTCTATCCCTTTGAAGGTGGACCTGGTAACTTCCTTCCTCTGCACTATAAAATGAGGCATTGGGCTGGTTGCTAGGGAGGTTGAAAGCTGAATATTTTTTAGGGTAAATGCTGTTGGAATTTAGACTTCCTAATTGAGCTTGAGAGGAGAGATTACATACCTTTTGGCTTCTTTGGGAAGAGAGTGAAACTTGTCAAAGTAGAGGAGGTTCTTGCTGGACCCTGGGAGGAGCTTGTACAACATCAAGGCACCAAGGTTGTAAAGTTCTTCTTTGATTAAAGTTAATAGAATCAGATTCATTTTTCTCAATAAATTGTCTTCTATGGTTTATTTCATGAATTCCTTGATCATCATGATAAATATGGTTTATTATATTGGCTTTTCAGGTGCTATTTGATGTGTGCCTGTTTGTGTTTGTAGGTTCTTTAAAAGGGAGCTCATTTGGACGAGCGGAGCGTGGCTTCCACAAACTAGCACTGGACTGGAGGTAGGGTCTAAAACATCTATTGGCCTTTATTTATAAATCACAATATTTAGAGAAAGATAGAATTTGTTTGGTTTTCTTGTCGCTAGATATCCATAGATACTAGGGAGATCGGTCTTGTCCGCAAGAACGATTTATCCGCCCGAAAAAATGGCGACCATACTGGGGACTTGAATTTTTGGTTTTTGCCTTTGCTTTTACTTTGACTTGAGAAACTGTTTCTCTGTTTTTGGTTTTTGCTTGATGTGTGTGGGATTGGGTAGGTTCCTTAGATCTTGAATTATTTTTTGTTTTTCATGCTTTTTGAAGAGGACTGCACGTTCTGGTTGTAACACAGTGCGGACATCCCCACACTTTTGCTTTACACACAAAGCGGTACCGCACCTGGTTATACTGGGGGCCTGCGGACCTTGTCAAATTTTTGAAAAACTTAAAATTTCCTCATTCAGTTAAGCTTAGGATTTGTTTATGTTTTTTAGCCTCTACCGAGATCTGCATGTGTTCTGTCAAAAAGCCTTGTTTATGAGTTTCTTTCAGCGAATTCTTGATCTCATCAATCTCCATTGAGTTAATTGGGTGTTTTGAGTCTCTTTTTTGAGAAAATTTTAATTTGATTTCCTTTGGTCATTACTTGGAGGTTTGTCTTAGTATTTTCACAATTTTGCATCTTTTTGCTTTTGTTTTTGCAAAAAAAATTCCCCCTCATTCGCCAGGGGGGGGGGCTAAATTGTGTATGAGTGTTAATCGCCTTTGAGTGTTTTTATTTTTTGATCTTTGGAACTCTCACCCAATTTTCTTGACTTGCACTTGATTGGTTCTTAGATTACATTAGAATCATCTTGTGTTTGATAATTCTCTTGCATAGATCACATTTTCATAATTAGAATTCTCATTTTCAGAATATGAATGAAAAATGTGCATAGATTACATTTGCATACTTTTCAAGTGAATTGTGCATAGATTACAATTGCATAGTTTACATTCTGAAAAATCAATCGTAGATTTAGATAAGCTTTTTTTGATTTGAATTTACATATTTTTATGTTTGTTTTTAACATACAAAAATAAAAATAAAAACCATTTTGGAATTGATTTGCATTAGTTTTTCTTGATGAAATTAGTGTATTAGAGAATTTGTTATATTTTATCTTAGTGATCAATTTTTTGCATTGTTGGAAGTGAATGGAAACTCTCTCCTTACTTTAGTTAGGATTCATCGAATTGAAAATATTACATTATCATATTCGATTGCATTCAGTTTTGGGTTGGGTCATAACACCATTGGTTTCATATCCATTTACCCTTTTGATAATAACCACCTAAATAACATAGCGCTTAATTAAAATTCATCTAGTAATTTTTACATTTTTAGGGCTCTTTCCACCAATCTAGCTTAGGCTAGTGTCTTGGAATAGGTTTTAGTTAACTCTCCAAGACAGTGAAACAAACAAGTAGTTGATCTTGCGGTATGAAAGAAATTCCAATTGTTACATATATGCTCTGGGAAGCTCCTCTTAAAGGAGTCAAGCACGAGATCATATCTGAACCGGTGAGGTAATCAATCCTTCCTCATTGGGAACGATAGCAGATATACACGTATTAAAAATGGTAAACCTCAGATTAACCATTGTCGAGGAGCCTGGGGTCACTTGTTGGTAAACCTTGGATTATGTCAAGGAGCCTTCAAGGGGATTGAGCTTTGTTACTCTTCCCTTGCGTGTGTATCGGATCGTAGACTGTTCCCCCAGGTATATTTGTTTCTGTTGGTAACCTTAGTGGCCATAATCTATAGGATTCTTTCCTAAGGTGACGGTGGAGGGAAGATCCCACTATACCTGGAGCAGACGTCGACTAGACTCACTTGGACTCTCTGGGGGGTTCTCTTCACTCGAGACGGTTTTGTGAAGAAACTTGTGCCAGTCTGTTTCATTAAGCAGGTTGTCGGGGTAACTGTTCCAACCGCCCTTTCTGTATTGAATTCTGCGACGTTGGATTTCATCACCAACTAGTGTTTTTAGTATGGAAAGTTACTGTTTGTGTGTGGTTTGACTCCTAGATTTGATAGCGCGTGTTAATTTGTTTGTTTTTACTTTTAGAGACCATAGGTGTGAATTGTGAATTTTAATTGTTAGGTGTGAATTGTGAATTGTGAATTTTAGTTTTAAATTGTTAATAAAATTCACTGAAGTTGAATATAATGGAAACTGTTCCGGAATTTACCAACCAAGGAACCCCTCTTAACGAGAATCCTAATACTTTTCCTTGCTTTGGAAACGTTGGTCCTCCTTATATGGCTACTTTGTCATTACCTGGATTTACAATAGGTTTACCGATATGGTTATTTTCAACTTCGTTGGCCCCAAATACTCCAATTGTTCCACCTCAATCGAATGCTTCACCTCAACAGATTTCACCATCTCAACATCACCAACCTTTTGTTGACCCTTTACCTTCTTCGCCTAATTTTTCTTCCTTCATTTCTTCCTCTTTGCTTGGTAAAAGCCTTGACGCTAGTAACCAGGTGGCTAAGAAGAAGAAGAAAGGGAAGAAGAAGAAGAAGAAGAAGAAGAAGAAGCAAGATAAGAAAGAAGTCAACCAACCAACCATGGCTGTAAGTGTTAGTTGTGTTGAGGAAACCTCCAACATGCATCGTAAACCCAAATACCCTTGCAGGCTTTGTAAGGGTGACCACTTCCTTATCAAGTGTCCTGGTATTCCAAAGGTCTTGGAAGTATGGTCAGAAAAAATCTCATCAACTTTCCATTGATCCATCAACCAGTGATAGTCAGGTTCCTGGGAAAAAGGGTAAAGTTAGGTTTCCTTGTAAGTTATGCAAAGGGAGTCATCAAACTCACATTTGCCCTCACATGGATGAAGCCTCAAAATTGTTGGAAAACCTTACTGTTCCACAACAAAAATTTCCAATTGGTTACAGTAAATTTCTCCCAACCTACCGTCAACTGACAGAGTGATTGATCTAATTTCAAGTACAGTCGATCCCACTCTTCCATTGGAGAGTGAAACTCATATCACTCAGGTTGATGACCCATTAGTTGATCAAGTGGTCGATTCAATTTCACATTCGGTCGATCCCACTCTCCCTTTAGAGAGTGAACTTCATACTGCTCAAGCTCTTCTTGTTACATCAGATTCTTCTACGCAGGGGGCATTTCACCTGTTTCTACAGAACCCCCTCCAAGTACTGAGGTCTTTTCCTTTGATTGGAATAGACTGACAGAACCTCGTCTTCCTTCCTCCATTCCTTTCCAAATCATTGTCAAGGCTGGGGGTAGGGACATACACCACACACAGGTAGATGAAGGTGCTTCTGTTAGTATTTTATCCTCAACTGCTTGGAAAGCTTTGGGTTCCCCTCAGCTTGTGCCTATTACACAGAATTTGAAAGCTTTTAACAGAACCATTAGTGAACCTTTAGGGATCCTTCCTAAGTTTGCTATTACCTTGGAAGGTAAAACTATCTATATTGATCTTATGGTAGTTCAAGGTCCCTTGGATTTCAATTTAGTCCTTGGGCGAGACTATGTTTATGCAATGAAAGCTGTCATATCGACACTCTTTCGCGTGATGTCTTTCCCTCACAATGGAAATATTGTGACTGTAGACCAGTTTTCGTTCCCTAGTATTGTTTCAACTACCAATAATATGACACCCCTAGATGTTCCTGATTCTAAAGTGGTATCTACCCTGCCACGGGTTAATTATGTGGCAACTGGTCCCATGTTTTCAGTTACTGATGTACGTGATCCTCTCACTATTTGCTCATCTTCCTTTGATTTAGATCCGGTAATTGACATGGAAAAATCTATGGGATTACTTGAACGCGATGTTCTTATCCCTTTTGAGTCCCTTGACATGTGTTCCCTCCAGAGAACTATTCTTCCTTCTGATGAGGACCTCTTGGAAGCCATGATCAAGGTGTGTCCATTGACATGTCTTTCTTCCAGTTGGAAGCCATAAACAGTGAATTAGTTGGTTCGAGGAAAGTTCCTGTTACTGAGTCAACCTCGTTAAAAAATGAATCAGGTATGAGGATAGTTCTTTTCCTGTGTCAACCTCATTAAAAAAAATGAATCATTAGGTTATATAGGTATATTGTATAGAGTAGACTTGAGCATAATTCCTTGTCTTGTGTCAAGCTCGTTAAAAAATGAATCAAGGATTTTAGAGCATAGTTCCTTGTCTTGTGTCAAGCTTGTTAAAAAATGAATCAAGGTTTTTAGAGCATAGTTCCTTGTTAGGTAGATTGTAGAGAGTAGACTTGAGCATAGTTCCTTGTCTTGTGTCAAGCTCATTAAATAAATGAATCAAGGATTTTATGAGCATAGTTCTTTGTCTTGTGTCAAGCTCATTAAAAAATGAAACAAGGAGTCATGAGCATAGTTCCTTATCTTGTGCCAAGCTCGTTTAAAAAATGAAACAAGAGTTTTGAGGATACTTCTTTTCCTGTGTTAACCTCACTAAAAAATGAAACAAATCCCTTTTCGAGTCAAGTCTTTCCAAGATCTTGAAAGTAAACCTTCATTTCATCCACCTGGTTGAATGCAATGAAGCTTGGGGGGCATGTACCTCGTTTTGCGTCGTTATGCTGGGGGCATGCAAACTTATAACAAGCATAGTTTTTCGTTTCAAGCTTGTTAAAACATGAAACCGAATCCAAGCAGAGTTCTCTATGGTTCAAGCTTGTGTAAAAATGAACCCATACCATTTTATATCTCGTGATTGCCATCTTTATCCGCTAAATTCTGTTAGATGAGCCTTGGTTGTTTTCATTCCATCGCCACCATGTCTTTGGCTGATCATATGGTTTCACTTGGTTGTTTTTCCTTTCCTGAGGGACCACAACTATGAGTGGTTTTATTAGCCAACCTCTTAACCATTACATGTTTTGAGCAGTTCCTCCATTGTCGGAACCAGTTGCTACCCTTTATACCACTCGTTCCTCTAGGACGAGTCCTCTTTAAGCTCTTTTCTGACTCATAAAATATGAAAATATTGCTGAGTTTTTCTTTTTAAGCTCGTTAAAACGGAATTAAAAAGACAGTCCACTTACAGTTCTTTTCTCACCGTATAAACATGAAAAGATTTCCGGATTTTTGTCGTTTCAAATTCGATATTGGTTATAAAACGACGTTTCGTTGATCGCTCTTTTACTTTTTCGGATTAGAGACACTAATTATGAAAAGTACTCCTTGATTGTAATGGTTAAGCGATTCTCTCAAGTATTTCTTTATACTTTTTCGGGCTTGGGAGACACAAATTTACGAAAAAGGACAACCATGGAGTTTTCTTAAGTTTTTCTTCTGACTCCCTAAAATTGAAAAACGCCGAGTTTCTCCTATACTGGACTCGTTAACATTTAACAGTAAAGGACCTGTTCAATTACAAACAGGAACGAATCACTCCTTCTTAGGGTTCGAATTTAAACTAAGTTGGACTCATCCGAAGGATGAGCTTATAATCAAGCAAATGTTATCCTCCTCAAGCTTGTCAAAAATAAAGAGGTACTTGCCAGAAATGGTGGGGGAAAAGAGAGAAAAATGAACCTGTTTGTTATACTTTGTGTCTTAGAAAAACATTTAACCACTCTTGAACACGACACTTTTTATTCACCTGGGTTGGGAAATCCTTTGCCTAACAGTTGATCAAACCATATTGAAAGTCTTCAGCCGGTTTCTGGGTATTAACTTTGGGTCAATTGTCACCAAACCATCTGCTGTGTCATTATGTGTTCAAGAGGTCAGTGCAAATAAACCATTCATCTGAAAAATATCTGTCATCCATCTTGACCATCCCTGAGTCAATCCTTGCAAACATATTTCTTCAAACTTGATCTATGATTTCGTGTTGTGGGATTGCCTACAACGGATCGCTTTCTATCAACTTCAGTTCATTATCTAGAAAGATGATCTAGAAATCGTCAGTACCTTGGAATCTGCATGCCTCAATGGTAGGTTTCTCGCCTTCGACGACAGGTTGCATCATTGACCTTCGATCAAAGTATTCCGTGACATGTTAGACATCAACACATCCATTCACATTTCATGGAATGTACTGATTACTTTGAGAGCCATTGACATTACTGGTGGTTTCTCTCACACTTGTTAACAGTTTACATCATTGACTAGTAATCAAGTGGTTTCTACCATGTTCAACTTCGACACATTCATTCACATGGATAGAATCGTACTATTTCGGGAAGTAGAAATCAAGACCCTGGATCTAGTTTCCAACATCGAGGCTGTGAGGAATTTTGTTATTCATTATACAGTGGACTATTCATAACAGATGGTTGCACCCATACTGTGTCTACATATGTCTATACTTGTGATGTATTACAAGATCATTCCTATATCAGAGCAGTTTAGTTAGTTTTCTAGTCAGTTTTGATCTGGGTATGGGAATGCCTACCTCAGCGATGATATGATATCATATATATATATATATATATTTTTTTTTTTTTTGTATTGAATGTTTTTACAGGTTCCAACCAGGCTCTCCACAAGATGATCCTCAAAATGATAAAGTACTTCACTCTTCTTAGATGACAAATACTATCTATTACAGACTTCGCACTTTAGGGGGCAATCTGTTACACAAAATATTGTCACCATGACTTTCTGTAATCAGTGTGAGTCTATCACCACTCATACTGTCCTCCTATGCAAGTCTTAAATCTCAACTCTTCCTGTCAAAGCCTTAAAAATGAGAGAAAGTCCTTGAAAATCTCTAAAACTCTGGATCCACACTTCCTCTTCGCATTACCTGCGGTCCCGCACCCCTTGGTCATGTTACCTGCAGACCTGCCCGCTTTATCTCTAAAGGAAAGGGTGTGGACCCATGTAAAAGTAAAAAAGGCGCAAGTTTATTATTAAAAACTCACTTTGGATTAATTCTGGACGCTTCTAGAAGGAATCTTGAGGTGGCAAGTTCATTCCTAGGTGGTTCATGCATCCCATAACTAAAGGAGTTAACCCCTTGATGTGAGGAGTTTATCCCTTTGAAGGAGGACTCTATCCCTTTAAAGGTGGACCTGGTAACTTCCTTCCTCTGCACTATAAAATGAGGCATTGGGTTGGTTGCTAGGGAGGTTGAAAGCTGAATATTTTTGAGGGTAAATGCTGTTGGAATTTAGACTTCCTAATTGAGCTTGAGAGGAGAGATTACATACCTTTTGGCTTCTTTGGGAAGAGAGTGAAACTTGTCAAAGTAGAGGAGATTCTTGCTGGACCCTGGGAGGAGCTTGTACAACATCAAGGCACCAAGGTTGTAAAGTTCTTATTTGATTAAAGTTAATAGAATCAGATTCAATTTTCTCAATAAATTGTCTTCTATGGTTTATTTCATGAATTCCTTTATCATCATGATAAATATGGTTTATTATATTGGCTTTTCGGGTGCTATTTGATGTGTTCCTGTTTGTGTTTGCAGGTTCTTTAAAAGGGAGCTCATTTGGACGAGCGGAGCGTGGCTTCCACAAACTAGCATTGGACTGGAGGTAGGGTCTAAAACATCTATTGGCCTTTATTTATAAATCGCAATATTTAGAGAAAGATAGAATTTGTTTGGTTTGCTTGTCGCTAGATATCCATAGATACTAGGGAGATCGGTCTTGTCCGCAAGAACAATTTATCCGCCCGACAACAGCACAATAAACCCATATGTTATCATTCTGAAACATTTAATTTTGCAGTAGTTAACTATCCCACATATGATAAAGAATTGTATGCATTAGTACAGAGTGTGAAAAAGTGGAAACATTACTTAATGGGCAAAGAGACAGTTATACATACTGATCATCAACCACTTCAATATCTACACTCCCAAACTAAGTTGCAGTAATCAAGACACTATAGATGGATGGGTTTTCTATAATAGTTTCATTTAGTCATCAGATATAAAAAGGGCGTACACAATAAAGTTGCAGATATGTTATCTAGACCAATTATAAATGCATCTACTATACTTAAGAATAATTCAGTATTCCATGAGAGCTACATTGAACAATATGCTCAAGGTATAGATTTTAAAGATGTATATGCAACTTTAAGTCAAGGAAAACGAGGAGAAGAATTGGATTATCATATTAAGGACCAACTCTTGTATCATTGTGGGAAGCTATGCATTCCATAAACTAAAAGAGTAAAGATAATTCGAGAAGCACACACTTCTATAATATCAGGTCACTTTGGCATAAGTAAAACGGTTGCACAGCTGCAAAGATTTTGTTATTAGCCAAAAATGAATGAGACAGTTTCTAGATATGTAAGAGGGTGTACCATGTGTGCTAAAAGCAAGCCCAACAATAGAAAACTAGGCTTGTACACTCCACTACCAGTTCCTTCTCATCCTTGGGAAAGTGTTTCCATGGAATTTGTTGGAGGACTGCCTAAATCTAGGAAAGGTCATGACTATTTATATGTTTTTGTGGATAGGTTTAGCAAAATGTGTATTTTGATACCTTGTAATAAGTAGATTACAACTAAACAAACTGCAAAGTTGTTGTTTTAGCATGTATGGGTTCATTTTGGATTACCCACTTCCATTGTATCTGATGAAGATTCCCAATTTGTTGGGAAGTTTTGGTCGAGTCTGTGGGAACTGATGGACACCAAACTGAAGAAAAGCACAACCTTTCATCCACAGACAGATGGCCAGACAGAAGTGGTCAACAAGACAGTGATCCAGTGGCTCAGAGGCTACTGCAGCAAGAATCCCAAACTTTGGGATGAACATTTGTGTTATGTGCAACATGCTTACAACCGAGCAAAACATTCTTCTACACAGAGATCTCCTTTTGAGACCTGTTTTGGTTTCACACCAAGGTCTTCCTTGGATTTTGTCTTTGGTAAAGACATAGCAGTTGATGGACACAGTGATGTGGACAAGACAACCAAGCTCATTGAACAAATCCAAGAGATTCACCAGGTAGTACAGGAACAACTAGAAAAGAGCCAAGCCAAGTACAAGGCAACGCATGACAAGCATAAGATGGAGCATAGTTTCCAAGTTGGTGATCAAGTCTAGCTGTATATCAGCAAAAACAGAATGCAAGGTGAAGGTAAAAAGCTAAAGCCAATAAGGTATGGACCTTTCAAGATAATTGAGAAAATTTGTGAGAATGCTTTTCGCCTTGATTTACCAGCTTACATGCACATCTACTCAGTCATTAATGCAGACAGCTTGAGACTATTTAAACCTTCATTAATTGAAGATCCCGAACAACAAAGTCAATTTCCTTCTATTGATGATCTGTTACCTGAATATCTCAATGAATTGCAGGAAGACACAGTTCTGGACCAGAAGGTGAGGACGATGTGCAGGGGAGATGTTGAGAACCTTAGGATTGGACTCAAGGGTTCAAAGCCAAGCAGTGAAAAATGGATAGAGATCGAACAAGTGAGACAACTATACCCTCACTTAGTCGATGCTTGAAAACCAACTTTTGGTGGTCCAAAAGCTTTTTCAGTGGGAAGGCTGTGATCCGAATAGAATCCTTAAACATTCTCTAAGTTTTCATGATTGTTTCAAATTATGTCAAGCTTCAAAGTCTTATGGATATCAAGCTTATAAAAAATAACCTCTAAACAATGGCAATTTGTGGTCAGCACAAAACAACGAGGACCCTTGGTCAAATCGCGCAGACCGTTGGCCCATGGTGACTGTGCGTTGGAACATATTGACAAACAGGAGGTCAAATCCAAAAACAGAGGCAGTTTTTACTACGTGATTAGCGTTAAAGTGATAATCGCATATCGCAGGGCATCCCCCTCAGTGAAAGAAAGCCCCCAAGCGCTCGGTCACGAGGAAAGCATAAAACCGTACAGAAATTGTCGATTTCGTTAGAAGGCGAGTCCCGGGCTAAAACCGGCAGGATATCATAAGGGCTTCAAGCGGTAAGTGGGTTCGACCGAGTCCCGCCCGATTCCATACACTGGGTGACACGCATCCGACAGATGAGAGAGAAAACCGCTCACATCAGACAGGTAAAGGGCATGCTACTTACCTGCCTGATATGGATGGAGATCGTAGGATCTGGAGGCTCCATATCAACGGTGGAGAAATGATCCGATGGATGACCAGATTCGATGGGGAAACAGGCTGAGTCATATGGGATTTGAGGTCCGGCATGACCGATGAGTTGGCGGAGGATTCAATTTCGTGGGCAATCTTGGAGCAACGGAAATAATGACTGTTCAAAGAGAACTGACACTCGGTTCATGAGGAAACAGGTGGCAACTTCTCTGTGAAGCGTTACACAATGATGATGATGATGAAAAGCAGGGGAATTCAAGCGGGCAGAGGCAGGAGATCCAGAAAGCCAGGAAGCAGAAACAAACAGTCAGGGAGCAGATTGGCTTTAAGCCACGAACAGCCAGAGAGTAAGGGGAGTAGAAAAAGAGAGAAACAGAAAGCTGAGAGGCAAGAGAGAAGAAAATTGCAGAGAATAGAGAAGCTAATCTAACCTGCAGAGCAAAGGCAGCATCAAGCAGATAGAGACAGAGAGAGTCCGAGAGTCTGTGAACTCCAGAGAAGGCTTGAGAGGTTCAAGCAACTCTTTTGTGTATACCTGTCAGGTATTGAGTACCAAATTGGACTCATACCACCAAGACCAGTTGAGGTCGAGATTCGGTAAGGGGAGTTTGTGTACTCTAGAGACTTGGGGAATCCAAGTACAATCCTACTGATCATCATCTGTTAAGTGAGACTCAAATTGAGCTCCTTGTTGTAAAAACTTTGCTTTAAGACACAATAGAAAGGCCACCACTAAAGGATGGACCAGGAGACGTAGCCCAGGAGGATTGGGTGAACTCCTTATTAAACTTGTTGTGTTTATGTGTTTGCTTACTATGTTTATCTTACTGTTTCAGTGTCTGTGTATTTCGCAATATTATCGATCCGTTGCATAAAATAACATAGGCACATCCCAACACATGAGTCTGTATACCTTCATTAATTCTCTGAGGTCATTTATGGGTGATTTCAGATTATGGACAAACCAAGGCTCATCTAGAAAAAACAGGTTGATAAAATCAACAATCACGAGATGTAAAGTGGGCATGGTTTCATTTTTACACAAGCTTGAAACATGAGAAACTATGCTTGAGTATATTGGAGGATGGTTTCATTTTTCACAAGCTTGAAACATGAGAAAAAACTATGGTTGGATTTGGTTTCATTTTTACACAAGCTTGAAACAAAGATAAACTATGCTTGAGATAAGTTTGCATGCCCCCAACATAATGAATCAATTCAAGGTACATGCCCTCCAAGCTTCATTTCATTCACCTAAGTAGACTACGAGTTACTAACAGGTAGATGGGATGAAGGTTTACTTACGAGATCAAGTGAAAAACTTGACTGGGATTTTACGAGATCTAATCAAAGACTCGAATTGGAAGGGGATTTGTTTCATTTTTTAATGAGTTTGACACAGGAAAAGACCCATGCTCATGAAGACCTATTTCATATTTTAACGAGGTTGACATAGTAAAAGAACTATCCTCATGTCCTTTGTTTCATTTTTTAACGAGGTTGACATAGTAAAAGAACTATCCTCATGTCCTTTGTTTCATTTTTTAAGGAGCTTGACACAAAACAAGGAACTCTACTCCACTCCCTTGTTTCATTTTTTAAGGAGCTTGACACAAGACAAGGAACTTTGTTCCATGGTCTTTTGTTTAATTTTTTAATAAGCTTGACACAAGACAAGGAACTTTGCTCTATATCCCTTGTTTCATTTTTTAAGGAGCTTGACATACGAAAAGAAACTCTGCTCCACTCCCTTGTTTCATTTTTTAAGGAGCTTGACACAAGACAAGGAACTCTGCTCCATACCTTTAATCACAGACCAAAAGAGGCCAAGGCTTCCAAGAGGTCCTCATCAGACGGGAGAACAACACTCTGGAAGGGATACATGTCCAAGGATCCAACGGAAAAGTCAGACTCCAATTCCCCCAGTATATAATGTACTACATCACCTACTAGATCATCAGTAGATGTGGGCATGGAATAGGTGGCCACGTAATTAACCTGTGGCGGGGGTGATACTGCTTGCACATGAGAACCATTTAGGGATGGTGGTTGAGGGTGATAGACTCGACTTCTTATGGATAAAGGTTTGTAACCTTTGAGGGTCTCCCTTTATATACCCTAGTACATAATGTACTACATCACCTACTAGATCATCAGTAGATGTGGGCATGGAATAGGTGGCCACGTAATTAACTTGTGGCGGGGGTGATACCGCTTGCACATGAGAACCATTTAGGGATGGTGGTTGAGGGCGATAGACTCGACTTCTTATGGATAAAGGTTTGTAACCTTTGAGGGTCTCCCTTTATATACTTGATGGTAAGGGGAGCACAAGTTCATGCTAGCGTTGTCTAATACAAGAGCGAACGACAGTTGCTAAGTTTTAAATATGCCGGAACACGTCTTTAGCCTAGACCACTAAGTATGAGCGTTAATGTTTCAAATGATCCTTAGATTAATTGATAGATTTTAAATTTGATATTGAAATAATGTTTCAGTTTCAAGGCCTTAATAATGCTACCTGAACACCTAAAATGCAGCTATATGAGAAAAATAAAACTTTTTGTTTCAATGAAAGCTAGACTAATCAAGGGAAGAAATTTCAATCAATAATGCATCAAACAAAATGCATCATGCAAAATTCTTTCCACGAACTTTCACTTTCATCTTCCCAACACAATGCCAAAAGTAAAAAAATATTTTCACTTTTCACTATCCTAAATGCAACTTTTTGAAAGCAAAATGATTTTGACTTTACAAAGATGCACTTATATGAATTGTGCTTTTCTTTTCGTTTTGAATGATTTGATGCACCTAATATAGTTTTTTTCTTTCAATCATTGAAAAATGTGATATATTTTCAATGATGAATCTAAAAAATAACTTTTCAATGCAACTAATCTAATGCATTTTCATGAATAGTAAATTTCGAAATATAAGATAAAACAAATGCAAAACGATGTTTTCAATGATCTCCACAGAAAACAACATTCAATCAATAAGCAAAACAAGTATCTCAATGACACCAACAAGTGATGACCAATTGACTAGAAACCCTAGAACTCAGTCAGATTTCACTTTGAAGCCAATGAGACAAATTTTGCAAATTAATCAAGACAATCAATAAAACACTGAAAAATCCAAGTATACAGGATGGGAAAAAACCTTAGGGGCCAAGACACACTGGATTCTTAGGAAGAAACCTCAAAGATTCTCACATTCAAGGATCATCGCTACTTTATATACCCAAACCCATGCTTATCGGTACTTTTCATAAGAAAACCCGCGATGCCATCACTACTTTATATAGAAAAAGTAGTGATGATTTCAGCGCAACCAAATAATGAAGAAAACAAAATTCATCGTGACTGTAAAGGTAAAAAACGCGATGCCATCGCGACTGTTAAGGCTAAACCCACAATGGGTGAGGAATATGGGAAAAAACTAAAAAGATTCCAAGAAACAATCTAGAATTAGCACTCTAAGGCAATAATTAATGATAGTATAAACCCATACTGATGCAGACAAGCCGAAAAATCGACAGTTGGTCAAACTAGTCAAAAGATTAGGGTGAAGGATTAGATGGAAAGGATCATAGGCTCCCTAGTGGACTTGCCATTTTGTTGTCAAGGTTAATCTTTTCTGCGGACAAAGACAATCCCTCTAGCCCAATGAGTGGGTATAGCAATTGAAGTGACAATCAAATAGACATCTTCCTGTGTTACAATTGAAAAGAATAACGAAGGAGATGGCCTACCTCGTTTTGATGCTATTTCGATTTCCTTTGTTGAGGACCTTGAACCGCTTGTGTCACGGGATTGTTCCTAATTTTCTTAGTGTTTATGCACCTGCAAAAGTGATGAAGACACAATAAGGCATGCCAAAACAAATAACAAATCCAATAGAAACCTACTTAAATGATCAAGGAATGTCAAGCTAAATGATACATGAACATATACATTTTGGGAAGATGAACCAGTAGTTATATATTATTAGAAAATAAATGGAATCTTACAACCAAAGCCTTGATGTTGATAGGCTCTCTTTGAGTGGTAATCCAAGTCCAAGCCAAGAACTCTCCAAGCACTCCTTCTCCAAGTCGAATTAATAGCCTCTAGGCACAATCTTAGCATAAGGGTGCAAATAGACATAGACCAACCAGCCTCTAACCTGACCAACCAATTGGGAATGGGAGAGGATGAATATATAGGCTAGGAAAGGGAGTTAGGACCTCTCCAAAGATAGGATTAGGCCCTCATCTCAATGAGGTATTTCATAGAGATAAGACCAAGAGGCCAAGTTGGGAGAATTCGACCTCATCTACGTCGGACAACCTCCAGCTCGCCGCTCTGGAAGCTTCTAGATCACGAAGCTTCTCATCCTCTTCGGGAAAGTTGCCTTTTTTGGATCATCGCAGGGATACAAGCAAACAGAGTGATGCCATCACAGGTTTAATATATTGCAACATGCGATCATCGCGGTTTTTAGTCTCATAAGAGCGATGATCCTCAAATTAGGGTTTTAGAGCTATTTCCTTCATGGGAAGCTCAAGGCATTTTCCAATCAATGTCTTAGGAAGGCTATGAACTGCATATATGAATGAGTACACTGCATTATGGTCATGTTTCGGGCATTTTTGGGGTATGTTACGGGGAAGTGCAGGAGGTGTGACAAAATACTATGTAACAGACCAACTTTGACTTGATGTTTTCACTTAGTTTGACTTGGAAAATTCTAATTTTGGAAGGCTAAATTGATTGGTGAAGAAGCAAATTTTTTGGGCAGTTTGACTTGGATTGACTGTAGGCCTTTGACTAAAGTTTGACCACATAATTTTGAAGTTTGATCGCATGCATTCTCTCTCCTTTGACCAAAATTTTGAGGACTACTTTGACTAAGGTTTAACCAACAAAGAAGGCCAAGTTGTTTGACTTTTGATCGAGCTCATTTGGAGGATTATGTACCATTGAAACTTGGACTGGTTAGGGCATCATTTTCTACCATTGAATTTGGCAAAAATTGCATATTTGACTTTTGGGATTGTCTCTTGGATATTGGTTAGTTGATTGTTGGATAAGTCAAATATTTGACTTTGACCCTTTGTTGATGAATTGGAACATTGTATCTCTCTGCTGAACATTTAATGACAATCTAATAAAAGAAAAGTTTTGAAAGGGTTTCCCCCTTGTGGGGTTTTCCCCTAGTCTTTGACCAAATCTTGTGTCTCTTGTTATTGCTCTTGGCCATCTTCTATTATGCATCAAATTTACTGATGTTATGTGTATTCAGGGATTGAAGAAGAACCTTGTATCTATATTTGCCTTGGAAGAAAAATGGATGAGAGTTGCTTCCATTAGAGGAAAGGTCCTCACTTGGTCTATGTAATCTTGCATGAGGGATGCTTTCACCTTGGGATCTAGAATCGAAGGACTCTATTGAGTCAATGGAAGATCATTGCGAGCAATTGTACATGATAGCAATCATCAAAGTGACTAATGGAACCGAAGGTTTGCTCATCTACATTATGAAGCCCTGCCCAGAGTAAGGAGGATGGTGTCTGGAATGGCTGAGGTTCAAACTAATCATGATGGAATATGTTGGGATGTTTCAGTGGAAAGAATTCGAGGGGACCATTCCCTTCTAGCAAAAGTAGGACCAATGATATTCTACACTCATTCATTCTGATCTTGTGGACCCATGCTGGTAAAATCTCTGCGTGGCTATCTATATTATATAATCTTTGTGGATGAACTCTCCTGGAAGACATGGATATTCTACTTGAAGCACAAGCATGAAGCATTTGCGATGTTCTAGGACTTCAAGGCACTAATAGACAATCAAATAGGGAAAATAATCAAGGTCTTTAGGTCTGATAATGGTGGAGAATATACTTCTAATGAGTTTGTTAACTTTTGCAAGAAGGTTGGAATCAATAAGGAGACCATTGTACCTTATAATCCCGAGCATAATGGTGTGGCTGAAAGAAAGAATATGACCATAATGGAAACTGATTGTTGGAAAATGTAATGTGGCAGCTATTAATTCCAATTTTTCTTAACCTTAATACTTTCTTGTGAACTTTCTTATTCTTCTTGTGTTTCTTTATTAGATCATCTTCATTAAATAAATATCAAGAGCAAATTAATAAAGACAGTGGACACAAAAGTTAGGCTCCAAGCTAGCGCAAAAACCCTCCAAGTGGAAAACCCAAAAACTCTTCTCTTCTTATAGAATCTCCTTCAAATGAGACAACAAATATGCAAACCCTAGACCAAGTCCTCCTCCAAATACCAACTCAACCCTTACTTTACAACCACCTTCTAGCTGCAAATTCAATCACAACCTCTACCCTACAATCTCGTCCTAAAGTTTCGACCTTGTAGTTGCTGCAGAAACCCTAATCCAACTTCTTCAAGAGTCCTTCCTTAAGCAAGATTGATCATCCCAATGATCTGTAATTCAAACTTTAAGGTGATGGGAAAATTTTGCAAGTAAAATTTTATGTCTTTTAGGTAATGGATCACTTTGAAAAAGTACATAAAATAATGGTTTTAAAACTTAGTTAACAACATAAAAATAGAGACAAATATACCATATCAAAAACACAAGACAACAAAATGATAAAGGAGTTCACCCCTCTCCTGGTCCAGCTTCCAATGTTGGGCCTCTTTCATTAAGTGCTCAAATTTATGTTTACATGGATTTACAGTGCTCAGAATGTAAAAATTATGTCTCCAATGACTCTATAACAGTAAAAAAACCCCCAGCTGGGCTCTTGTTGGGCTCAATTTGGCCAAAAACTGAAGAAGTCATGCTCTAGAGAAGTTTTTATGCTAACTAATCTACAAAATACACTCTCCTGCTACCTGTCCTATGAATTGCGCTTTTTTCAGAACTTCCAAGTGCCATTTTCACTTGGCACCGACGAGATTCCCGCTAGTTCGCGTGAATTTTGTCGAACTGAATAAATGTGCAATACCCCTCATGAGCGGAAAAACTGTTCGTATGGGCCACGTAGTGCCGAGGGCTGGGCCTTAACGCCCACCTCGGCCGGTTAAGCCCCTAAATGTGGGGTTGTGGTCACATGGGTTCCATGGATCCAAGGGTTGGGTTAACAACCCACCCTTCCCGCTGAGCCCCATTACTTTTGGCACGCGGTCATATATGGTGGCATGTGACCCTAGGGTTGGCCTCCTCACCTTAGAAATTTCTACCTAGCGCCTTCGACCTAGAGTGTTGGTCCTGTGGGCGGCATATGACCCAGGGATGTTCCCAAAAACCCACACCCGTTCGCATAGCTCCAAACTGATGTGCCTCTAGTCAGATAGTTTATGGTGTGACCTTGGGATGAGCTTAATCCTTAGCCCTTATAACTGTCATGCCAACGACTTAGCCCTCACATCGGTCATATGTCAGGTTGCAAAACCTTAGGTGGGGCTAAGCCCAAGCCCTTGGCTCCCTTATACCTACAGTCTTGTGGGCGGTAAGGTGACCCGAGGCCAGGGTATTAGCCCCGGTCCCTTCCCCAAACATATTTTCACCAAAATTTAAATAGAAGTTCGATTGTATGTTTGTTTAGAACCACCAAATAATGTAACGGTAAGGCGTTGTGCTGCAAACATTGAGGTCACGAGTTCGAATCTGGTGGATTCCAGTTCGGTCATGAACCAAAATTTTACACCACCCCTAGGGTGCCATGTGCAACCCATGACTGGGCCACATGGCACCCATTCATTAGTCCACTTAACAATTGCAACCACCAATCAGAACTTGCCAACTCATACTAATTAGGTGAGGCCACTTGCCAACCTGCTATTGGCCTACGAGATACAATCAACTTTCCAAGTCACCTTGTCCAATTAGCGTACAGACTTCCCAGTCAGCAGTTCTACATCGAACCTGCAAAATTTTTTCCTCTTTAGGAAAATGATCAAAAAATCATATCGGGAGCATACAATATTGGTTTTGATCGATTCAAGTTGCGCTAGATTCAGGGCATTGGGCTCTACACTTTGGCGCCAGATTTGAGAACTTTTAAACACTTTGAATTTAGAGCACTTTATTGATTCCTTGAATCACTCCTCCTAACTGGAAGCTTTTGGACCTCTAAAAGACTATTTTCATTCAACAAACAAATGAGGGTACAATTCCCTCACCCTTCCACTCTCAATACATTTGGATTTGCTTGAATTTGTACCTTTGAGCCCCATATGAAGGTGCTTCACGTTCCCTCTTATTGAAGTTCTTGTTTTTCTGTCAAGGTTAGAATTTTGCTGCAATTCTTCAAGATATTCAGGAGAGAAAACTTCTATTGAAGAAATCTGAACATTCTCTCATGGGTCTTCAATCAAAGTAGGCTCATATAATTTCAAGTTATTTTCATCTTGAAGCTTTTCTTTGCTAATGCAAAGCCTTACTTCATCTCCAACTTGAAAATTATGGTCAACATGATGTTTAATATGTCTAGCCTTGTATTTGGCTTGACTCTTCACTAAATGTGATTGGCATCACCATGCACCATCCTTCATCAAAGCCAAAACATTAGGAGACACACAAGAAGATGTATTAGAAATAATGTTCCCTTTATCAAGTAGCTCTTTCATCTGCTTCTTGGTTCCTGCATTCTCTAACACTCACATCTTGTTCATACCAGTGTTCAAAAGTGATGCATCCTGCTGCAATTGAACTTCATGTTGTTTTCCTCTTTTAGAAGGAAACATGTCAGATTCCCGAAAAATCTAATCACATGTGTTAACAACTTCATCTAAATTAGATTTTAATCTTGCATCACATTCTTGGAAGGCTTCAAATTCCTCAACATCTTTATGTTTAATCATTAACAATGCAAAATTCTGACTAGCATTTACAAACCTCTTCATTTGTCTAACATTCACAAGAGACAAATTCAACTTCTTGCGATGTGCTCTAACAATATACTCAATCCCATTTTTAAACAAATGATACTTGTTCTCATGGCGATGAAAGATGGCTTTCCTATCATATAAATATGGGCTTCCCAAAAAAATTTCACATATGTCAAGTGGTACTACATCAAGTTCTACCTCATCAATAAAATTTGCAGTGATGGCGAATTTAAGTATGCATTTTATTGTCACTTGCAATTTGGCATTGTCACATGCCCAACCCAATGGATAAGTTTTAGGATGAGGAATGGTTTCCAAATTTAGTTTCTTGACAATGTCTTCTGAAATAAGGTTTTCTTGTGATCCACTACCAAACAAAGTATCTACTTTGTTATGTTTTGTGATGACCCTAATATAGAAGAGCTCTATTCTTTCTCTTTCATTTTGAGTTTCAATGGGATTTCTAGAAGAACTAGTACTTTCAATATAATCCTTACCTTTCAATCTCATGGCTATGATTTTTGTTTCATCTCTGGAATTAGATCCTAAATCTTGTTGTGTAGTTGCAACTGTCTTTTATTTCTCCTTGTTATTAAACTTTTTGGGTCTCATCTCAGGATGAAGTTTCCAATAGTGGTATTCCTCATGGCCTTCTTTTGAATAGTGTTTGCATGTGAGTTTTTATCCCTCCTTGATTGAAACATTATTTTTATCCTTTCCTTTGAACTTCTCTTTTCCTTTGTCTCAAGACTTAAATGAATTCTCACTAGTTTCTTTAGAAACATTCTTCCCTCTTGCTTCTAAATGAGTTGCCTGTACACAAACTTCATCTAGTTTTGTAGGGTTAAACATGAGAATTGTGTGTCTCAAATAACTATGTAAACCTCCAATGTATTTTAGTAGAGTGTCTTGAGAGGATAAATCTATACCCAAAATCAAAGATCTTTTCCTAAATTCTTGAGTATAGCTTTGCACATTTTGACCCTTATCTTACCTAAAGTTTTTCCAATCCATTATAGATTTTTGCATGTATGCTAATGGATAAAATTGTTTTCTTATTGCAACAACAAAATCATTCCAAGAGGATAAAACCTTACCATGTTTCTTCATGTCCTCTTGAGTTTTGGCCTCCCACCAAATGAGTGTTGCACTTTCCAACCTAAGAGAAGCAAGCTGAAATTTGGTTTCATAATCCTTGATTCTTTGTATCCTGCAATACACTTCAATCTAATGAACCCAATTATCCAATTTCTCGTCATTTACTTCTCCATCATACATAGGCAATTCAAACTTTATGTCAAGCTTTAACAAAAGAGTTTTACCATGTCCCTTTGGAGAATTTGGAGGTGTTTTTGAAGGGGAAGAAGTAGAAGAAGATGAGGATAAGGATGAAGATGAAGGTGAAGGTGGTGGCTTGTCACCATCTCTTCCATTCCCTTTTGGAGGTTTGTCTCCATTTCCTCCATTTCCTTTTGGAAGTTTTGAGCTATCTCCTTGCAACCTTGAGTTCCTCCCCTCGTAAAGAACTTTCACCATTTTATACATTTCAAAGAAAGCTTTTCTGAAAGTCCTCTCATCTTCAGACATCCCTTCAGGACCTTCTTCATGTGCCATTACTAGTGAAGCTTGAGATATGTGTGTTCTCCTTGAAAAAATTTGAGACCTTGGATCCACAAGTTCTCCTTCTCCTCTTTTGATCTTCAACCTTGTAAGCATCAGAAAACACTTTCAAACAAAATCAAACCTTCAAAATAACCTTGAGCTCTGATACCAAACTGATCTGTAATGCAAACTTGAAGGTGATGGGAAAATTTTGCAAGTAAAATTTTATGTCTTTTAGGCAATGGATCACTTTGAAAAATTACATAAAATAATGGTTTTAAAACTTAGTTAACAACATAAAAACAGAGACAAATATACCATATCAGAAACACAAGACAACAAAATGATAAAGGAGTTCACCCCTCTCCTAGGCTACATCTCCTAGTCCAACTTCCAATGTTGGGCCTCTTTCATTAAGTGCTCAAATTTGTGTTTACATGGATTTATAGTGCTTAGAATGTAAAAATTATGTCTCCAATGGCTCTAGAACAGTAAAAAACCCCCAAATGGGCTCCTGTTGGGCTTACTTTCGCAAAACACTAAAGATGTTATGCTTTAGAGAAGTTTTATGCTAACTGCTCTGCAAACTGCACTCTCCCCCTAACTTTCCTATGAATTACGCTTTTTCTAGAACCACCAAGAGCCATTTTTGCCCCACACCAGCGAGATTCCCACCGGTTCACGTGCATTTTTTCTAACTTTTTAAATGCGAATACCCCCCATGAACGGAAAAAATGGTCATATGGGTCACATAGGGTCGAGGGCTAGGCCTGGGCTAGGCCTTAATGCCCACCCCCACTGGTTAAGCCCCTAAACACGGGGTTGTGGTAATGTCGGTGCCATAGGTCCAAGGGCTAGGCTAATTGCCTACCCTTCCCATCGGGCCCCATTATTTTTGGCACGTGGTCATATATGATGGCATGTGACCCTAGGGCTAGCCCCCTCACCTTAGCACCTTCCACCTGGAGTGTTGGTCCTGTGGGAGGCATATTACCGAAGGCTATTCCCAAAAATCCACACTCATCTGCATAGCTCCAAACTGATCCACCTTGGGTCATATAGTTTATGGTGTGACCTTGGGTTGGGCTTAATCCTTAGCCCTTACAAATGTCATGCCAACGTCTTAGCCCTCACATCGGTCATATGTCGGGTTGCAGAACCTTAGGTCGGGGCTAAGCCCGAGCCCTTGGCTCCCTTCTACCTACAGTCTCATGGGCGGTAAGGTGACTAGGGGCCAAGGGATTAGCCTCGGCTCCTTCCCCAAACATAATTTCACCAAACTTCAAATAGAAGTTTGATTGTATGGTTGTTAAGAACCACCACACAATGTAGCGGTAAGGCGATGTGCTGCAAACCTTGAGGTTACGAGTTCGATTTCAATGGAGTCTAGTTCAGCCATGAACCAAAATTTTACACCACCCCCAGGGTGCCACATCGCAGCCCATGATTGGGCCACGTGGCACCCATTCATTGGTCCACTTAATAATTGCAACCACTAATCAGAACTTTCCAAATCAAACCAATTAGGCGAGGCCACTTAGAATCCTGCCATTGGCCTATGAGGTATAGTCAACTTGCCTAGGCACCCTATCCAGTCAGTGTACAGACTACCTAGCCAGTAGTCCTCCATCCAACCTGCAAATTTTTACATGTTTAGGAAAACAGTTAGAACGTGATATCGCGAGCATACGGTATCGGTTTTAAGCGATTCAAGTTGCATTGGATTCAGGTCATCAATCTCTAAGATTTGGCACTAGTTTCGAGAACTTTTGAAAACTTTGAATTTTGGGAACTTTACTAATCCCCTGGATCACCCAAGGTCAACGATGCCAAGATAGAGTATTCTCTCTTCCATCAGTTTGATATGAAAACTCACTCTTCTACAATTTGGACCTACAGTTTCAACCTCCTTTGTAGCTCCAGAATCCCTAAAAATTCACACGTGTGAGAGAGATAAAGCCCAAAAAAATGTTTTCTTTGACTTATTTTTCCTTCTATACCTTTGCTCCACCTTTCTTGACTTTTCTAGCTTTAGATCAAACCTTTTCAAGATAGATCGAACTTGATGATGAATGAGTTCCAAATGAGGTTGCATATGCTCCTTTATATAGCCTTTCCAAGTGGTTGAATTCCATCCTCTAGGCCGAGTTTAAGAGTCCAAGGCCGACTTGTACTTTGGAGGTTTCCAAGATTTTCTAGACTCAAAATAAATTCTTTTACAAGATATATTTTGTCCGGAAGGGTCTTCTAAACATGGAGTTGACTCTCTTGACTCATGGCAATAAATCATATGACCTAACAAACCCTAGAAGCATGAAGAAGATGCTTTTACCTAGAATACCATCAATAAAGAGCATGAAACCCATGCTTTAACATAATAACTTTTTCTTTTCTTGTTGTGTTTGTAACATAAGATAAATATTGAAATGAGTACAACAATAATTATGAAGACCGAAACTAGTTACGTTTCCAACACTCCCTCTTAACTAGGGAGGTATTCATAATTGTACAACAACAACATTCTCAAACTAAATAGTTCTCATAAGAAGAGTCGGATTGATAAGCCAATTGTAAGCATCATCATTATGACCAACATTGTCTTCAATGTCTAACTAGACTAAATCAACTTTATTCGAGAACATTATGCTAGGAGGATTTATGTGTGATATTGCACTACATCTACAAAGCGCATACCCCATTCAAATGTTCACAAGGTATGTCCTTTTAGGACTATTCTTATCTTGGATTTCCATTCTTGAATCCTCTAAGAATGTCAATCCTCTTCAACCAATCTTATCTTGGATACCTGTGCTATCCACAAAGAGTGTCGGTACCTTTCCTTTATTGGATTCTTTACCCTCAAGGAAACCACAAATGCTTATCTAATCCTCTACCATTATCTCTCCATTACCTTCACTTAGACTTTCGGTTGTTAGTCCTAGTCAAGTGTATGACGCATGAAGAAGAGAATGCATATGTGATGTCCAACATCACTCCCTCTCAATCAGAGAGGATATCCCTATTCTCCTTTTGATTAGAGAATATATATTTGCTCCTATTGAAGGAGTCTCTTTTTCTCCCTCTCAAAATCAGAGGAGATTCCAAACTTCCTATCTATTTGGGAAGTCAACACCACAAGCCTTATAGCTTGTCTTTATAAGAGTATCAACTAATTTTTCTTCATAGTTTCATGGATCCCTCTTTTCTTTGCATTGATATTGCTTCCTTTTGAGGTATCAAGGAGCCATCTTCACTCTTCAATATTGTGACATGATTAAGGTAATCTCTCTTTCTCATCACTTTCATATTTACATCATGGATGAAGGCACTACATTGAGTCTTTCAAAAATTCAATATGATCATAGCTTTTGCATGAAAGTGATCTCCATTGTTGACCTTCAAGTTATATTTTCACACTGATACCTTTCATTTCCAAAATGAATATATTGACTTCATAATTGCCAGGTATCCTATGTTGAGGTTGCTTCAACATCCTTCTTGTATTCCTGCAATATCCTTCTAGGAAGCAAAATAATATGTTAACTAGATATCCAACAAAAATTAAACTTATACTTACCTCATCATGATGACCTTCTCATCCAAGCATCAACATCCTCATGGTCAATCTCCACTCAAATATTCCTTCATGCATTATAGTTCCCAAGGATCAAACTTGATTACCAAGTTAGAACTTTCTTCCAGAGATTATACTAGATGTTAATAATTATTCTACATAATCTAGAGAAAGTCTTAATTCTTTATTCATCCTTGAGTAAGTCAAATTCTTACCATTTAAACATCACATAATCATATACAGCATGTTACAAGATTCTGCACAAATGAACCATATCCAAGAGTTACTTTCAATATGCATTCATATGCTTATTATTCCATCATATAGTTATATGTCTTAAAATGAGCCTACAACCTAACCCATTGCATTCCTTCATCCCTTCAAAAGTATTATTTCCATACTACCCTTGTCATAATGCTTCTTCGAAGAACCTCTAAAATGATGGTTCTTACAAGATCACGATGATCCACCTTAGCAATATGGTTGCATCTAACATAATGTTAGATAATGCGTGAATGAAAAAGATGAAAAATAGTCTATTTCTCTAATCTTAAAGACTATATGATTTCTACAAAGTAACTCTAAGTATGATACTATCACATTCTTCGACCTATGATGCTATTACAAAATCAAGATTCTTTTAGAGTAAACAACAATGCATTCTATTCTAAAGAAAATACCAATCTTTGTAAAGAACTTCATAGACAGGATGCCTTCTTCAATAGTAAAGATCTTTCACATCTTCTTTCTTTGGCTTTGATCTATAAACTTCCGTGGATATTCCACTGGACAGTTCGTCACAACAGATCTAATAATATTATATTAAAACTCTAAAAATTCTACACTATTGCAGTTTATTAAACTTTAAGATCCGTGGATTTAACTGTAATTAGTGCATGCATGCAAATGGAAATTATGCAGAAAGTAGAGAACGAAAAAATAAGAACATACATCCACACACAGGACACAAGATATATTCTCCGAGAAGCCCTTTCGGGAGAAAACTGAGTTGGAAGGTGAGGACACTTTACTCTCTTTCTTTGTCTAGAAAAATGGTTGCAGGTACAAAGAAGTAATTCTTATGGCCTATGGGCTGCTACAGTGCACACATCCTCTCTGTGTGCTCTACCTTCTATCTCTCTTTTCCATCTTTGCTAAGCTATGGAACAAAATTCTCTCGAAAGAATGGAATGCCTCTTGCTCCTAGTGGTCCGATTATAACACAACCCGATAGCCTACTAGTGGTTAATTTTTACTACATTAACTCTTAAGTAGAGCTACAATATAGAATCTTCTAGAGTATTTTGTGTCACAAACATGTGGCTATCCCCTTTTACATGAATAATGGGGGCTGATGCAGCATCTTCCCAAACTATAGGTGTGAAAACAAGAAGGTTAACTTCTGAGTGGCATAACGTTTGCATACGGACTCTGATTGACGCGTTTCTTGCGCCATTGCAAAGGTCTCTCTGTGTATAATAACATAAAAATGTGAAAGACTAAATCAACAAAGTTTTATCCCCCAAAAATATCATTTGATGCCTCAAAACGCTCCCAGAAGGTTTCAGACCTCATTTCGCTAAATTGGGTCCTCCTGGTAAAAACAATTCCTTGAGCTATTTCCTCCACTTTTTCCACTCCAAAAGCATCGATATGGATGAAAAACAATTTAATGATCCAATTAGATCACAGATCCCCATTTAAAAATGATTTTGGTCCCCAAAATCTTTTACTGAATGAGGTGAGGAAATTTTTCCTTTACCTTCTCTTTGGTGTATCATTTAGCTTTGCCTGGAAGTTGTCCCTTCAACCCAATCTGCCAAAGGTCATGTTGCCCCTCTCTTGTAGTTATAAACCTCTTTCACAAAATTGTATCTTCTATCACCTTTACCTGAGCGTCTGGTGCCAAATCCTTCACAGAAGGTAGGACATGTTTCTCTTCTTGACCTAGCATGGAAGGCTCATAGATTTTGAAATTTTCTACATTCACAATTGAGAAAATGCACATATATGGTGGTAAACTGAGTCAATAGGCATTATCACCCAACTTTTCCATTATCTAAAAGGGACCATACCTTAGAGCCTTGATTTTCTTACCAGGCCCCTACAACCTCTCCTTGTTCAATTGTAGCCATACTCTATCTCCCACCTTGAATTATCTCTATCTTCTATGTTGATCATGCCCAACCTTATACTTGTCCTCTGAATTCTGCACTGTTTCTTGTACTTGCATATGGATCTGCTTGATCTTATCTATAAAAAAAATTAGCCCTCAAGCATCTTTTGTAAGATATTCCCTCACCCCTCCTTGTTGCTCATATGCAATATCCAAAGGTGAAGGTGGAAAATATCCAAAACAAGTCTCAAATGTGGCCTTTCCTGTAGAAGTGTGGACTGCTTTATTATAAGAATGATGTATATATACCGGATTTTCATCCCAGGTCTTTAGATGCTTCTGGTTGTATCCCCTTAGAAGTTGCACCAAAGTCTTGTTGACTAATTTTTTCTGCCCATATATTTATGGATGGAATGTTGTAGATCTCTTCAACAAGTTTGCTGCTTCTTGTCCACTGATGGTGTTTTTACAGGGCATCAGAACACACATCTTGTTGAACCTATTAACTATCATGAACAGATAGTCATGTCCCTTCCTAGTTTTCGGTAAACCTCCCACAAAGTCAATGGAAATGCTTTCCAAAGGACGAGTAGGTATAGGTAAGGGATGATATAGACCTTGTTTCCTGTTGTTAGGCTTCCTGGTACAACAAAGCATGCATCGTCTTATCAACCTAGCTACCTGCTCTTGCGTCTTGGGCCAATACACATACCACCGCAAGTTAGCCACGATATTCCCTACACCAAAGTACCCTGCAACCTTGGAGGTGTGAGCCTCTCTAATCATCTGCAAACGCTCACCTTTAGGAACACATAGCTTATCCAGCCTGTAGAGTAACCCATATTGGAGATGGTAGTAAATGGTGTTGTCGCCATCGTGCACATGACTCTGACTCTACAACTGCTGATACACCTCCTTGAAGTCCTCATCTTCTGAATATTTCTCTTTGTATGCATCATGGGTGAATGGCTCCATGTGCATAAGAGTCCCCAAAGTTGTAATCTTTGATGTGGGTGGCCTTGAAAGCATATCGACTAACTTGTTTGTGTTTCCCTTCTTATACTTGATCACCAAATGAAACTGTTGTAAAAACTCCATCCACTTGTAATGCCTGGTCTCTTTTAGCTTACTCTGGGCCTGTGAGTACTATGATGACTGGTGATTTGTGTGTATTACTATCTCCTTTCCCATCAGATAATGCTTCCACTTCTTCACAGCTTGTACCATGGCATAAAACTCCTTATCGTAGGTAGGGTAGTTAAGAACTTCCCCATGAAATAATTCATAATGGTAGCAAATGGGCCTTCCTCCTTGCATCAAGATAACTCCCATAACATGCCCACTTGCATCTATCTCCACTTTAAAGGGCAGTTGCAAGTTTGGTAATGCCAGAAATGGTGCTTGACTGATATTTTTATTTAGCTCCTCGAAAGCCTTCTGCTAAACTTTTCCCCACTAGAAAATCTTGCCACTCTATTATGGTGTGGAGTGGTGTTGCTACCACTGAAAATGAGGCTATGAATTTCCTCAAGTATTGTGCTACCCCAATGAAACTCCTGACCTCAGAAACATTAGTAGGAATTGACGATTTCATGATGGTCCCAATCTTGGAAGGATCTAGTTTCGAGTCTCCACCTATCACATACCCTAGATACACCAAGGACTACTGTGAAAACTCACACCTCTTGAGATTTGCTAGAAACTAGTGCCTCTTCAATGTTTCTAGCACCTGCACCAAATGTGAAATATGCTCTTCCAAGGTAGCACTATATACTAGTATATCATCCAAATAGACAATAACAAATGAATCTATAAAAGGGCGTAGTACATCATTCATTAATCTCATAAATGTAGCTCGCACATTACATAGGCCAAATGGAATAACTAACCACTCATACAAACCTTGCCTGGTTTTGAAGGCGGTCTTCCATGTATCTTCTTTTTTGACTCGAACCTGGTGATATCTAGACTTCAAGTCCAACTTGGTGAAATAATTTTCTTGCTGCAATTGATCTAGCAGATCGTTTATCCTGTGCAAGGGGTATATTTTCTTGAGTGTGATTTTATTCAACGCCCTGTAATCTATACACATCTGCCAAGTTCCATCCTTCTTTGGAACAATGATGATGGGTGACCCACATGGTGATGTACTTGGTAGAATGACACCCAGTTCCAACATTTGCTACAATTGTTTCTTCACCTCACTTGCTTCTATAATAGACTACTTGTACAACCCAATATTTGACAATGGGGAGTCTAGAAATAGTTGGATCTCGTGCTCCACTTCTCTTAGGTGGTAACCCTTTAGGCTCTCGGAACACATCCTTGTATGCCTATAACAACTCATCCAATTTTTGTTTTTGTTTCTTAGTACACCCCTCCAAGGATTCCTTGCCTCTTATTGACTCCTCTTTAAACTGACTTTCTCTTAAAAACAATAAAACATACTTCTTGCTGGAACTGATCAATTTTTTAGCTTGGTTGGCACTTACCAGTGAAATTTTCGACTTGTCTTTGTGCGTGTTGATGATGAACAATTTTCCATCCTTCATGAGATGGTACTACTTAGCTCTCCTCATGAATATTGCATCAGGCGTGTATGTGTATGGACTCCCAAACATGACTCCATAAACATACAAGGGAACCACATCCATATATACTTCATCAATAAAATCAACACTAATAGCAAATCTAATTTTGCACTATTTTGTTACCTTCAGATTTGCATCCTTATTTACCCATCCCAGTGGTTATGGGTTTGGATGATCATGAGCTTCCAACCCCAACTTCTTTACCAGCTCTGTTGCAATGAGATTTGCCTGTGATCCTAAATCAAACAGAGCATCAATCTTTGTCTTCTTGACCTATATCTTTATATGGAAGATTTTTGTAATTTCTTTCTCTTCCTATTACTGAAGGATACTCATATTCACCTCCTTCTGCATTGATGTACAAACAATCTTCTTATCCACGTCTAATCTACTTTCAACTTGGTTGCTCAAATTGGTGGCCATGAGATTCTTCTTCTTATTATCTTTCTTCTTGTTCTTCAGGTTTAGCTCTGGATGCAACTTCCAACACTTCTCCTCTGTATGACCATCAATCTTGCAGTGGTTGCTATGATCTTTGTATTGATGTGCTGTGGCTGCCGTATTTTTATCTTTTCCCACTTTTTTCTTCTTATTCCCCTCCTTAGAAGCTTCATGTTGCTCATTCTGTTTCGATCGACTTGATTGTGCTCTTTTCAGGCCTATGTTCTTCAGGTACTGTGCCTGTACACAAGCCTCATCCACCGATTGTGGCTTAAACAATATCACTTGATCACGTAGATGGCAGTGTAGACCCTCCAAATAATTGAGGAGTACATCTGGGTTCTTTGGGGAGATACCCAACATTATAGCCATCTTTCTGAAGTATCTGGTATACTCCTGCACGGTTTGGCTCGACGTTTGCTTGAAGTAATGTTATCAGATCCATTGGTCCTCCATGTACCCAATGTGGTAAAATTGTGACTTAATGAGGGTTTTGAAATCCTCCCACTTAGTCATTGGAGGTTCTCCCTCCAACCTCAGGGTTTACATGTGGCTCTCCCACCAAGTCAGTGCATGGTCCTCTAATTTAGTCGCGCGAATGATATCTTTTGCCCTTCCTTGATTTGATGGACGTTGAAATAAACTTACATTTGTTGCAACCAGTGGTTCAGCTTCAGAGTGTCGATATCATCATGGTATTACTTTATATCAACTTTTGCTTCCATTTTTAATAGGGATTGATTCATGACACTCGAAATGGGTTGATCTTTTCCAGATTATTTCTTTGACTGGTTCACCATGTCTTCCCAATCTATTGATCCCCCTTCTAATTTGTCCTCTACATTTGAACCCCCATCTTCTCCAAATATCCCTAGCTTATTTCTTAAGGTCTCCACGAGGATGTTTACATTGTGGTTTATGTTGGGATGAGGTCCCCTGGGTAAGTTTTGGGGAAAAATCACAAGTTTTGATGTAAAAAGATGTAAAGTCTCCACAATTTGTGGTCACGGAGCACGTAGTTAGTTAAAGAATAAAAAAAGGTTTTTACCCATCTTTTATGTAACTTGAGTCGGCTTTCGAGATTTACCCATGGTCCACAGACCATGGGATTGTATAAATAGGTGTGTCTTAGGAATGTCTAAGGCAAGTAAGAAGTTGTCTATGGGTACGAGTGAAGAAGTCTAGCATAGAAGTAGAAGTCTTAGAGGAGGGAAAGGCTTTGCAGCTAAGTGCGCAGAGGCCTAGAGTAGTGTCTGCAGCTGAGTGTGCGGACCCCTGTAGCTGAGTGCGCAGGGAAGTTTTGAGTCTGTAAGCTTAACTGAATATCAATAAAGAAGATTGTTGTAGAAATTCTTGTGTTTTATCTATTAACTTCTATTATGTATGAATGTGCTTTATGTTGTGATGAATAATGGGTTTATGAAATAATGATGTATTGATGCGTGACTTTACTTGTTCTATATTGTTATCTGAATGCAATTAATGTTAAGTGATTACGCGGAGATTATAACACTTTTTGTTAAAGTTATCCAACACTTCAGTGGATCTAAGCAAATAATGCTCTAAGGGTAGTCTAAAGTGCTCGTAAGTAGCTAATTGACCTGTTCAGGGTCCGCAAAAGCCAATCATAGACCTTCATGGAGGTCTAGAGGCCGATTAAGAGGGAGTTATAGCCACACGCTATGGGAGCATAGAGTTCTGCGCGAAGGCAGATCTAGGTCACAAAAAAGACATCACACTGATCTCTAGGTGTAGAAACTTGGTTCCAGCATCCCCCCATACTGCTTCGAGTGAGACTTCAGTTTGCACACCGTGGATTGATGCCAAAAGGGCCAGTAGTGTAGGGATTTGTTTGGCACAACTAACTCTGAACTTGGGTAAGGGCCCCCTAAGCCAACAAATGGTTCCATTTCTGGGACCGAGATCTGCATAAAGAGATGTTGCATCACTGGAATTTGACCAAGAAGGAAATTGAGAAGTGGTTGGATAGAAATATCCACGAATTCACGACACAAGAAAACAGATTTCTGCGTCTGATGAAAGAAGAGTGGTTGGACAGATATTTGTACATGGAAATACACAAAATCTTCTTCTGTACCTTCCTGATCGAACTATACAAGTGTATCGCTAAAATGGTAGACGACCAAGGAAGATGGAGGCTTGACGATCTGATAGTGTGGACCCCAGAGCTCAATCAAGCTTTGATCACTGGCTTGATTGAGACATCGAAGGATTTGTTACAGAGTTCGTGGTTGATACCTCAGTCAGTTACAGTGAAGTAGAATGACGCTTCTTCAAAGGACCACGAGGTGTATTTGAGGTCTTTGAATACTTGGATTAAGATGCTCTTGTGTGAAAAGCGGGTTATGCCATTACCTTTATGTTTGGATCTACACAGAGTGGACGAAGATTTAGAAATCAAGGAAAAACAGGTCCTGAATATAGTCCATTGATTAGACTTGTTACACAGTAATTTGTCACTGCATTCACCCCAGTCCTTCTACTGTGTCATGTGTCCCAGTGAAACATGCTCATACTGAGCAAATGCTCTCTTATGTTGCCAAGTGACCCACTTTTCCTAATTTTTCTGCCTCATCGTGACTATGGACTTAATATACGCGATGAATAGTAGTTGTATATAGTACAGCCGTGCTTCCAGCGTGGAAGTACATTTGTTTCCCGCGACGGTCTGATTTCTTACTCTGGCGCGAGGCTACTTGCTATCTTTAGCGACGGTCTGACTGGCTACATTGCCTACTAGCGATGTCAACACTAAAGCTTAGTTATAAACTCGCGATGATCCAGATTGGGTGAACTCGTTCCAACAGTCGGCCTTCTGGTTGTTGGCATAGTTTGTGTCGCCCTCCCTCCTCTGGTATGGCAGTTTTGTCATTTGTGCTACCTTCCTTGGGGATAAGATCTCTCTTCCACCTTTCATGGAGACTCCTTCTCCTATTTAAACACTCACCATTGCTATGATCAACTAGTTGGTAAATTCTTGGATTGAGCAGTGTTGTTAGTGTTTTTGAGTTTGATAGATAGCTAGTGTGGGTGTGACAAGTGTGGGATTGTTGATAGCTTGTGGAAGGTTGTGAAGTGCCCTTAACTTTGTGCTAAAACTTATGAGTGAGAGAGAAACTTTGTGTGTTGGGAGATCCATCTTCAAAGAGTGAATGCTTGAGAAATACACTGGTTGGACCCTCTGAGAAGGCTTGCGACGTCAAGACTTTGGTTGTAAGCTTGCTCTTATTTCATTATTAATACAATCAATGATGTTTTCCTATGTCTTGTATGTAATTTACTTGATATCTCATGACTTCTTGACTTTGTGAGTAAATAGATCATTGTTGTTTTCCAGTTACGTGCTTTGTTGTATTTCCTTTGCATTGTTTCAGGTTGATCACTCATTGGGAAGAGGGAAGCGGAAGCTGGAGCAGCGCAATGGAACTCCATCGACCACTGGTTGAGGTAAGCCTCCAACTATGACTGTTTAAGGAAATCTATTGTTGATATGTCCTTGTTGTGACTAGACCCACTTTAGGGCTAGAGGGGTTGCCTCTGTCCACAGAGGGAACAATTTCCTGCATCACAAGACCTCCTTCAAGTGACGATGAGGGAGCAACACAGGCCTCACCGTGGAGCGTTTTCCAGTTGATAAGGCAGGGTTTTTTCGTGGATACCTCATCCTCCCACGCCACCTCCACCTTCACCTCCACAACATACAGCTTCACCCACACCGCCACCGCCACCGCCACCGCCATCGCCACCGCCACCAACGTTGGTCAACATGTCGAATACGATGAAGTTGCTAGTCTTTAAGGGCTTAGGAAGTGAGGATCCAGATCAGTTTTGGTTTGTCGCAAAGGCTATATGGACAACACAAAAAATTATGTATGATAATATAAATAAGGCGCATTTGGTTACCGCTCTACAGGATTGCGCGCTGACATGGTACATTAAGTATTGCACCGATAACCAGCTAGAATCATTAGCAGACACTTAGACTGCTCTGAACAAAGAATTCAGTAAGCCTAAATCTGAATCATGATCAGTAATTAGATTCAAGGAAATCATGATGAGGTCCGACGAAATGCCCTGGGAATTAGATCAGAAATTGAAGTGCCAGATCCGCAAAGCTAATATGAATCTCATGGATAGTCATCACCGTGAATGGTTTGTAGCCTCGCTCTTGCCCCACCTAAGGGTTGCTTTATCACAGCAAAAGATAGGAACTTAGGCAAAAACCCTCACAATTTCGATGAGATTGCATGAAACACATATTCAGGATGCTTCTTTAGGAGTTCAACAGATTCACACAGAGTTACAGAACCTTTGCTTGGAGTTGCAGAGCTTGAAAAAGGAAAAAGCGGCTCGACCGCAGGTACACGAAGAAGTTTGATCTCTCAAGTGTAAAAACCAAGGGCATGATAAAGATCACTACCCTGTCTTCACAAATTACATCACAGGAGGGGGGCCTATGCCCCTAAGGTAGGAAGCTCCAACAGGCCCAAGTGCGGGGCCTGCGCTATGGTGTGCTATTTGTCAAGTAGCCGGAAAATATGTAACAAACAATTGTCATTTGCTGCAAAAGTTTGTACAGACACCATTGTTCTGCGATTTCTGCAAGTCAGTGGGCCACGATGAGTGCCACTGTCGAAGCTATGGATTAATGATGGAGAGAATGCCTACATATTGAATGCAAGCAGAAACTTGGCCTCCAAATCAGGCACTGGGGGAATGTGTGAAGGATATCAGGGGCGCGGACGAGGCTGAGGCGGAGGAGGACCTTGTAGGGGTCAAGGGCAGGTTATTTGTTACAATTGCGAAACGCCAAGACACTATGCGCAGGAATGTAAGAATCAAACACTCCCGTTATGTTAATACTCCACTCAGTTCGACCACAAAATCGAAGAATGTCCTGTGTTGATGGCCAAGATGCAGGAGAAGAAGGCGAAGCCTAAACATCCAACTGAGAACTTACAGATGACGAGGGCCGAGCCCTACGAAGAGGACCTGAATGTGAATATTGTATTGCGAAGTGGGATCACGACTGGTGACGATAAGGGAAAGAAGCCTGAAGAAGGTGGATGGGTCTGCAAGGCCTTAGAAAAGGAGGTTGGGTTTGATCTGTTACGTGCAAAGGAAACATTCATGGAAGCAAAGAAAAGCTTCGCTGAAGCCTCTACCTCAGGGGTTCAGAACAAACTATCAGATTGATCTGGATTTAAACAAGAACGCAACAAATTATAGAGACAACCACAAACACAAAGATGCAGTGGAAATAATACTTCATTTCATTTACGTGAAATATTGAAATATGCTTACAAACAGAAATGGAAATAAACTAGCTAGGGCGATGGTAGCTTATCTTTGAGAAGAGATGTGGCGGCTACATGCCTCTGAACTATGTTACAATGAGGCTTGAAGGTCTATTTATTGTTGAGAAACAATGGAAAACCCTTAACATCCCAAAACCTAACCCTAGAAGATGAAACGCCAAATTGTGGGCCCCGTTTTGGGTAAGTTGGTACATCAACTTGCCGGGGTCGTAACTTTGGCACCTGATCTTTGTTTGACACGTACAATAGCTCGTTAGAAAGATATATCCGAGCACTACAACTTTGGGAAGAGAAATATGGTCCATGGACCCATGTTGCTCCCAAATTTCCCAAAAAACGTCATTTAGGGCCTCAAAACGGCTTTGGAAGTTTAAGACCTGAAAAACTGCTAAAAATAGTAAATTGTGCTACAATTACGGAAACTGAAAAACTGAAAGAGACAGTTGTGGGGGTCCAAATGGGATAGGTGGGTGGCCACCAACATCCACCTGGATCATTCCTCCCCCTTAGGAAGCAATGGTCCCCATTGTGTTGAGTTCCTCCATCTGTTGAACTTGGTCCCTGGTGAGTTGTTCTGCAATCTCGGATGTGTCCAATAATGGTGGAAAGCATGGTCGAGGGTGGTGCAGGCGAAGGAATGGAGGAATACTGTGCTCCAAAGTATTATTTCCCACAGCCTTAGTAATGGTGTAAGGACCATGTCGGCGTGGTCAAAGCTTCTGATGGGATCTTGTAAGGCGTTCTTTCTGTAGATGCAACCAGACTTTGTTGCCCACCTGAAGCTTGTGTGGTACCCCTGTGGATGAGGAGAAGTGTTACACGGTAATTTGTCACTACCTTCACTCCCAGTCCATCTACTGTGTCATGTGTCTAGGTCAAACATGCTCATACTGAACAAATGCTCTCTTATGCTGCCAATTGACCCACTTTTCCTAAGTTATCTGCTTCATCGCGATTATGGACTTAATATACGCGCTGAATGGCGCTCATAAATAGTCTAGCCGCGCTGCCAACGCAGAAGTACATCTGATTCCTGCGATGGTCTGATTTCATGCAGCAGCGCAGGGCTACTTGTTATCTTTAGCGATGATTTGACTGGCTACATTGCTCACTAGCGATGTCAGCGCTAAACCTTAGTTATGTACCCACGATGATCCAGATTGGGCGAGTTTGTTCCAACAGTCGGCCTTCCAGATGACTCTAGACCTGGTTCTTGGCATAGTTTGTATCGCTCTTCTTTCTCTGGCATGGCAGTTCCATCAATTGTGCTACCTTCCTTTGGGATAAGCTCACTCTTCCATCTTTCATGGAGGCTTGTTCTCCTATTTAAACTCTCACCATTGTTATGCATTGCTAGTTTCTGATAGTTGGCTAGTTGAGCAGTTCTGTTAGTGTTTGTGAGTTTGCTAGATAGCTGGTGTGAGTGTGACAAGTGTGGGATTGTTGATAGCTTGTGGAAGGTTGTGAAGTGCCCTTAATCTTGTGTAAAACTTATGAGTGAGAGAAATCTTGTATATTGGGAGATCCATCTTCAAAGAGTGAATGCTTGAAGAACATGTTGGCTGGATCCCTCTGAGAAGGCTTGTGACGTCAAGACTTTGGTTGTAAGCTTGCTCTTATTTCATTATTAATACAATGAATGATGCTTTCCTATGTCTTGTATGTAATTTACTTGATAGCTCATGACTTCTTGACTTTGTGAGTAAATAGATCATTGTTGTTTTCTGGTTACGTGCTTTGTTGTATTTGCTTTGCTTTGTTTCAGGTTGATCACTCATTAGGAGAAGGAAGCGGAATCTGGAGCAGTGCAACAGAACTCCATCAATCACTGGTTGAGGTAGGCCTCCAACTATGACTGTTTAAGGAAAGCTATTGTTGATTTGTCCTTGTTTGTAACTAGACCCACTCTAGGGCTAGAGGGGTTGCCTCTATCCGCAGAGGGAACACTTTCCTGCATCACAAATTGGCGACTCCACTGGGGAGTTTGGCCTTTGTTCTTCCTTTGTTTGCTCTTGTTTTGATTTTTGATTTGGTCTCTTTTGAAGTCTGGGGGTTAGTTATCAATCTCTTGAGTTTCCTGGCTTGATCTGGGAAGTACCTCTATTTGATTGAAGGATTGACCGCTTTTGATTTGGGATTTTTGGTCCGCCTGTCATTGTTTTGAACATCATCGCGGAAAAAAGCCTAACAGTGTGGCATCATCGCCACTTAATAGCTTTTCACCCGCGATGATCTCAGGTTTCTAGTTTAATTCCTGCGACGACTCTCGAAATTGCATCATCGTGGAAAATAGGTGTATTTCCATGATCATCTCGGGTTGTCAGTGTAAAAATTGTGCTGACATCTCTAGTCGTCTGTATCGACGTGATGGTATCTCATTTAGTGATGGAATCTCTAGTTATCAGTGTAACACTTGCGATGATTCTTTTAAAGTTGTTTTTACAGCTTTTAGTTAGGGTAATGTCTCTTTGATTTCATTGAGTGAGTCTTGTGTTTTTAGACCATGTGACCTAGCCCTTTAGAAGTTTCGTCGAGAAAACATTTGCTTAGGTTACTTGTCTATTCAAGGTTCATCCACAACCGTCTTATTGATTTGCTTGAGGCTCTTTCACTGCTTGTTTTCTTGCTGGTTGATTTTTAGTGTCGATCATTGAACCAATTTTTTATGTTGATTCGATTTCTTCGCTACCAATCATAGATCACAATTGTTTGGATCGATCAATTCACACTTGCTTGTTTGTCTCTTTAAATTCACAAAAATAAAAATAAAAAAATAAAAGTTTGCATTCATTTAGCATACGAAAGTGAAAGTACATTTGCATTACGAATTTTCATGTTTGAGAAATTGGAAAGAAAAATTTAAATCTTTCATTAGTAGTATCAATGCATCGTGAGATTAGTGTATTGATGCATTGTGTTTCTTAGGGTTTGCATTTGCTTGTCTTGGTTTGGAAATGAACTCTCTACCTTTCTATAAGTAGGTGTTCATCGAAATGAAAGATGCTTTACTCATTCTAGCTGCATCCTAGGTTTTTGATATACATACGGTAGGGCCTGGAAACTGAAACATAATTCAAGATCAACTCTAAAATGAACTGAATAAACCTAACAATGCATTGGAACACAACACACACTATTTAGAAGTTTAGGCTAGAGACGTGCTCCGGCATCGTTAAACCTAGTCACTTTTGTTTCCACTCAAGGTTGGGTGATTCCTCCTTCTGTGACTCAATAGTGGTCTAGTACGGAATTGTGCTCCCATGTACCGTCGAGTATATGTTGGGAGACCCCACTAGGTTATCATCCTTTATCCCTAGGAAACCGTGTTTGCCGCCTTGCAAACCATAACACACCAAACACAACATTCGGGAAGATTGACTGCCGTATGGAAAGTCCTTGGTTTTCATATGATTGCCAAGGTGTATATGAAGTTTTACGGGTTGTTTGGTAAACCTTTTCCCTAGTTCTCTAGAGTAGTCACTTTCGTTCCTTTTCGGACTCCCTAAAAGAAAAGGTCCATCTGAGCACTTGTCACTTCAGGCTCATTAAATATTCGAAGGTGAATAAAGTCATCTTTTCATCCTTTTCTCGACTCTTTAAAGATGAAAAGGTCAAGTTTTGTTCTTGCGTCATAAAATTTACTGCCCACAAAATATTCCTGGTAATAGTTCAAGTTCTTAGTTGTGATAAGAGTGTTTCTCAAGCTCGTTCCCGATGGCAACAGTCCTTGAGTCTACCGGCCAAGGTCTTCCCCCAGATGGGAACCCTGGTCCATTTCCTCCTTTTGGAAATGCCAATGCTCCGTATATGGCAACTATGTCCTTTCCTGGGTTAACCATCAGTTTACCCATTTGGTTATTTTCAACCTTGGTGGTCCCGAGTGTCATGAATCCTGTTCCACCGTCTTCTTCATCTAAACCATGACACGATGATTCCAAGGTTGAGCCTACACCTTCTTCCCATGTTTCTTCCTCCTCCTCTCCTCCTTCGCCTGGTGAAAGTTTCACATCTAGTAACCAGGAGACTAAGAAGAAGAAGACGATGATGAAGAAGAAGAAGAAGTCTGATAAACACGAGGCCACCTGTGCAGCTATTGCTCTGAGTACATCTCAGGTCAGACCACCTTCTGCTCCTCCGCAGAAGGTTAAGTTTCCTTGTAAATTGTGCAAGGGTGACCATCTTCTTCGTGATTGTTCGGGTATTCCTAGGATCTTAGAAGTATGGCTCGCGATTCGGCTCGTCCCTCATCATCCTCTGAAACTCATGACGATGCCACCCTATCAACTGGCAATGGTAAGAAGAAAGGGAAGATTCGATTCCCCTGTAGGCTATGTGAAGGCAACCATCCCCTTCACCTTTGTCCACTCATGGATAAAGCACCTGCTGTTTTGGAAAGTCTTACAGCTTCTTCACCTCAACTTTTGGTTGGTTATCAGAGGCTCTCTTCAGACCCTCTCCCCGTTGGCAAAGAGATTGACTTAGATTCTTCTCTTGTCCGTGCTCTTCCTTCTAAGCCTGGCTGTGCTCAGCCTGTTTTGGACCAACCATTGGTCGGAGAGAGTGTCAACTTGGGTTCACCACCTGATCACTCTGTTTCAGAAGAGAATCATGCTCATGTTCTTCTCGTCTTTGTTACACTAAAAAATGTCACCATGACCACTTACAGTTAGTATGGCTCAAATCAACAGTCATGCTACCCTCTTAGGCAAGTCTTATGCCTCTGCTATCCATCTCAAACTCAAAGAAGAGAGAAAGTCTTGTCAAAAATGTGTTTATCTCTGGGGTCGCAGGTTCTCTCTAGCCTTACCTGCGGGGACGCTCACAATGTTCACAAAAGTTGCGTCCTTGGACGCTCTGTATGTTAAGGGACAGGTGCGTCCTTCTGTAAAAGGCAAAATGCGCGAGTTTCATCTTAAAAAAGTTACTTGTGGTTACTTCTAGAACTTTCTAGAGGTCGGTTTGATGAAATGGATGCGCCTCCAGTTGGTTCATGTATCCCTATTAAGGAGGAACTTATCCCATCAATAAGGGAGCTATCCCACCCAAAGAGGGGGATTATCCCATTGATGGTGGACCTGAATAACCTCTTTACAGCACTATAAATAAAGACATTGAGCCAGAGGGAGGGGAGGTTGGAGCTATACATTTTCTTTGGGTAAATGCTGCAGGAATTAGGACTCCCATTTAGAACCTTGTGAGGAGAGATTGTCTTTGCTTGATTCTACTTGGAAGTGGGTGAGCTTTGTCAAAGTAGAGGAAAACCCTTGATGGACCCTGGGAGGAACTTGCACAACACCAAGGCCAGGTTGTAAGAGTTTCTTTGTTTCGTTATTAATACAAACTGGTTTATTTTTCTCAATAGCTTGTGTTAATGAGTTATTTCATGTGTTCCTTGGTCTGCATGTTGAATATATGTTTTATTATATGAAATGCAAGTGCTTGGTAATTGTTTGATTGTTTGTGGTTGTAGGAATTGACTTGAAGGAGGAGCTCATCCGGATCGGCAAGGACGGACTACAACAACCGCGTTTTGGAATAAGGTAAGCCTAAACACTTGTAGTTTTCATGTTTTAAAAGGTATATTTAGAGAAAGATCACTCCATTTTGTCTTGTTTGTCGCTAGAGAGTTTAGACTCCTAGGGAGGTCAGTTGTGTCCGCACAAACGAGCATGCGCTCTAGCAGTTATGCTTAGGGGGCATCAAGCATAGTTTTTTCTCTGTTTCAAGCTTGTGTAAAAATGAAACTACTTTGAAGCATAGTTTTTCTCTGTTTCAAGCTTTTGTAAAAATGAAACCTATCTTGAGTCAATTTTAGTTATTTTCAAGACTCGTTAAACTCATGAAAATACCGAGATTATTTTGCTATCTTTCATTCTCGTAAAACAAATGAAAATGCCGAGATCTTTCCGTCTTTTCCTACTCGTAAATTAAATTGAAAGTCGGCCATATGAGTACATTTTTATCATTTTTTCGAACTCGTTAAAACTTACGAAAAAGTGAAAACCATGAGTACATTTTTATCCCTTTTTCGAACTCGTTAAAACTTACGAAAAAGTGAAACCTTGGAGTTCTCTTTTAAGCCCTTTTCAGACTCTTAAAACATGAAAAGATTGCCGAGCGTTTCTTTTACACTCGTTAAAACGGAATTAAAAGACGGTCCCCTTTTAGCTCTTTTCTGACCGCAAAATCAGGAAAAGATTGTCGGGTTTTTGTCGTTTCAAACTCGATAAGGAAATAAAACGACGTGTCCTTGATCGCTTTTTACTTTTCAGGACAACGACACTATTATGAAAGTACTCCTTGGTCGCAAGATCAAGCGGTTCCCCCAGGTATTATTTTATACTTTTTCGGGCTTGAGGGACACAAATATACGAAAAAGTTCAACGTGGAGTCTCCTTTAGTTTTTTCAGACTCTCTAAAATTGAAAAACGCCGAGTTTCTCCTATACTGGGCTCGTTAAACTTTTACAGTAAAGGACCTGTTCAATTACAAACAGGAACGAACCACTCCTTCCTAGGGTTCGAATTTAAACTAGGTTGGACTCGTCCGAAGGATGAGCTTATAATCAAGCATATGTTATCCTCCTCAAGCTTGTTAAAAATAAAGAGGTACTTGCCAGAAATGGTGGGGGAAAAGAGAGAAGAATGAACCTGTTTGTTACCTTTTGTCTCAAAAGAAACTTTATTACCACTCTTGAACACGACACTTTTCATTCACCTGGGTTGGGAAATCTTTTACCTCACAGTTGACCAAACCACTTTGAAAGTCTTTAACCGGGTTCCGGGGATTAACTTTGAGTTATTCGTCACCAAGCCATCTGTCGTGTCGTTATGTGTTCAAGAGGTCTGCAAGCAAAACTTTCATCTGCAAAATACTTGTCATCCATTTGACCATCCCTGAGTCAGTCCTTACAGCAACATTTCTTCAACTTGAACAATGATTTCGTGTTGCAGGCTTGCCTGCAACGGGTCGCTTTCTATCGACATCGACACATTATCTAGAAAGATGACTTAGGAATCGACAGTACCTTGAAGTCTGCATGCATCAATGGCAGGTTTCTCGCCTTTGACGTCAGTTTACATCATTGACTTTCGATCAAAGGATTCCATGAAGTGTTCGACATCAAAACATCTATTCACATTTCACGGGTTGTGCTTGGTATTTTGAGAACCATTGACATTACTGGCGGTCTCTCTCACGCTTGTTAACAGTTTACATCATCGACTGGTAATCAAGTGGTTTCTAACATGTTCGACATCAAATCATTTAATCACATGGCTAGAATCGTACCAATTCGGGAAGTAGAAGTGAAGACCCTGGATCTAGTTTCTACCATCCAGGCTGCGAGGAGTTTTGTATTCATTATCTATGTAGACTAATCATAAACAGATGGCTGCGTCCATACTGTGTCTACAAAAGTCTATAAAAAATGATGTACTGCAAGATCATTCCTGTATCAGAATAGTTAGTCCATTAGTTAAAGTTTTGAATCTGAGTATGGGAATGCCTACCTCAGTGATGATATAATCTTATACATGTATTTTGTGTTGAAAATTGCAGGTTCCAACCAGGCCATCCACAAGACAATCCTTGAAATGATAAAGCGCTTCACCCTTCCTAGAATTACAAAACCCTAATCTATTCCAGGCTTCGCACTTTAGGGGGCAATCTGTTACACTAAAAAATGTCACCATGACCACTTACAGTTAGTATGGCTCAAATCAACAGTCATGCTACCCTCTTAGGCAAGTCTTATGCCTCTGCTATCCATCTCAAACTCAAAGAAGAGAGAAAGTCTTGTCAAAAATGTGTTTATCTCTGGGGTCGCAGGTTCTCTCTAGCCTTACCTACGGGGACGCTCACAATGTTCACAAAAGTTGCGTCCTTGGACGCTCTGTATGTTAAGGGACAGGTGTGTCCTTCTGTAAAAGGCAAAATGCGCGAGTTTCATCTTAAAAAAGTTACTTGTGGTTACTTCTAGAACTTTCTAGAGGTCGGTTTGATGAAATGGATGCGCCTCCAGTTGGTTCATGTATCCCTATTAAGGAGGAACTTATCCCATCAATAAGGGAGCTATCCCACCCAAAGAGGGGGATTATCCCATTGATGGTGGACCTGAATAACCTCTTTACAGCACTATAAATAAAGACATTGAGCCAGAGGGAGGGGAGGTTGGAGCTATACATTTTCTTTGGGTAAATGCTGCAGGAATTAGGACTCCCATTTAGAACCTTGTGAGGAGAGATTGTCTTTGCTTGATTCTACTTGGAAGTGGGTGAGCTTTGTCAAAGTAGAGGAAAACCCTTGATGGACCCTGGGAGGAACTTGCACAACACCAAGGCCAGGTTGTAAGAGTTTCTTTGTTTCGTTATTAATACAAACTGGTTTATTTTTCTCAATAGCTTGTGTTAATGAGTTATTTCATGTGTTCCTTGGTCTGCATGTTGAATATATGTTTTATTATATGAAATGCAAGTGCTTGGTAATTGTTTGATTGTTTGTGGTTGTAGGAATTGACTTGAAGGAGGAGCTCATCTGGATCGGCAAGGACGGACTACAACAACCGCGTTTTGGAATAAGGTAAGCCTAAACACTTGTAGTTTTCATGTTTTAAAAGGTATATTTAGAGAAAGATCACTCCAAAAAGTCGTTTGTGCGGACACAACTGACCTCCCTAGGAGTCTAAACTCTCTAGCGACAAACAAGACAAAATGGAGTGATCTTTCTCTAAATATACCTTTTAAAACATGAAAACTACAAGTGTTTAGGCTTACCTTATTCCAAAACGCGGTTGTTGTAGTCCGTCCTTGCCGATCCGGATGAGCTCCTCCTTCAAGTCAATTCCTACAACCACAAACAATCAAACAATTACCAAGCACTTGCATTTCATATAATAAAACATATATTCAACATGCAGACCAAGGAACACATGAAATAACTCATTAACACAAGCTATTGAGAAAAATAAACCAGTTTGTATTAATAACGAAACAAAGAAACTCTTACAACCTGGCCTTGGTGTTGTGCAAGTTCCTCCCAGGGTCCATCAAGGGTTTTCCTCTACTTTGACAAAGCTCACCCACTTCCAAGTAGAATCAAGCAAAGACAATCTCTCCTCACAAGGTTCTAAATGGGAGTCCTAATTCCTGCAGCATTTACCCAAAGAAAATGTATAGCTCCAACCTCCCCTCCCTCTGGCTCAATGTCTTTATTTATAGTGCTGTAAAGAGGTTATTCAGGTCCACCATCAATGGGATAATCCCCCTCTTTGGGTGGGATAGCTCCCTTATTGATGGGATAAGTTCCTCCTTAATAGGGATACATGAACCAACTGGAGGCGCATCCATTTCATCAAACCGACCTCTAGAAAGTTCTAGAAGTAACCACAAGTAACTTTTTTAAGATGAAACTCGCGCATTTTGCCTTTTACAGAAGGACACACCTGTCCCTTAACATACAGAGCGTCCAAGGACGCAACTTTTGTGAACATTGTGAGCGTCCCCGCAGGTAAGGCTAGAGAGAACCTGCGACCCCAGAGATAAACACATTTTTGACAAGACTTTCTCTCTTCTTTGAGTTTGAGATGGATAGCAGAGGCATAAGACTTGCCTAAGAGGGTAGCATGACTGTTGATTTGAGCCATACTAACTGTAAGTGGTCATGGTGACATTTTTTAGTGTAACAGTCTTGTCAGATTCTCCTGAGTCCGAGAACGACTTTCCTATCCCTGCTGATCAAGGGGGTCCTCTTTCGATTCCTGTAGAGCAGGGGGCAATCATACGATTCCCCCAACAAGTAGTTCACTTATTTCCTTCGACTGGAGTCATTTGACTGCATTCCACCTTCCATCCTATGTGCCTTTCCAGATTACAGTACATGCCTATGATAAGGCAGTACCTAGCACTGTCTTGGATGAGGGTGCGTCTGTAAGTGTTATGCCTTCCACTACTTGGGAAGCTTTGGTCTCCCCACAGCTTGTGCCAGTCACGCAGAATCTATTGGCGTTTGACGGAGGAACCAGTCAACCTTTAGGGATCCTCTCGAAGCTTCATGTTACTTTGGGGGGCAAAACTGTCTATATAGACATCATGGTTGTCCAAGGTGCTTTAGATTTCAGTCTTCTCCTTGGCTGTGACTATGTTTATGCCATGGGGGCCCTTGTCTCTTCACTTTTCCATGTGGTTTGTTTTCCACACGATGGAAGAATGGTGACCATAGATCAATTATCGTTCTTTAGTCCCCCGGTGCCTCCTGCGCAGCTGTCATCCCCTCTCGGTTCTTTCTCGCAAGCAGTACTTTCCTTGCCACAGGTCAATTATGTGGCTACCCGTTCCGTCTCCGCATCTACTGCTGATCATGCAGATGGTCTCGTACATCATGTACTGGGGGCATTGGAACCCGATCTGTCATTGGTGCATCATGACATGTATTCCTCCCAGAGTGCGTCTCTTCCATCCCGCGAAGACCTCTTGGGAGCCATGTTCTCGTGTGGCCCATGAATAGGAGTTACAAGGATAGTTTGTTCCTGTGTCAACCTCGTTAAAAAATGAAACAAGGAGTGCCGAGGATAGTTCTTTTCTTGTGTCGACCTCGTTAAAAAATGAAACAAGGTGCCCGAGGATAGTTTCTTGATCTTATGTCAACCTCGTTAAAAAATGAAACAAGGGTTATGAGGATAGTTCTTTTACTTTGTCAACCTCATTAAAAAATGAAACAACTCCCTTTCCAAATCAAGTATTTGATTAAGATCTCGTAAAATCCAAAGTTGAGTCTTTCCAAGATCTCGAAAGTGAACCTTCATTCCATCCACCTTGTTGAATGCAATGAAGCTTGGGGGGCATGTACCTCGATTTGCGTTATTATGCTAGGGGCATGCGAACTTATAACAAGCGTAGTTTTTCGTTTCAAGCTTGTGTAAACATGAAACCAAATCCAAGCAAAGTTCTCCATGGTTCAAGCTTGTGTAAAAATGAACCCATAGCCGATTTACACCTTGTGATTGCCATTTTTATCTGCTAAATTCTGCTAGATGAGCCTTGGTTGTTTCATTCCATCGCCACCATCTCTTTGGCTAATCATATGCTTTCACTTGGTTGTTTATCCTTTCCTCAGAAACTGTAGCGATGAGTGGTTTTATTAGCTAGCCTCTTGACCATTACATGTTTTGATTAGTTCCACTATTGCCGGAACCACTTGCTACCCTTTATACCACTCGTTCCTCTAGGACGAGTCTCCTTTAAGCTCTTTTCTGACTCATAAAAGATGAAAATATTGCCGAGTATTTTTCCCTTTTGACTCGTTAAAGAGAATATAAATGGAGGTCTGCTTTCATCTCTTTTCCGGCCGTTTAAAGACGAAAATATTGCAGAGTTTTTCCTTTTTTGACTCGTTAAATGGAATAAAAAAGGCGGTCCACTTTAAGCTCTTTTCCGACCATGTAAACATGAAAATATTGCCGGATTTTTGTTGTTTTGGGTTCGATATTGGTTACGAAACGACATTTCTTTGATCGCTTTTCTACTTTTTCAGGTCGAGGTCACTAATCACAAAAAGTACTCCTCGATCGTAATGGTAAAGTGGTTTTTTCGAATATTGTTTTATACTTTTTCAGGCTCGAGAGACACAAATATACGAAAAAGCACCCCCTTGGAGTTTTCTTTTCCGTGTCTTTTTCAAACTCTCTAAACATGAAAAAGACTCCGAGTTTTACCTATGTTGGACTCGTTAAACCCTGACGACATTGGACTCGTCACCATGACGAGACTCGAGCTTCTCCTTCCTAGGGCTTGTTAAACCATTACTAGGTTGGATTCAACCAACGGTCGAACTTCCTTTCCAAGCATATGCTATCCCCTTCAAGCTTGTTTTAAAAAATAATAGGGGTACTCGCCAGCAATGATGGGGGAAAAATTTGGAAATCATCATTGGCAGCTAGTCACTCTTGAACATCGACACTTCTGCTTCTTGTCGGGTTGGGACATCCATACATCGTCATTTGGCCTTCCGCGGGTTTGGGTTGTCATTTAGCCTCATCCCATCTGATTCATGCCATTTCCATCGTGCCTCTGATCCCTTGGTATTTGAATGCTGCCACCCTCGAGAGTCATGTTGCCGACATGTTCAAGAGTATAATCCTTCTGCAGTTTACACCCTCACCTTCTCTCTAATACCGTGTTTCACCATCTACTGCTTGTTCCTTATCTCATGTCATTGATGGGGGAAACATTATGTCCCTCCTACGATGGGTCGTCTCTTATCGACATCAACTCATTATCCAGGAGATTGATCTAGAGATCCCCTTTGGCACCTTAGAGCTTGCATGCCTTGATGGCAAGTTCTTCGCACCCGACAGTCGACTTTCATCATTGGTCATCAATTGGGTGATTCCACGAGTGTTCGACTGCAGTTCCTTTTTCACACTTCGTGGATTGTGCTAGCTAGTACCTTGAGAACCATTGGCATTATTGGTGGTTTCTCTCACACTTGTTAACGGTTTTCATCATTGACTGGTACTCAAGCGATGTTCTATCATGCTCGATCTCAGCACATCTATTCACATGTTAGAATTTGTACTATGATTGGATGGGTTCAAGACCCCAAACTCAGATTACACATGTTCGGGCTGCGTGGATTGGTTCGTGATTACATGACTCATTAATTGACGACTGCGACCATACTTGAGTCTCCATGGATGGCTGCGACCATACCTTTGTTATTATCATGGTCTTATTTGTTGGATGGCTGCGTCCATGCCACAGACCTAGTTCGTATGTCTTTTGGATGGCTGCACCCATGCCTAGACTACATGTACTTCATTATCAGAGATATCAGTTGTACTTGCATGCAGGTTCCTCCAGATGGTGTTCCAGCTCAGTCGGTTTCGTAAAGCATTTCACCCCTCCCACTCTCTTGGGCTTCATACTTTAGGGGGCATCTGTTACACAGTAATTTGTCACTGCCTTCACTCCCATTCCATCTACTGTGTCATGTGTCTAAGTCAAACATGCTCATATTGAACAAATGCTATCTTATGCTACAAATTGACCCACTTTACCTAAGTTATCTGCTTCATCGTGACTATGGACTTAATATACGCGCTGAATGGCACTCATAAATAGTCTAGTCACGCTGCCAGCATAGAAGTACATCTGATTGTTGTGATGGTCCGATTTCATGCACCAGTGCGGGATACTTGTTATCTTTAGCGATGATCTGACTGGCTACATTGCTCACTAGCGATGTCAACGCTAAAGCTCAGTTATGTACCCGCGATGATCCAGATTGGGCGAGTTTGTTCCAACAGTCGGCCTTCCAGATGACTCCAGACCTGGTTGTTGGCATAGTTTGTATCACCCTCCTTTCTATGGCATGGCAGTTCCATCAATTGTGCTACCTTCCTTTGGGATAAGCTCACTCTTCCACCTTTCATGGAGTCTTCTTCTCCTATTTAAACTCTCACCATTGCTATGCATTGCTAGTTTCTGATAGTTGGCTAGTTGAGCAGTGTTGTTAGTGTTTGTGAGTTTGCTAGATAGCTGGTGTGAGTGTGTCAAGTGTGGGATTGTTGATAGCTTGTGGAAGGTTGTGAAGTGCTCTTAATCTTGTGTAAAACTTATGAGTGAGAGAAATCTTGTATATTGGGAGATCCATCTTCAAAGAGTGAATGCTTGAAGAACATGCTGGCTGGATCCCTTTGAGAAGGCTTGTGACGTCAAGACGTTGGTTGTAAGCTTGCTCTTATTTCATTATTAATACAATCAGTGATGTTTTCCTATGTCTTGTATGTAATTTACTTGATAGCTCATGACTTCTTGACTTTGTGAGTAAATAGATCATTATTGTTTTCCGGTTACGTGCTTTGTTGTATTTCCTTTGCTTTGCTTCAGGTTGATCACTCATTAGGAGAAGAAAGCGGAAGCTGGAGTAGCAAAAGGGAACTCCATCGATCACTGGTTGAGGTAGGCCTCCAACTATGACTATTTAAGGAAAGCTATTGTTGATTTGTCCTTGTTTGTGACTAGAACCACTCTAGGGCTAGAGGGGTTGCCTCTGTTTGCAGAGGGAACACTTTCCTGCATCACAAGAAGTTGTTCCTGTGTTATGTCATGACCGTATCCCTTTGCTGCTGCTGCTGTGTGGAGGAACCCTTCGGGGGGGTCATGGATGTGGTGATGATCTTCCCCTTACTTTGGGAGTGAACCAGACAGAAAATGAATTTCCTAGTCTGGGAGATGAGCTTGTTGCCTTTCTTGGCAGTGATCAAAGAGGCAGCGGTAGGTGGGGCTACCTCCAGTATCCTGTATAATTAATTACACAAAGAAATAATGATAGCACGAGGCCTTGACTCATACATAGCATGTTGCCTCCACAAGTATGGCTGGCCTAATAGTACATCACAAACATCCAGAGGTGTAACATTACATAAGACCTCATAGGGAAGGCGACACTGCTGGCGAACTTTGAGATCTCGTCCTTCATGAAGCCACTCGATACTATACTGTTGTGGGTGTGGTGGAGTCGACAGGCCAACTGCTTCATGACCTCTGCTGAAATGAGGTTCTTTTGGCTGCCACTGTCGACAATGAATTGCAGCGGTGAACCCTTCACCCACATCTATGAGTGGAAAAGATGTTCCCCCTCCTATGGATCTTCGAGCTCATTCTTCTGGATCTTGGCAGTGGCAACAGTGACACTGGGCTCCGCATCAATGATTTGCTTCACTTTGCCATTCCCCTTGTCAGGTTCTCACTCAGGGTCGAAACATGCATCTGATTCTGAAGCCTTCAACTTGGCCACCAACAACTGCTTGGTCCGACACTCACTTATGTTGTGAGTGGGGCTCTTGTGGAACTTACATCACTTTCATGTGTCCTTCTTCGACTTCGTGGTGTTTTTCTTTTCTTGTGGCTTCAATGGGTTGTCTTGGGTTGCCCCGTCTTGGCTTTGTCCTTGGTTCTGCGATTTGGGGAAGCCTTTCCCTTGCTTAAGATTCGCAGATCCAAAGTCCCGCTTCTTCTATTTAAACTTCCGTTCAATTTTGATAGCATATCGGTACGCTGTGCCGAGCGAGGATATGTTCAAAAACTCCATCTCTTCCTGGATGTACCTATGTAGGCAGCCACGGTATTTGAGTACCAGATGCAGCTCAAAATCGTTGATACCCAACTGTGTGCGAAGGGTATGAAAAATGTTTGTGAATTCTGGCACATCTTGGTCCCTTCCCTGTCGCAGTGTGGTCCGCTTTATGTATTTGTCCTCATATCTTTTGACAGGGTAATACTGCTCCTTAATGGCATCTCGGAATGAATTCCAAGTTGGTGTGGCTGAAAATAGTGCGCCCTTGTTTTCATTCTTCTGCTCGCAGTAGGTTTCCCACAAGTCCTTGACATGGGCAGCTGCTTTGAGAAGTGCGAAAGTGATATTTTGCTGGCTGGAAAAGTCATGAACAGAAAAATACCCTTCTAGCAGATTAAACGATTTATCTACAACATCTGCGTCTATTTGACCCTAGAAGATGGGGATTTCAAAATTAACTTGTACCTTAAATGGTGTGGCATTTCCAGAGTAGCTGTTAGAAGCCGATGCGTCGCCCCTGGCTAGCTGCTGAAGGATGTGCGCAAAGCGGTCCATCATCGCGTTACTTTGTCGCTCGAGGGCTTCTTTGAGCAAGATCGCACCAGTCCTCAAAACTTCTCTGATGTGTACCCCACCACCTTGTGAGTGTTGCGCACAGTGCCCATTTTAGAGCATTGAACTGCCGCTGTTCTGGTACTGTGCTTTCAAATTTGTTCAGGAATTCATCCACCGCTGTCAACCCATCATACATAGGCAAATCCCTTACCTTTGTTGTCACACAGTGTAGTGATCTTATCATTATGTTGCAACTCAGCGTTGTTACTTCGTGCAGCTGATTCTGCCATCGTTCTATTTCTTCATTTGAATCCGAAGTGCAGGAGCTTTTGTGCTCCCACGAAATCCTACCATCTGCTATTGGATTCACCCAATCCTATTCTCACGTGGTTATCTTGTAGATACAATCGAGATTGTCATCACTATCATTGTCGCACACCGGTTCAATGTGTCATGCTCCTTCGGCCGGATCTAGCGGTACTACTACGCGTAGTGACTTTTTCTCAAAAATAATTTTGTGCTTCTTTAGATTCATTACTCCGTTCATATTGGTGGCCTAGTCTATTCATAGTAGTGTGGGATAAGTATTGTTGTCATCGACAATATATATCACTTGAAAATCCGCTAGCGCACTCGCACCTTCAATATCCACCGTTACTCCTTGCAATCTTCCTATGGGTAAGATATTTTGTTGGTTCACCATTCATAATTGGATAGGAGATCATTGTAGTGTGGGTCTGCCCATGCGCTTCCATGTTGGTTTCAGCAGTACATTCGCATCCAATCCTAGATCTAGAATTACTTGATCCAATTCATACTCCCCGATTTGCGCAGTCAATCTCATTTCCCTTCCTGTTCGCGATGTGTGCTTTCCCAGCTTCCAGACCATGCACGATTCTCCTGACCCCGTGCACCTAGTGATAAGTTCCTTTAGTCCTTTTACAGCCTTGCTGTCATGTAGTAGTTTCATGCATGTCTCCAGAAAGGTAATGAGCATTGAAGGATCCATCCCTAGTTCTAGTTGATCCTTACTACCTGAAGTGGAGGCTTCAGTGAAGCTCTTCTTAACTTCCATGAATGTCTCCTTCACGCGTTCTAAATCAAATTCAAGTTCCTTTGTAGGAGCCTTGCGAACCCACGCACTTTCTTCAAGCTGCTTATCCTTTTCATCTCCTATCATGATACCGCTCCTGAGCACTATGTTTACATTTTGGTCCTCTTCGCGCAGCTCAAACCTCATCATTTGCAAATTATGAGTCGAGGGAGGTTGGAGTACCCCTTTCTTGCATAGCCTCGCTATCAGTGTAGAGCAGTCCTTTGCCTCATGATAAAACTAAGTACTGTATAAACATGATGTTCTCGTTGGATTCGTACAATCGCAGGCATAGTGCCCTGACCCTCCACAATTGTAACAAATTAGTTGTCTGTGACCCCTTCCTGGTCCCATTCCACCTCGACCTCGTCCGCGCCCCTGAAATCCAGCGCACGCCATTCCTGGTTTTGGGTCGAGGGTTCACATTTCGGTTTGTACCCTGTAGGCTGAAGTCTGATCCATCATTAGTTCGTAGCTTTTACAGGTGCGTTCATCATGGCCTACCAACCTACAGAAATTACAAAACAATTGTTGGGACATCTATGTATACTTCTGCAATAGATGATAATTATCTGTAGTGTGTTTTCCTCCTATCTGACAAATCACGCATCATAGTGCAGGCGCCCGCTTGGTCTTGCTTGTACCTCAGGTCTTAACAACATCGGCCCTCCTCCCACCAAGTAATTCGCGAAAACTAGACAGTGGTCCTTGTCATGCCCCTAGCCTTTGCATTTTATGCACCAGACCTCCTCGCGTGCTTCTGGCCGAGGTGTCCTATCCTATTTCAAACTCTGCATTTCCAGACACAAATTCTGCAGTTGCGCGTGGATTTGTTGAACTCCTAGACCAGGATCTTGTATAGGGGTCTCATGCAATCTCATTGCTATCTCCAAAGCTTCGGCTTGGGTGGAAAGCTTTTGTTGTGACAACGCCCTCCTTAAATGTGGTTTTAATGATGCTACAAACCATGTGTGGTGCTGCCCATCCGTCAAAGTCATGTTGGCTTTGCAAATCATACTCTTTAGTCTCTGGTCCAGATCCCAGGGGGTCCCACCATAGAGCATTGCGATCTCCTTAAACCTGATAATTGATTGTGTCTTCGACTTTGGCCTGCTAAATTCCCTGTTCAGTGCGGCCTGGATTTCTGCAATTCTTGCTTTTGGATGGTTATTAGAATGCTTACTGTACCATGTTAATGTGTGATCCTACAACATGCTTACCAACATAGCCTTCTTTATATTGTCATACATGACTCCTTGTGCTTCCCATACTACCCTTACCACAAACCAAAATTGGTCCGAATCTTCATTCCCTACTCCTCAGAATACTACCAATTTGTTCACACTTGCCATACTGAACTGTGGCGGTGGCGGAGGTGGGGAGGATGGAGATGGAGGTGAAGATGTGTAGACGGGTGGCGGTGTAGGTGGAGGTGGTAAGCACAGAATTCGCTTCCTTATCACACTAACCACGCTTCTCAGAGAAACTTTCGTGAGCTCTTCCTCGCTTTCCCGCTAGGGTGAAATTAAGGGACTAGTTTCTAATTCTTAACTACTTTCGTTTCTGTAGATCTTCCCACTTTGCATAGTCCCAAACATTAATTTATTCGCATAACCCGCTTTTCACACAATAGCATCTTAATCCAATTGTTCAAATATTTAATATACTTACCTCGCGGTCCCTTGAGGAAGCGTCGTTCTGCCTCACTGTAGCTGACGGTTGTATCTACTATGAACTCAGTGATAAATCCTCCGATTATTCGATCGAGCCAATTGTCCACAGCTCGTGCGATCTTATCTTCCAACGCTTCTAGTATGCACACTAATTCTGGAGTCCACACGATGGGTTTGTAGGGCCTACACCCTCCCTGACTGTCTGCTAGCTTCGCAATCCACTCATATAGCTCAGAAGGAAAGGATGCAAAGAAAATTCTGTGGATTTCCATATATAAGTAGCGCTCCAACTATTGTTCCTTAAGTACTCACGGATTCCTGTTTTCCTGCGCCGCAAACTCATGAATGTTCTTGTCCAACCACCCTTCAATTTCTTTCTTTGTTGGATTCCAGTGACACGACCTAAGACATCCCTTATTCAGATCCCGGTCCCGGTAACGGAACCATTTGTTGGCTTGTAGGGGCTTGACCCAGGTTCAGAGGTGATTTAGCCAAATAAATCCCAGTACTACTGGCCCTTTCAGCAACAGTCCACGGATCGCGGATTGAGGTCTCACGAAAAGTAGTATGGGAGGGTGCTAGAACTAGGTTTTCGCACCCTAGAGATGTCTAATGATTTTAGGTGGTCCGCGGTTTGACCCTGCGCGCACATTGCTACGCGCACCTATCAATACCTCGCAGCCTACGATGCTGCCTTCACGCAGCCCTACTTGGGGCTCGATCATCGTTATTACCCGATATTAGTTTATCACTTAGCTTATCTGTATGTGTTTAGTTATACTTAACTGTGTTCATCATTCATTCAAGTGCGCGCAATAAATAAAACAATGCAATTGCAAAATATATCAACCATATAATAACTCAAAATAGATACACAATATTTGGAATCAAACTTCTCTTTATTATCTCTTTCCCTTGGTTATAGACCTGACTCCGTCCTATGCACTCAGCTGCAGGGGTCTGTGCACTCAGCTGCAGAGCCTCTTCCTACTACTATGACCCAAAGCACTTAGACCTTTACTCTACACTCGCTATCTTCTAGATTCCATTCCTTTTTCTACTTTCTTCCTTCTAACTACTTTACAACTTAAAGCCTCGCTCTATTTATACAATCCCATGGTCCACGGATCATGGGTAGGCTGACACTACATTCAAAACTTAGGGCAAACAACCCTATGACTCTAACATACAATTTTCACTCCGCGCCCGCAATTTGCGGAGTCTTTACAACAATAGTACTCAAAACTTGGGTTTTGAACCCCAAAACATGCTGTGGGGGGATTCCATGCCCAACAATGAGTATTTATCTTTTCCAGGATGTCCAATACTAGTACCTCATTATTTACGACTCATGAGTAACCACATGAAAAAATGGGGTTTTGGAGACAATTGAATCTCCAAACCTTGGAACACCACCATTTTCTGAGGATCCAAGTCTCCCTGAGCAAGCAAGGAATTATAGCTTTTATTTAATGTGTAATCTACAATATACTCTCGAAATAAAAGGAACTTGATACTAATTGAGTTTCTAGTTCATACAAAAACTATTGGCAACACATTTTATAGAAATATTTATGTATCCTTGGAATGGGACATTATATCTTGCAGACCAAAGAAAATATGGCAATAAAAGCAAAAACCAAAATCATCTCCCTTTTTTTGACAGAAAGTTGGGTCATCAAACATTGCAACTCTCTAATGGATGGGCCTCTCAAGGAGACCATGGAACTTTTGACCAATCTATTTTGCATAGTTGTTTGGCAAAGTGAAAATCTCGGAAAATGTGTCCTGATATCTTTTCTAATTTCGTGAAAACCCATATATTAAAATTTATTTTTAAAGGTTTCTGGATTTTTTGTTGTAGGGTATATTTCTTTGAAACAATGAGTACATAACTGTACTGTGTTTTTTGTTGGGAAATTAAATTTAGGCATTTTAACTGAAGATAATTATTGATCTTTCAATTATTCTCTTCCTTAAGTGATGCAAAGTAAAATGAACAAGAGAAGTTATATTCCTGGCAATATGTGCATCTGACCAATTTGTGGGAATTTGGAAAAGTTTTTGTACCATATGTTGTGTCAAACACCATAACTTGTATCCCTATAAAATATGCTAAGGAAACTCCAACTTTTTATTGTTAAATTATTATTTAATTCTATATGAAATTAGTTTGACAGAGGAAACTTCATTGTGATGCTTCATGGAAATGGTCATAACTTTTCTTGTTAAAGTCATAGTTAATCTGCCTCTCTCTCTATCCATGTATGTGTGCATTCCTTCGAAGCATATGGATTTATTTAAACTTCTAAGTTTCAATGCCATAGGATTTTTACTTATATTTTGAGCCTTATTCTATTAATGATTCCACATCTTTGTTTCTTTTTCATGATTCTTGGATTCACACTTTCTGCTTGTGCTTATGTCTGTTTAGATTGCTTGGCATTAAAAAGCTGCAGTCCAATTTGACATTCAACTTTCTAGATGTGGTCTTTTTTATGTTACAAGTGGCACTGAAACCAGTTTCTTTGCAAATTAGATGTTAAATGAGACCCAAGCTATAATGTTACACGCTGATGTTAATTGAGATCCATACCAAGGACTTCTTTATCTCTTCATACTTCTGGTGGGACTTCTGAGGTGGGTACTCCTCCCATACCCTTGGCAAGCAGTCCAAACCATCACCAACCAATCCGTAAGTTACAAGCTTGTAAGGCATCCTTGTTCTGCCAATTATGGTTTTATTTCCATTGGCATGCTGAGGCTGTGTGACAAGAAAATATTATAATTTTATTTCTTATATTAGATGTTACTATGCCCCTGATTCCTAGCCTTCAGTAGCACATTGCCCTCTTTTCTACAACTTACCCAGCCCAAAGCAAACCCACTTTACCAATCAACATTGAGCTTGCATTTGATCCACCAATATCCATAATGTAATATTTTCTACTCAACAGATTACTGCCTCATACATTCCATGACCTAGGTTGTTTACACTATTTTTATTCAAAACACTAAAATCTAAGTAAACTAGAAATTTGTTAGTAAATCATTCTCTTAAATGCTCAACACTTCTGGTCCAGAAATGAAGCATAAAAAAGAATTTCAATAACCAACTAAGACATTAATCTTTGTAGATATTTTTATCAATCTATGCATTTAGCCCTTCAACTTCTTGATCTCCAAGCCCAAAGAAAATTGAATCTGGATGGGAGAAAGATATATTTGTCAAGCTAGTAAAGCACATACTATCCAACTTACTACAAGGTACATATTGATTCTCCAGTGCACCCCATGCAACGTGACTACCATGGATTTATTGGGTGATTTTCCCTTTGCTTTGATGGGAAAATCTCCACATACATCCGCACCAAGTTCCCCTTCAAGTCTATGTTCTTACCTAACATGTGAAAAAACTCTGAAGAGAAAGGGAGTGCCCCTGACAACATCTTACCAGTTAGATTAAGGTGGTACATGTGAGAACGATTACCTATAATGGAAGGAATACTGTCTCACAACCTGTTGTTATCCAAATTCAAAGAGATTAGATTCAAAAGTTTTCCATAAGCCACAGGTATTGAACCTGAGTCCCTAGAACTAGCAAGCCTAAGCTCCTAAGATTTCTGAGATTTCCAAGTTCAATAGGAAATGGAGAAAACATTGGATTCTTATCTATTATGAAGTACTGGAGGCTCTGTAAACTTCCCAACGAAGGAGGGAATCTTCCCTTTAATCTTATTGTTGCTGAGAGCTATGAACTCCAAGTTTTTCAGGTTCACAAGAGTTGCAGGAATGTGGCCTGTGAGGGAATTAGAGCTCAAATCCAACTTCTGCAATGTCCTCGAATTTCTAAGGGATTCTAAAATGGGTCCTCTAATATTATTGTAACTTAAATCAAGTCGCAACAAGTTGCTTAAAATCCCCATTCCTTGAGGGATTTGTCCCTTGAAATAATTATAACTCAAATCTAAAATTAAATGCATGAGACTATTTAGCCTCCCCAAATATGGTAGGATGTTCCCATGAAGATTGTTCTAAGAGTGTCAACACTTGTAATCCCCTCAAGCTACCAAAATCCCTAGTAATTTCACTAGTCAGACCCTTGTTAGCACGCAGGCTCAACTACTCCAAATTGGGGGCCAACTTACGAAAACCCAAAGGAATTGTGATGTTCTCATGCATGAAACACTGGAGCATAAAGAGTGCCTGCAAATATGAGAGCTTGAAAATTGAAATTGGAAACAAAGTATTTTTCTTGCATGAAGGATTAGGTTTGTACCCAAAATTAAGCCTGGAAACATGCAAGAAATTGTCGTTCCCTTGTTTGCACTCCAAGCCCTGCCATGTTCCTTGTACACAGGGACATGATAGGTTTTTCTCCATTTTCATCTGTAGACATAGATTCCATTACTTCAAATAGAGCTTATGTTTCCTTAGGATTCATTTTGGCATTGGAGACCTGTTAATCTGCCTGGCCTCCATGATTTTTATGATGTGTTGCTCCATGAATTCTTACTAGTAATAACAAAAACATGCTCACAATGTATTTAGAAGGATACATTGAATGTGCCAGAGAAAATACATATACCAATATGAGAAACAAATCTAGTGCCTATAACATGTCGTGTGGATTGGGATGTTAGAAAGCGTTGGATAAATGTTTACATCTTGTGAGGAGGTGATAGAGAATCCCAATGATATTTGGAGGGAGACTTCAAAACTACTCAGTGTGTATCTTCCTACAGTGCAAGGGTTGTCTTTGGTAGTTGCAAGATCAATGATGTTGTTAGAGCCTAGATTGACCTCAGGCTGAAGGAAGGCAATCCTAGGATAAACACAAACCAAGCTTAACTTGGTAGCTAGTCCTACCAGGTCGGGAGAGGGCTCTCTCCTTATCAATATCAGTTGAGATGACTCAATCAAATATGGATTTTAGGCTAGGTATAGTAGCACTATGGTTTTTTGGTTGATTTTAAAGGTTTTGTTGCTGGATCAAATGGAACAGGCAGTTTTGGGTTCAAGAAATCAAGTCAGAATTGCAGGGTGTTCTATGGGGCAAGGTAGGTAGGTGTTTTGGCACTTGGAATTGAGTGAGATGGTAGGTCTAAGATTGGTGAGGGGCTGAGGAGGGCATGCAAAGATCATGAGTCCTCCTCAAACAACTGAAAACATAAAAAACTAAACATATTCCCAAGGCAGAGTACTGTTACCATTGTATTCTACCTATCTATCTTGATTTCATTTAGTTTAGAAGAATGAATTTGATTTTAGAACACATAAAACCTGACAAAAACTAATGACAGAAGGAGAAATAATGCTAAAACATATTACCACAAGAATCCCCCAAAAACAGATGCAAATCCTGGTTTATTTCCTTTCCATGAAAGAAAAAGTCAACATGTAGAAAAACTAGGCAAAATTTTGATTTTTGAGCAAAACTGGCAAAATTTATCCTATGCACAGCGCCACTATTCCTATGCGCAGTGCCGCTTCAGACCTAGTTTTGGAGGCCTTCCCCTTCACAAAATTCAGCCCAAGATAGCTCGTTGGAAAGTTCTTATTGTCTAGTTTCTGGAACATCTTGAATGTTTTCATTTTGAGGTCATTTTCCTCCTCAAAAGTCGAATCTCCCAAGACTGCTTCCTGTGTGTCCAAAAGAGGCAGAGAGTGAATTTTTTGATGGTTTTTTGACCTTTAGGTGACCAAGATTTGATCCAAAATTGCTGAAACTTTCAAGGATTGATGTTCTCATCATTTTGAATCTAAATATGCAAGACATTATTTCAAAAAGTGTCTCTATCAAAAACTCAGTGCCACCTATGCCAAATTCCAGTGTTGCAAAATTTATCCTATGCACAGTGCCACTGTCCTATGCGTAGCACCGCTTCAGACCCAATTTTGGAGGCCTTCCCTATGTCAAAATTGGGCATGTAATAGCGTGTTAGAAATCTTATCGAGTCTAGTTTTCAGAACATCTTGAATTTTCCAATTTTGAGTTCATTTGCATTGTCAAAAATCCAATCTCCCAAGACTGGTAAAAATGTGCAGAATGAGGCTGCCAAAATATAAAGTGTTGTTGCAGTCAACTTTTGAAGGTCTTCCTTAACTCCAAATTGAGCTCATGATAGCTCATTGGAAAGATATTTGTATCTAGTTATCATTTGAATCATCAAAAAAGTAATTTGGACATTTCATCTAGGAGAAATATTGATTTTCCCAAGGTCACTCCAGAAGTGCATCAACTCTCCTGAGGCAACTGTATTTTTAACTTTTCTCTAAAACCATGACACCTATGTAAAAGGTGAAGGAGGTTTTTCTTCCTTGGCCTATTTTGGACAAAAACATTGCTCATGTTTTCCAAATTCATTTTTTCTTTCTCAAAAACAAAAACCCTAGGAGAGGGAAATGAGTCTTACCTGAGCACAACTGAAGCACAAACAAGGTGTAAAATGACTCATTGGAACCTGAAATGATGATGACAAATTTTTGAATGATGGTACACTCAACCGAATGGTGACATGGACCGACACTTGGAAAAATTTGAAAGGAGTGAAAAGAACTCCTAGACCTAATACCTAGTGACCAAATTTTACTTGAAGACTCACTGAAATGACAAAATTTGACTTTGACACCCTAAGACCACTTTGTAAGAGTATGTTTGATCACTGGTGGAAGGCTTCAAATACTGACACTAACAGACGATTTAATCAAATAAAATAAAAAATCATATCTTTTCATATTCTACCAACTTTTCTACTATTGAATATTTTATCATATTTTCTGCATATTTAGTTCCTTCCGCAGGCACGACAGGGACTATAGTAATCGAAAATGTGCTTTTAACATTAGTTTTTGTGGGTTAAGGCTGGTTAATATAACGAATAATGAAATTTTTAAATATTGTAGTGTATTTTGATAATGCAGTCCATTTGGTCATCTTATTTGGCCTCTTCCTGAGGCGAGGAGGCTATACCCATATGTTATATTGATATGTTCACTCTGTTTCACTAGCATTTTGAAAGAGATAAAATAATATTAGCATCAGTTCAAGACATAGTTCAAGACATTAAATGCTAAGCTTTTCTTGGGAGATATTATTGCTAAGTGAGAAAACTTCAATATGTTATTTCTGCCATCTGTGAATGCAATGCTTGTTGTTGCAGTGTGTCGTGGCCAGGGTAGGCAGGTGGCAGTGGGCTAGAAATACCTGATAGCTAGTAGTGGTGGGCTAGACACACCTAATACCTAATGCTCCCATTACTATGGTTGTTGGCGCATTCACTGGTTCTGCATTTCTTGGAACTTACATTCGATCTAAATCTTAAACTGAAACTAAAACTGGAACTTACACTCCTTTTAAATCTTGAACTGAAACTACAACCACAGTTGTTGAAGCCTCTTTTCACTAATTTTTTCATCTGCAGTTGGTCTCGTACCGTGATTTCCAGAGCTAGTAGGTAGTCTCATACCGTGATTTCCAGAGCCAACAGTTGGTCTCGTATCGTGATTTCCATGGCTATCTATGTGGAATTCCCTGTGGTGACTAGAAGGCAGAGTGTATTAGGTGAAATAACTATTTCATCAACAGTTAGTCTTATACCATGATTTCCAGATCCAACATTTGGTCTCGTACCATGATTTCTAGAGCTATCTATGTGGGTTTCCCTGTGGTGACTGGCAGGCAGAGTGTATCAGGTGACTGGCAGGTATAGTGTATCGAGCCCAGCTTAGTAGAGTAACCAAGCCCATCTAAGTAACAAGTAGAGTAGTATCCAAGCCTAACCAAGCCCTCCTCGGGCCCGTTATCTAGTAATAACAATCAATCTATCGAGTTACTCTCACTGTTGGCCCCCCTGTTTATTTGCTAGAAGATTTTCAGCCTGAATTCTTTATATAAGAAGAATTGGTCGAGGCCTTCTTGGGGGACTTCCATTTTTGGCCGCCTCCTGTTGCACTAGAGTGGGTAGAGAAACAATGACCCATGTTCAAATCCAGGGGTTTCCAAGAATCGACTAGCAACTTAAGCTCGAGAGGCGAGGAAGAAGATAAGCATGCTAGCTTGAGGGATGAGTCACAGGTTCGAATCATAGTGAAGAAGAAGCAAAAGCATACAAAAAGAATGGTAGCAACGAAGCTTCTAGAGCGTTAGATGTAAGTGACAACTCTGCAGAGAAGAAGAAAAGAAGCACCAAACCACATTCACATTCTCAGTTTCAGCGTCAGCTACAACATTAGTCACAAATTCTACAACCCATCATGGGAAAACAAGTGAATTATTTTTTATTGACCTATATTTGAAATTTCTATTCTATCTAATTACGAGATATAGCAAAGGAGAAGGCAATCAAGGGTGAGGTACACCTGCATTATTTATACGATTTTGGGGCTATGGATTTTGTATTGTAAATACTATAATAACACAATGATCTGGTTTTCTGGGTGTTTAGCACTAATGCTAAATCCTATCCCTTATGCCCTTCCCAACAAGCCTGTAAATTATGATCATCCCTTACACCCTAACCCTCAGAAGAAATGATATGCCCGAATTCTACCACCCGAATGAAGCAGAGACGAGCACAACTTTTTGTAACTGAGAGAAAATTACTTGAGGGATCCCAATTTTTTTAGAAAACAACTGATGCCCAATGCAAGAGGAAAACTTTAATCAAGCACCAGGGCGGAAAACCAACAGAGCCCCTTATTTCTCCTCTCATATATTGTTCTAGCAATTGTTTGAACGACCTCTACCTTTCTCCTCTCATATATCATTCCAGCAATTGTTCGAATGAAATCTATCTATGTTCTTCCAAATCTATTTCATATTCTTCACATAAACAGCCAATAGGTATCACCGTGTCAAATAGTGATATATATGCATGTCGATGCTCATAACTGATAGATACATGGTCATAACATGGGCCAACTTTTACATTTTAATTCATGTTTAATTAAATTAATATATTTCCTTTAATTACTTCTTAATTGTGACAATTACCTAGCCATGCACTCTGCCAGATATTAGATTTCAGATGCATTACAGGGTCTCGTCACCACATGAGTAAGTTTATACATTCAGCTTTAACAACTCTGGATAGTTTGGCCATGGGATAATAGAAGAAGACAGAGTGCAATAAATGTCATGGTAACAAAGTCTGTTGTAGTTTATACATTGGGCTCTGTTGACGGGTTGGAATTTTCTTCCAACAGCAAAGGGGATCTCCCCAGTGTAGGTTCCCAACTAGAGCCTACAACGTTTTCTTTAGGGATCCCTTTCGGTATGTAGGACCGACTGCCATTCATGTGTGTTGCGATTGCTTTGAATGGAGGTTGGATGTGAGCTAAATTGAAAGCATGGACTTCAATAAACAAAAGGAAATAATTGATAAATATCTTATAACATGCATACCATGAATAGCCAGACTATTAACAACATAAACCTTATGTAAAGTAACTGTTAGCGAGCTTCAAATAAGACTCATGTTTTACAATATAAAGTGCTTAACAATTGTAAAATAGTTCACAATAATAAAACACATATGAGCATAAATAAACGTACAATCAAGATAGATTATACCAATACCAACGAAACAATTCATCAGCACGAGCATAGAGTTAGGGAATTAAATACCATCCATGCAGAGCAACACAAAGTTTGTAGTATGAGACAACATATGACAAGATCGCACATACAAGGACTCTCAGAAACATCTTATCCATACTCATGGCATTACGACATAAAAGATTTGATGAATCCAATAGTGGAATATTACAATCACTCCTTGCATCAATTAGAAGAGCATAAGTTCTCTTAAGAAATATTATATCTCCAAAAATGTCCTCAGCAAATGCTCTTCACAAATGTGTCATGAGGGTGTATTTATAGAGTGAGGGTGACTCATGGCCTACCCTTGACTCTTGAACTTGCTCATGACTCTTCATCTACCCGATGACCCTTGGTCTCCCTCATGACCTTTTATAGTCCATAATGTCTTATTCTACCAAAGTACATACATCACAAAAATAAGCTATCAACCTAATTAATCAATTTAACAATAGCAAGTTCTAGGATGTCCAGATTGAGTTGTTCTATCAAATAGGTGCATCATAGGTTGTGTTCTGCTACAATGGGAGTGATATCTGGCTAATCTTCATCATGTTTGTGCATGCACTCGAGTGCGTCTCAGATGAGGGTGGTCCATTTGGCATTCACCTGGTTATTCAAGATCACCAGTTTGGTGTAAATCCTTACTAGTTCTACCACATAACGTGTGATATCTTCTTTGGTGACTGGCATGTCCTCTGCACAGGCTGCTTGTTTATATGTGTCCACAAAAACCTGTCCTTCCTTTGAGATATCCTCCTATCTCCTCACTTGCCCGACTTCTCCAATAGAAGGGACACCATGAAGTTGGATCATAGATTCTAGGTCACTGAAAAAATGCCTGTATGAAGCTAATACCCTGTCCACATCTTTTATCAATTCATATTTCGATTGAATCTTGATGCGGAGTTTAACCATGGAATTCTACATGGTGTTCCAATCTTTCATAGGGACCACCATTTGTGCTTCTGGGTACCTAACGGACCATTCATGTATTTTATCTAGAGAAATCACAGCTTCTTTTAGCATTGCGACTCTTTCCTTTGTGTGAGATTGTATTGCCAAGATTGCGGCCACTGTGTGATGCAATTTAGAAATCTCTTCATAGACCATCACCATGGCTTCCCCAAGGGTCAGAACCTCTGCCTCGATCCCTGCCTAAAATTTTGTTTTGCTTGAGTGAACTAAACAGAGAGCTGCATTCTGTTCCTCAACTCTCTTTTTCTCTTGCTCTCTAGTTGTGACCCTTTGTTCAAATGTGTAAAGCCTATTTTGAAGGTCTATGATCTACTTGCTCATTCGGGCCACATTGTGTTCCGTGGCGGAAACCAAATTTGTCCCGGTTGAGGTGATCATTTCCGAGTTTGTTGTGATGTTGGGCACATTCTCCTTGGCCGTGGTGACTGATAAGTGCTTAGCTAGGTTCTTGCACAATAATTTTTCCTTTGTTGCACAATTTTGAGGCTGACTTTATTGAAGGTGAGCCTTGTGAGATCTAGGACCTCCTCTTCTTGTCCTTCTGAGAAACCTAGTTCTTGCAAGGGAAGGTGCCCACCAGTGAGGGGAGTAGAAGGAGGCACATCTAATGGGGGCAGCTTACTTTGCTCTATATCTAGCTCAACTGTTTTGCTAGTCTCTCCTTGCTCGATTCCCCCAGTTTCCTTTTCTTTTATCTTCCTTAGCTCTTCCTCTTTTTGCTTCCTTTCTTGATCTGCGAGCACTTGTTACCTCTTTAGCTCATCCTCCATATTTTTCAACTACTGCTCTAATCTCCTTTTCTCCTTTTCTTCCCTAGCTTTGCACTCCTCCTCCTATTTTCTCTTCTTTGCTTCTTCCTACGTCGTGTGCTCCTCCTCCTGTTTTCTCTTCTCTGCTTCTTCTTGTGCCCTTCTTTCCTCCTGCAGCTTTTCCTGTAGCTATTTCTCCTTTTTCTGCTCTTCTTGTCGCCTCCTCTTCTCAAGCTGGCCTTGGTCACTAGAATCTTGAGACTATTTGATCTCTTGCTCTCTTCTTCTCTTAAGCTCCTATTTTTTTCTTACCAGGGTGGAATTTCTTTGTTCCAGAGTTTCATTGATGTCTTCCTCTTCGGGGTCGCTCAAAATATCTTCAACCTCTTTCCCCTTTTGCTTGTTGGATCCCCTGGTGCCACTCTGTGTCTCCTGCTATTTTTTCTTGATGGTGGAGGCTCTTTCTTTAAGATTAACATTTTCCTGGGAATCCTCGAGGAGCTCCTCATCCCTAACTTGCTGCTGACTCGAACTAAGTTCCCTCATGGATTTATACCATTTCTTCACCTCGTCTTCATGATCTTGTCTAGTGTGCGAATATGAACAGCTGAATTTTTCTTTCTTGCACTGGGTGGCCACAACTCTCTCGGGATTGTATGTCTGATAGTTGAGACTTACGAAATGGCTTCCCTTTAATGCTTCAACATTTCCTTCCGCTTGTTTGAAGTTTTCCACTACATATGTGTCGATGGTGGGAGGGAAGGCAGGCCATGGTTTCTTCTTTCCTTTATTCAATAATTTTGAAAAGCTCTGTGTCATTTGGTAGTAGACTTCTCGTGGGAGTGTCCTATCCATGATGAACCTAGGTAGGGAATGGGGGGCCTTATGGGTACTAAACACTCTGATGAACGTTCCCTCTTGGATGGGAAACGAATGTGCTACCTTGATCACTGTCTCCATAGACCTCTTTTATATGCATGGTGGTTCCTCACCAAATAGCAGATGGTATAGTGGGGCAATAAAAGATTATGAAATAACATATAATATACCTTTGTAAGTCGCGTCCCATAAAACCTTGTAGTGCTGGTGCACAAGGTTAGCCGCTAATGTATCCCAATTATAGCTCGAGCCCTCAAATTGGCATCTTGCGTAGACAGTGTCTAGGAGGTACGAAGCCATGTAGAATTTTGGAGGATGCTCTGGCTGTGGGTGCTTGGCTGCAACTATGTTTTTTTTCAAAGATGATGACAGGATGCTTACCCAATTGAAAATAGTTCCCTGAGTGGCGACAGCTTGCATGAGAGGTACCCAGGTGCCATAGAATATGTTGTAGTCTTCCTTGCCATAAAAGCGGCACATCATAGTGGAAATGATCCAGGTGGATGTTAGTGGCCACCCACCTATCCCATTTGGACCCCCACAACTGTCTCTTTCAGTTTTTCAGTTCCTTAATTATAGCATAGTTTACTATTTTTAGAAATTTTCGGGTCCTAAACTTCCGGAGCCGTTTTGAGGCCCTAAACGATGTTTTTTGGGAAATCCACCGCTAGCGATTTTTCTAATAAAAATCGTCTTTTTCGTCGTAGTCCTCGGAGAGATCTTTCCAACGGGTTATCATGCGCGTCAAACAGAGATAGTACGACCAATTCGCGACCCCGGGAAGTTGATGTACCAACTTACCCAAAAACGGGGCCCACAATTTGGCGTTTCATCTTCTAGGGTTAGGTTTTGGAATGTGAAGGGTTTTCCATTGTTTCTCAACAATAAATAGGCCCTCGAGCCTCATTGTAACACAGTTCGAAACAGTTTAGAGGCATGTAGCCGACACATCTCTTCTCAGAGATAAGCTACCATCGCCCTAGCTGGGTTATTTCTATTTGTAAGCATATTTCAGTATTCTCCATTAATGAAATGAAGTATTATTTCCGCTGCATCTTTGTGTATATGGTTATCTCTGTAATTTGTTGCGTTCCTGTTTAAATCCGGATCAGTGGTATTAGAGCGGTCTGCTTTTTCTCTGTTTTTCTTTGCATGTCCCCAACAAGGTCAGGATATAAGGAGTTAGGGCTTGAATTGGTCGAAACTTTGCAAGACCAGCCTCGCAAATCTCGACGACCTCCCATGGCGGATGAGAAGAAAGACGAGGGGGCAGGAGATCCTATCAGAATATTGCTCGAAGAAGCCCTCGAGCGACAAAGGAACGCGATGATGGAAAGATTTGCCCAAATCCTTCAGCGGCTACCTAGAGGTGACACATCGGCTTCCAACAGTTACTCTGGAAATGCCACACCGTTTAAGGTACAAGTAAATTTTGAAATCCCCATCTTCGAGGGTCAAATAGATGCAGATGCCGTAGATAAATGGTTAAATATGCTCGATGGGTATTTTTCTGTTCATGAATTTTCAAGTCGGGAAAAGATCATTTTCGCTCTTCTCAAAGCAGCCCCCCACGTCAAGGACTGGTGGGAAACCTACTGCGAACAGAAGGATGAAAGTACAGGCTCACTGTTTTCAGCCGCACCCACTTGGAATGACTTCCGGGATGCAATCAAGGAGCAGTACTACCCTGTCAAAAGCTATGAGGACAAATACATCAAATGGAGCACACTGCGGCAGGGACGAGACCATGATGTGTCTGAGTTCACAAACATTTTTCATACCCTTCGCACACAATTGGGTATCAAAGATTCTGAGCTGCTTCTGGTACTCAAATACCGCGGCTGCCTACACAGATACATCCAGGAAGAGATGGAGTTCTTGAACATCTCCTCACTCGGCACAGCATACCGATACGCTGTCAAAATCGAGCAAAAGTTCAAACAGAAGAAGCGAGACTTTGGATCTGCAAATCCAAAGCCCAAAGCACAAAGCCAAGGCGGGGTGACCCAAGACAACTCGTCAGAAAAGAACAACACCACGAAGCCAAAGAAGGACACAGGAAAGTGGTGTGAGTTCCACAAGAGTCCCACTCATAACACAAGTGAGTGTCGGACCAAGCAGTCGCTGGTGGCCGAGTTGAAGGCTTCCGAATCAGATGCATGTTCTGACTCTGAGTCAGAACCCGACAAGGGGAATGACAAAGGGAAGCAGATCATTGATGCGGATCCCAGCGCCACTGTTGCTACTGCCAAGATCCAGAAAAATGAGCCCGAAGATCCAGAGGAGGGGGAACGTCTTTTCCACTCACAGATGTGGGTGAAGGGTTCGCCGCTGCAATTCATTGTCGACAGTGGTAGCCAAAAGAACCTCATTTCAGCAGAGGTCGTGAAGCGGTTGGGCCTACCAACTACACCACACCCACAGCCGTACAGTATCGATTGGCTTCACGAAGGACGAGATCTCAAAGTTCGCCAGCAGTGCCACCTTCCCTATAGCATCAAGCCCTTCATAGACGAGGTGTTGTGTGATGTTACACCTCTGGATGTTTGTGATGTACTATTAGGCCAGCCATACTTGTGGAGGCAACATGCTGTGTATGAGTCAAGGCCTCGTGCTGTCATCATTTCTTTGGATAATTCATTATACAGGATACCGGAGGTAGCCCCACCTACCGCCACCTCTTTGATTACTGCTAAGAAAGGCAGCAAGCTCATCTCACAGACTAGGAAATTTATTTTTTGTCTGGTTCGCTCCCAAAGTAAGGGGAAGATCACTACTACATCCATGACCCTAGCGAAGGGTTCCTCCACACAACAGCAGCAACAGAGGGATACAGTCGTGACAGAACATAGGAACAACTTCTCCTTACCCGGTGGGGTACCACACAAGTTTCAGGTGGACGACAAAGTTTGGTTACATTTGCAGAGGGAGCGCCTTACCAGAACCCATCAGAAACTCAGACCACTTCGACATGGTCCTTACACCAGTAACAAGGCTACGGGAAACAATGCTTTGAAGCACAACATTCCTCCATTCCTTCACTTGCATCGAGTGTTCAATGTGGACCGTCGCCGACCATGCTCCCCACCATTTTTGGACACATAAGAGATTGCAGAAGCTTCCTCATCTCAGGGAGGAACTCAACGCAATGGGGACCATTGCTTCCTAAGGGGGGAGGAATGATCCAGGTGGATGTTGTTGGCCACCCACCTATCCCATTTGGACCCCCACAACTGTCTCTTTCAGTTTTTCAGTTCCTTAATTATAGCATAGTTTACTATTTTTAGCAATTTTTCGAGTCCTAAACTTCCGGAGCCGTTTTGAGGCCCTAAACGACGTTTTTTGGGAAATCCACCGCTAGCGATTTTTCTGATAAAAATAATCTTTTCCGTCATAGTCCTCAGAGAGATCTTTCCAACGGGCTATCATGCGCGTCAAACAGAGATAGTACGACCAATTCGCGACCCCGAGAAGTTGATGTACCAACTTACCCAAAAACGGGGCCCACAATTTGGCGTTTCATCTTCTAGGGTTAGGTTTTGGAATGTGAAGGGTTTTCCATTGTTTCTCGACAATAAATAGGCCCTCGAGCCTCATTGTAACACAGTTCGAAACAGTTCAGAGGCATGTAGCCGACACATCTCTTCTCAGAGATAAGCTACCATCGCCCTAGCTGGGTTATTTCTATTTGTAAGCATATTTCAGTATTCTCCATTAATGAAATGAAGTATTATTTCCGCTGCATCTTTGTGTATATGGTTATCTCTGTAATTTGTTGCGTTCCTGTTTAAATCCGGATCAGGAAATTAGTTGAAAAACCTTCCATTACCCCTCTATCTTGTATGTCTGATCTGATCTAACCCATTCCCTCAGGATATCTTTAACTGGGATTACAAAACCTGAGAGCCACTTGGTATTAAAGGTCTCCTGTTTCTCTAGGAATCTATAGTAAGAAGCAATGTCTGCATGGGAGATCGTAGCCAAGGATGCTCCGGTGTGGTCTCTGATTGTCCATGAATCCGTATCTGTCTTCTGCAGGATCCAATCAATAGTCTTTGTGCATGGCAATATCGGTGGGTATGATGCTATCTGGTGTAGTCTCGACCTTTTGACATTTAAGTATATTGGGAAATCCTCTTGGCTTTTCGGTATTTCTGGCTCTGAGAATTCATCGTAGATTTCATGCCATGAGAGTTTTGTGGTTTTGTTAATGTTGCAAGATGTATCCCCCTAGATGGTGTTTCCTCGTCTTGGTATATCTCCCATGATCTGCTTCCTGAACCCCTATGAGCGACCTTAGTAGTTGGGGGAGCCATCTTGTCTTCGAAGGAGGAGATGGACATGCACTTGAGGTCCACATCACTTGTCATGTCGAAAATACAATCCCATGATGAGAGAGACAACATGAAAATCAAGTAAAAATTCCCTAAATGAAATCAACTTTAAAAGATGGCAAGAGGGTTTTCTAGCAGGTCCCAAAGGGAGCTAGGTCACATGGTCGCGAGGCAAAGAGTGCGACTTAGCATAAGATTCGCAGGTCGCACGGCCGCTAGGTCGCATGGTCGCGTAGTCACCAGGTTTCACAGTTGCTAGGTTGTAGGGGTTGCACAGTAGCTAGGTCGAGGGAAAAGTGGTATCACGGCCATTGGCCATGTGACCTAAGTTTTGGGTGGGCCAAGGAGGAATATTTGAGGCTTTGGGGAGGTCTGGACTTCTTCTGGGCAAGATGGTCAGGCCTACTGGAAAAAATAGGGATGATCAGGGTCGAAGAATCGTACTGAGGGGGTTAAGAAAGGTTGAATAAGGCCAGGGAAATTGTGTCTGAGGTCTTAGGTAAAAAAACTAAGAAAAAGGGGATAAAAAATCCCTCTCTAGTGGAAGGTGGAAGATCGAGAAGGCACGTAATGACACATGGTTAAAACACAACATTACCAGGAAGGTGAAAGGTCGCCTACCTAGAGAAATCGTGTGTGCACCCAAGTCACAAGCTTCTTTGTCTTGCGTGTGACCAAGGGAGCCATTACAATGAATGGAGAGACCTCCATATTTATATTTTTGACCACACGTGTGAAGGTCACATGGGTCTAAAGTGCAACCTTGTGACCTTGCAACCTAGTGGTCATGAGGTCGCAAGGGTCTTAAGGTCGCATCGAGGGTCAAGTGCAGCCTATGCGACATTGCGACCTGGTTGTCACTAGTTCACAAGGGTCACATGGTCACGTCAAGGGGTAAGTGCACCCTATGTGACCTTTGCGACTTATCAACTTGTGGGTCACAACAATCGCAACTTTTTGACATAGTCGCATTCTGAAGCTGCGACTGACTTACTTAAACAAGATCTTGCGACTTAGCTTCACTTAGCTGGAAAAATAAGGTTTTTAGGGGGTTATTATGGTCTAGAAAAATTTTGAGCAAATCTCAAAGGTGTAGGAAGTCTTGCACGATACAGGGGCTCCAAAAATTTTAAGGATTTTGGAATTTTTGGAGGGGTTGTTGCAGCAACTACAACAATTTGTAATCCATTGGGAGAACTCCAGGATCTCTAACGTATTTTGGCCTAGCTTAAGTGGACCTAAATAAGTGTTTATTTTATGGAGTTTTGGGTCCTGCTGATGGTACTTGAGCCTCTCCCTAGAACCGGTTGGCTATCCTAATCTGCGAAAACTGGCCTTTATCCCACAAGGTAGGGTGCTACCTCCTACTATCCTAGGAAGGAAGAGGGAAACTAAAGTTATGATATGAGCTTAAAGTATTTTTTATGGTGGAGTGGTCATGGTACTCTAGTGTTGCTCCACTACCACCAAGCTTGGTCAGTAACTCGGCGAAGTCACTACCTAGAAATCGCGAACGTTGCTCCACTGCCACTGAGCTTGGTCAGTACCCAGGCGAAGCCGTTGCCTTACCTCTTTGCACAGGAATCCTTTCTCAGTCCTTTAGCCCTTATTATGAGTATTTGAATGTGCTAATTATCACTTATTGTCTATGCTTATGTGCACTTATTTGATGGTGGATTAAAGCATGGGTGGACGAGGGATCTCGTCTTATTTGACTTACAAAGAGGTTTTTTCTGGTTTTTCAGAGACCTTATTATTTTCCCGAAATGTATATATGCTTAAAAGGTTTCTTTAGTCCCCCCTTTATTCCTAGAACCACAAGTGATCTAGAACAATTCAAACTCATCGGCCAAACAAGCAGTTGGGATAAACTGACGCAAGTAGGAAAGGAGGCCATGTGTGCCATTGACTTCCCCACTACTGTTGGTCATGCACACTATATCTTGGCCATGGCTTAAGGTTCAGTCAAAAAACAGTTCCGTAGAGCATTGTTGGATTGAGGGGGCCTGACCCACGTTCAACATTAGTTAGCCAAAAAAATCCCTACACTACTGCCCCCTTCGGCAGCAGCCCGCAGAGCATGGAATGAAGTCTCACTCGAAGCAATATGGGGGGTTGCTAGAACCAAGTTTCTGCACCCTTGAGATGGTTGTGATGTCAGTTTATTCCAGCTATACCTGCCTTTGAACAGGTTGCTTAGCCCTCTGTTCAAACCTTCGGTACCTTCGTGAAAGGGTACAATTGGTTTTCGCGCAGCCCTAACCTGCGGCTCAGGGAATTTCGCACTGCTAGGGCAATGAACTACGATATCTCCCAAACTAGGCTAAGTGTCTTACTTATCTTATTAACCGATCTTAGTTAGCGTCATGTAAACAGATGTTCTTACTTATGTTCACTTAACCAACACATTTATATACATTCGTGCATCATATAAGTATTACAATTGAAATTCACACTCGACATAACAAGATGCATAAACAGGAAATAAAGACACATAAATTGTGGAATGCTTCTCTTTATTGATAATTCTCGACAATTTCAAACTTGACCCACCCTACACACTTAGCTTCAGGGGTCCACGCACTCAGCTACAGAGTCTCTACCTACGCTAAGACTTAGACTTCTTGCTCTAAGCTATGACTCTCTTCCTCTTCATTGTTTTTCTATCTACTTAGAGCTTAGCTCTTTTTATACAATCCCATGGTCCGCGGACCATGGGTAGATATTTTACAACCAACATTACATTTCCAAAATAAGGGCGGACAACCCTATGACTCTTTAACATCTACGCACTCCGCGACCACAAAATGTGGAGTATTTACACTTGGATTACAAAATTTGACCAAAATATGGGCTTTTAGCCCCAAAACGACTCTTGGGGGATCCCACGCCCAACAACTCCACAACAAAAACATCATGAATCACCCTCGAGTCACTTTGCAGGTGTAGAGATCTTAGCACGAAGACCTCCCATCTCTGTTTGGAAGACCGCAACCTCGGTAGCACACTGAGCGGCCACCTGTTGGACTTCTTCCACTCTCTGCTCGGTGACTGCCGTTGAACTGCTACCCTAAATATTTTGCTGAGTTTCCTGTAGTGTCGCGAGCTTTCCTTCAATGGAAGCTATGATCGTACATTCCTCATCTATCCATGGTTGTAGGCACGCTTTTAGGACAACTTCTTTGTGCCGAGTAGCATCCACCTGTTCCTTAAGTGCCTTTGCCTCCTACATCTGTGCGAGCCTCTATGTGAGGGCGACCCTCTGCGCAATCCCTTTGACCTCACCATACCTTTGTTGTAGCTCACACACCTCTGTCTCCAGGCACTCTACATTCGAGTCCTCCTGCAGGGTGGTTAAGGCCTTGAAGGGTTGTTCAAAGACTCGTGTGTAGTCTACTACTGTACTGTCGACCACCGTTATTATTGTTGTAACAGTAGTGGCATGTTGTTCTCTAACTTTCAGCGGAGTTGAAGGCTGATCCCTCAACTGCAATTCTGCGATCTGCAGGTTCAGATCCAGCTGAATCCTGGCCATCTTTGTCAGCGTCACGCACCCCTGTAGCTAACTTATGGATGCACACCTCAACCGGTTCTTCTGAATGAATGTCCAACTCTAGGACCATTCGGCAGGCCTCCTCCACTACCTGCATGATTTTCTTATTCTATTCCACTGCCTCGTTGTGCTGTAGGCCCAATTGCTCGATATTGATGCGTGAGCCTGTTCCACTACCTCGTTGTGCTGCAGGCTCAACTTCTCAATATTAATGCGCTTCTCAATCATCACCTGTAGAGCGTGACTCTCTCGGGCCCTAAGATCCACGGTGACTCCATCCTACAAGAGGTGGAGTGTCCCTCGAGGGAGCGCGGCCATATTCAAGCCCACCCCTTTCAGGCTACTAACCATGGTCCTGTCAGCCTCATTTTTTGTAGTAAGTGCTCCATCTAGTAGCACTATCACATTGGTCACCCTTGTGCGCAACATCTCCACGGCAGCTGAAATGCCGACCACGAGGCTGGTGGACACTGTTCCAGCCTGTGGAGTGCGAGCCTGCAACTCCTCCAGCTCTGTTCGGAGAGCCCCTAATACCAATTGCTGATGTTCTCCGAACTGTTGAAAAGCCTCTATGGTGACATCCCTCATCGTTTCTCCAATATTGTGCAAATCCCCCTTAGTGAGGGTGATTGGGTCGAAGGTTGTCTTTGACGCCTTGGTTTTCTTTCGTGTCACTGCCTTCTCTTGCAGTCACTGACGCTTAAGTTATGTGGATGTCAAGTGTGGGTCCATGCCACCTTGTTTTGTTGGCTCCTCTGTTTTTGCTTCAGTCCAAGGTGAAGGTGACTTCTGTCCTTTGTGCTCTTCTCCTCCTGTCTTCTGTTGTTCGACCAATTTCGTGGCGTTGCGCACTGCCTAGGTCTTAGCCTCTGCTTCCTCTTTCTTTCACTTCTCAGATAGCTGCACCATTCGGAGTTTCCTTTCTTCCTTCTTACGTTGCATGGTAGACTTGTCTGTTTCCACTGTGGAGCCTATTGCAGCGCGCCACTCCAACGGCCAAGACTCGAGGACTACAAAGATAACGTCATCAATCGCCAGATATGGTAATTTATGTCATGTCTTCTTAGGGTCCTTCCATGCCCTGGTAAAGACATGGTGGAAATACACTTTGAACTCTGCAAATCTCTGTAAACTAATGTATACTATGGGTGACAACCACGGCTTGTGATTGATCCCCATCCCGATACTCATCTCCATCAAGATCCAAAAGATCTTGATTTCTTTTACGCGTTGTGCATCCTTGGTCGCCCACAGCGAAGTGTACTTCGCTGCCTCTAGAAGGTCCGACGCAATAGAAGGGAATTGGCTGTCTTCTGGCAACTCCAATGCCACCAGCACAATCGACAGTAAGAACCACGTATAGTGGAACGTATTGCCCTGCTCCTGTGCCTCGCGACTTTTTACAAGGAACTCGCCTCATAGATAATTCTCCCAGTTGAACTGGACTCCCTCAGTGCATCGGGCTGCTAATGCAATCATAGGCGTGGGCACCCCATTCGCGCTGCACTTCCGCATCACCTTCCCTGCTAATATTTATGTTGCTACCTTGACTACAGGGTTGTTAATGCTGGAGATGGCATATCCCTGCTTCTTCTTCTCTAACTTGAATTTCTTCTTTGTAGCTTCCACAAGGGCCAACTCACCACCTTTTCCTTTTGATATATTGGTTGGATCCTCTCCTGAGTAAGGTAGTCATGTGATTCGATGGATCAAAAGGTCTGTGATGGGAATGGGCTCCTCCAGCCATAAACGCCCATCATGCGCCAAGCAAAGCAGTTGCCTGATGATGAAGATGGTTACAGGGGCGCGGTGGTAATGCGGTACCCAGAGAACATTGAGCAGTGTGATGTAGGTAAAGTTCCCTCTGCAAACAAAGGCAACCCCTCTAGCCTTAGAGTGGGTCTAGTCACAGAAAGACAGATACAATAGCTAATTCCTTAAATAGTGATTGTTGAAAGAACCTACCTTATACTGGTGTTCGATGCAGTCTTTGCTATGCTGCTCCATCTATCATTTCCTTCTCCTTGATGAGTGATTCACCCGAAACAACATAAGAGAACAACGAAACATGTAATAGAGCACAACAATGAACTATTTACTTACGGAGTCAAGGAACCATAAGCTATCAAATATGTTTCATACAATATATTGGAAAGAACCATTGATTATATTAATATGAGCAGAGGCAAATCTTACAACCATGCCTTGAAGGGTCTAGTCAGTATGTCTCCTCAAGCATTCACTCTCAAAAGGTCTCCCAAAAGGTTGATAACTCTCTCTCTCACCCAAAAGCACTAGTATAAGGCTAAGCCAATCCACAACCAATTGCTATACTATCAGCAATTCACACTACAAACTATCAATCCAACACTAAGAACTAGCTAATTTGCTCACTACCAAAAACTAGCCGATCATAGCAATGGGGAATGATTTTATAAGAGGAGGAGCCTCCATAAATGAGGGAGAGGGAGCTTATCTTCATGGGAGGTTACTCAAAAGGTGAAACCACCATCTCAAAGGAGGAAAGGCGAACTTCCTTAACCTAACAACCAGTTCCAGAACCACCGAGAAGCATTCTGTTTGAACTAATTCGCCATATCTGGGTCGTCGCGAGTCAAACACTAAGATTCAGATATGACATCGCGAGGCAACAATGTGTTCAGAGCTATCATCACAAGTAGGATGCCAATGACTTGCGACGATCTCTAAAATCTGACCATCGCAAAGAATAGATGTACTCTTGTGAAGGTCTCGTGAGGTTCTAGTTCACTTTGGTCCATCATCGCAGACAGAATATTGGTGTCTTGCGATGATCTTGAAATATAGGCAAAAAGGGTCAACTTCAGGATTAATGAGCATGGTTGATCATCTTCATGTGGAAGATATGGACACATATTTTGATGTATGACACAAAATAGATTCCATTCAGGGACCGACTCTACTCAGGATTAGGTGATGCAGGGTCAGTGAAAAAATACTGTGTAACAAGCAGCCCAGCTTTCTCAACACCCTTGAGCCATGTCTGCAGCTCTAATTTGATCACTCTAGCAGTCGTGTCAATCCATAGGTGCATTAGTTGCTCGGTTGCTAAATGCAGGAATTTCTCGTGATCTGCGAGGTCCCAATCTTCGAACTTTAGTACAGGAACCCGCCCTAAGTGTGGCCCCTCAAAAACAATGTCATTTGTGAGCAACAGAGTTTGCAGGGAGCTCTTGCTCTCGTCTATGTCCTTTGGCACCTTGGCTTTGCCCTTGCGCGGAGGAACATATTATAGTAACCTAATAATAGGGTCCACACCTTGGGTTTCAAATTCCATTTCTAAATCCTCCTTGTTGTGGAGGTAAATCCTCTCTGCGGATAGAGACGAACCCTACTAGCCCAGACCGGGTCTAGCAACAATCAAACAATGCTATCACGCAAGTTCCTAATTGCAAATTAAAGGTGGGTGATGAGAACCTACTTGGATTCCAACGCTAATGTTCGTAGAAGAGACGTCGCTCTCGTTTCTTTGCCTCGGTTGGTCACGATCCCCACGATCTCCGTGATGGGACACCTGCACATGCAAAGAACAACACGAATACAAGCATAAAATCCAATAGATGCAATTATATATCAGTCAGAAAAGATATAACTCAACATCAATCATAAAACAATGAGAGTGGAACCATAATGATAGTCATCTATTATTGATAAATAACAAAGAAGAATACAACCATAGTTTTGACATCAAATCCTCCTTTGGCTTGGTAGTCAGCTACACAAGTCTTGCAAAGCTTGTTGGGATAGGGAATAAGCCTCTCTCTCTTTGGGTGACAAGAATCTCCTTACTTAGATTTGGCCTTATGGGTGCAAAGAAGGCTCTTGCAGCTTCAAACTCTTGAACTCCTAGTATTCTCTATCACTATGCTAGAACTGGAACTAGCTTGCTCAAGGTATAGAGACAAGCTTTTATAGATAGAGAGGAAATAGATAGGATCAACCACATTATTCATGGGATTGGCTTTATCACTTGGAAACTTCCATGAAAGGTGGAAAACCACTTCCTTTCTATGGAGATTCGAAGCCAAACCATCCTAGCTCAACATAGATTCAGTTGGTGGATGGGTTAAGGAGAACCTTCGGAAGCTTGTTCGTTGAAAACTTTACTCAATTCGGTTGGCGCGAGTGCAACTCTGAGACAGAGCGCCAATAGCACGCTCTCTTTAGAGGATTTCCCCCATTGGCGCGGGCAGTACACTGTGGACCCGCGCTAATGCAAAAAGAGCTGTTTTCATGGGTATTCTGTAGGAGATGTATTCAGGGCATATGAAGCTCATACTTAGAGGAATATGATGCAAGTGGTTTCAGGTCATGTCACTTCTCACAGGTCCCAGAATGAGTCCTCCAGTGTATGGGAGAGGGGTAATAGGGACGGTGACAAACAGTGACAAATTACTGTGTAACAGATGCCCCCTAAATCATGAGGCCCGAGGGAGAGAGAGGGGTGAAATGCTTTACAAGAACATGCATAACTGAAAACATTGCCGCCGAAGAACCTGCGTAAAGAAGTACAATTGATATCTCAAGTACATGATATATGTGGTATGGGCGCAGCCATCCATAACAGAGCACATAATAATCTAGATCCAAGGTATGGGCGCAGCCATCCAGTGAGGATCGATAAATAGAATCGGGCATGGTCGCAACCATCCAGTGAATGAGTCATGTAATGATCATAATAAGCCACAAATCGCAACCTGGATTCCAATAGACAAAATCCAGGGTCTTGCGCTCCATCTCGACCCGAACGGAGTACAAGTCCAAGCATGTGAATACATGGGTTGAAGTCGAACATGCATGAACATCGTCTGATTACCAGTCAATAGTGAAAACTGTTAACAGACGCGAGAGGTACCACCAATAATGACAATGGCCCTCAAGGTACTATAGGTACAATCTACGGCGTGTGAATCAATGAGCTGGCGTCGAACACCCATAGAATCATTCGATTAGAGGCCAATGATGAAGACCTCGCGTCAAACACGAAAAACCTGCCATTAAGGCATGCAGGCTCCAAGGCACTAGAAGGGAGTCTCTAGATCAGATTCCTTGATAATGAGCTGAAGTCGACAGGAAGTGACCTTGATCAAAGGTGGGCCATAGTGTTTCCCACATCAGTGACACGAGACAGAGGAAGAATGTTGTGGTGAATCAAAATTATGTGAGGTATCAGAGGGAGGTTGAAATTCTACAGAGGTCAACTTCTCTTGAACATATCGGCGGCACGACAGTGGACTTGGCAGTATTTGACATCAAATGAGCAGAGGTCATGGTGACAAGGCAATGATTAGATGAGAGGTCAAACAGGATCACCCAGAACCCATGGAGGCAAGTGAAAAGCGAGATGAGATGTCCCCACCTAGACACGAAAGCAGATAAAGTGCCATGTTCAAGAGCGACATACTGCCGACATGACAATAATTATGGTTCCATTTTCCCCCACCATTTCTGGCGAGTACCCCAGTTATTTTTAACAAGCTTGACGGGGATAGCATATGCTTGTAAGGCGTCATTCCGATGGGATCCGATGTCATCCGGTTTTAACGAGCCTGACAAAGGAAAAAATCGGCGTCTTTTCATGTTTAGAGAGTTTGAAAAGACAGCAGAAAATAAAACTCCAAGGGTGTCCTTTTTCGTAAAGTTGTGTCTCGCGAGCCCGAAAAAGTATAAAACAATGCTTGAAAGAACCACCCGATCATTACGATCGAGGAGTACTTTTCATATGTAGTGACATCGACCTGAAAAAGTAAAAAACGATCGATATCACGTTGTTTCGTAACCATTAACGAGCCTGAAATGACAAAGACCTGACAATCTTTTGTTTTTTACACGGTCGGAAAAGAGTTTAAAGACGACCACCTCTTATTTCCATTTAACAAGTCAAGAGGGAACTCGAAAATCTTTTCGTCTTTAAACGATCGGAAAAGAGCTGAAAGCAGACCTCCATTTTTTATTCTCTTTCACGAGTCAAAAAGGGAAAAATACTCGGCAATCTTTTCATATTTTACAAGTCAGAAAAGAGCTTAAAGGTGACTCGTCCTGGAGGAACGAGTGATATAAAGGGTAGCAACTGGTTCCAGTGATGGTGGAACTACTCAAAACATGTAATGGTTAAGAGGTTGGCTAACAAAACCACTCATCGCTGCGGTTCCTCAGGAAAGGATAAACAACCAAGTGAAAGCATATGATCAGCCAAAGAGATGGTGGCGATGGAAAGAAACAACCAGGGCTCATCTAATTTTAATGGATAAACGACAATCACGAGATGTAAATCGAGTATGGGTTCATTTTTACACAAGCTTGAACCATTTCGGTTTCATGTTTACACAAGCTTGAAATGAAAAACTATGCTTGTTATAAGCTCGCATGCCCCCAGCATAATGACGCAAATCGAGGTACATGCCCCCCAAGCTTCATTGCATTCAACAAAGTGGATGGAATGAAGGTTCACTCTCGAGATCGATGAAAGACTCGACTTGTATTTTACGAGATCTTAATCAAAAGACTCGATTTGGAAAGGGAGTTGTTTCATTTTTTAATGAGGTTGACATAGTAAAAGAACTATCCTCATAACTCTTGTTTCATTTTTTAATGAGCTTGACACAAGATCAGGAACTATGCTCCGACCAAGCCTAGTTTCATTTTTTAAGGAGCTTGACACTGGAAAGGAACTATGCTCCACCCGAACTTCATCATACTGAATAGAAAGTCGGGGCTTCCAAGATTGCCACTCTCGGTGGAAGGGTAACATCTTGGAAGTCAGGGCCCAATGCCCCCAGGACACTATGCACGATGGCGGCATCACTGGATCCAGGCATAGGATAGGTGGCCACGTAGTTGATCTGTGGTGGGGGAGATGCAACTGGTGGATGAAAACTAGGAGGGGACGACAACGACGCAGGAGGCATCGTGGGACTAACGAATGACACTTGATCGATAATCACAATTCTTCCATCATGCGGAAAGCAAACCACATAGAAAAGCGAAGAAACGAGGGCCCCCATGGCGTAAACATAGTCGCGACCAAGGAGAAGACTAAAGTCTAAAACACCTTGGGTAACTAAGACATCTATATAGACGGTTTTTCCTCCCAAAGTAATAGGGAACTTCGAGAGAACTCCTAGAGATGGACAGGCTCCTCCGTCGAAGGCCAACAGATTCTGAGTGACTGGCCCAAGCTGCGGGGAACCTAAAGCTTGCCAAGTAGTGTACGACATAAGACTGACAGACGCCCCTTCATCCAAAACAGTGCCAGGTACTGCCTTAGCATAGGCATGTACTGTGATCTGGAAAGGAATATGGGATGGAAGGTGACCAGCGATCAGGCGATTCCAATCAAAGGAAGTGACCAGACTACTTGGTGGGGGAATTGTATGATTGCCCCCATGTGCTAAAGGAACCGGAGGAGAAGCTTCGGGAGCAGCTGGGTTAGGAGAGTCATTTCGGGACTCAGAATAATCTGAAGAGACGAGAAGAACATGGGTGTGATTCTCTTCCGAAATAGAGTGAGCGAGCGGCGGACTCGAGTCGACACTCTTTCCGACCAATGGTTGGTCTGGAACAGGCTGGGGACAGCCGGGTTCGGGAAGAGGGGCCTGGACAAGAGAAGAATTTGAAGCAATCTCTTTGTCAGCAGGGGGACGATCTACAGCTGCAGAGAGACATTGATATCCAATGGGTAGTTGGGGTGAAGGAGCTGTAAGACTTGCCAAAACACTGGAGGCTTTATCCATGAGCGGACAAAGGTGAAGGGGATGATTGCCTTCACAAAGTCTACAGGGGATTCGAATCTTCCCTTTCTCCTTACCTTTGTGAGTCGATAGGGGAACATCGTCGTGAGCCTCAGTGGACGATGAGGGGCGGGCCAGATCATGAGACCATACTTCTAAGACCCTGGGGATGCCAGGACAATCACGAAGAAGATGGTCCCCCTTGCATAATCTACAAGGGAATTTTACCTTTCGTGGAGGAGCGGAAGGGGGCCCGACTTCAGGTGTACTCGAGGGGGTAGCTGCACTTGTAACCTCTCCCTTGGGAGCCTTCTTCTTCTTCATCTTCTTCTTCTTTTTCTTAGCCACCGGGTTACTCGAATCGAGACTTTCACTAGGCGAAGTAGAAGATGAGGACGTAGAAGTAGGCGTAGAAGGGGAGAGGTCCACCTTAGAATCAACATGATGTTGTTCAGGTGGAGGGACTGATTGATCAGTAGGTGAGACGGCAGGGACCAAAGAGGTTGAGAACAACCAAACCTGCAACCCAACAGTTAACCCTGGGAGGGACAACGTTGCCATATAAGGAGCACCAACATTTCCAAAAGGAGCGAAATGACCGGGGTTCCCGTTAGAGGGGATCCCTGGGTTGGTGAACCCCAGAAAAGTTGCCATCGAGAACAAAAAGAAGCCTACTCAAGCTAACACAAACAAGATCTAACCGGGTAAATGTGAACGCGGCCGAATAAATTTTAAGACAAAGGAACTGAACTTGAACTTTTCATGTTTTAAGAGTCGAGAAAAGGACAAAAAGGTGACTCTAGTCGCCTTCGAATGTTTTGTGAGCCCGAAGTGACAAGTGCTCAAGTGAGCCTTTTCTTTTAAGGAGTACGAAAAGGATCAAAGGTGACTACTCTGGAGAAACTAGGCAAAGGGTTTACCAGACAACCCGTAAAACTGTATATACACCTTGGCAATCATATGAAAACCAAGGACTTTCCGTACAGCAGTCAATCTTCCCGAATGCTGTGTTCGGTGCGTTACGGCTTGTAAGGCGGCAGACACGGCTTCCTGTGGATAAAAGATGATAACCTAGTTGGGTCTCCCCATATACTCGACGGTACGTGGGAGCTCAAGTCCGTGCTAGACCACTTGTTGCGTCACGGAAGGAGGAATCACCCAACCTTAAGTGAAACAAAAGTGACTAGGTTTAACGACGCCGGAGCACGTCTCTAGCCTAGAACTCTAAACAGTGAGTGTTATGTTCCAATGTGTTTTTAAGTTCATTCAGTTCATTTTACGATTGATCTTGAATTAGGATTCAGTTTTCAGGTCCTACCGTATGTAATCTCTCACAATTCCCTAAATGCAAGTTATATGCCAAAAAGTGTCATTTCGTTTGATGAACACTAACTACGAGAGAGTTGAGAAATTTTCAATCAAACAAAATGACCATAAACAATCAAGAACCACTCTAATGCAGCTAATGGCAATAAACAAAACTTTTCTTTAAAGTCACTAATCAATGAAAAGCTCTAATTTCCATTAATTAATTCAACGCAAAAGAGACTGTTCGTTTTCTTTTCAATGGCAAAGTGCACTAAACAAATTTTGAGAGATAATAACACCGAGTAAAAGAGACAAATTTCACTCAATGAGAACGCAATCAAGTCCCCAAAACACCAAGGCAGTCCTTCAAAACGAAGAAAAACACCAAAGACTTCAATGAGCGATGTGATCTAGGCCCAAAACGAAGCCGAGCGAAATCCAAGTGAAAAAGAAGTAAATCACTCGAATAATGCAATAAAATACTTAACAACCACTGAACAAGTGCAAGAGAGTAACCAAAAAGTCAACTGGAATGATAGAAGACCAAAAATTCGACACACAAAGCCACTAGATGTCCTAGGGCTAAAACGTGAAATCGATAGAAAATGGCAAACACCCAAAGTATGCAAATGTAATCTATGCACACTTTTCATTCATATCCTGAAAATGAGAATTCTAATTGTGCAAGTGTGATCTATGCAAGAGAATTCTCAAACACAAGATGATTGTAATCTAAGAATCAATCAAGTGCAAATCAAGAAAAACAGGTGAGAGTTCCAAAGATCATAAAATAAAAACACTCAAAGGCGATTAACACTCATACACAATTTAGCCCCCCCTGGCGAATGAGGGGGAATTTTTTTTGCAAAAACAAAAGCAAAAAGATGCAAAATTGTGAAAAGACTGAGACAAACCTCTAAGTAATGATCAGAGGAAATAAAATTAATAATTTGCCAAAAAACTCAAAACCAGTCAAACAAGACTCTGACACACTCAAGTGATTGAAAAAGGTGTAGCTAGACACAAAACCCAAGCTTGGAAGGCTGCAAACAAGCAAACTGGAAAAGTTCATAGGCCTGGCGCGACTGTCAGGCGGAAAAATAGTGCCAATTGAGGATTGGCACGGGTTGTACACTGGCAAGTGGCGCTAATTGGCGCGACTGTCATGCAAAAAAGAGCGCCAATCAAGTTTGTTAGCTTAAAAATAAAAACAAGTAGTCCAAGGCTTGGTCGACAGTATCCAGACAGACCAGGCAGCAACAGACAACAGAGCATCCAACCCAGAAAGCTATCTAAGAAATCAAAACAAGAGAAACCAAAGAGACAAGACAAACTCCAATTTGTTTAGTTCGTAAACCAAACCAGAGATTGACTGAAGTGGCGTTGATCTACTTCGCTAATGCAAAGCAATAGCGTTTCGAAGGCTATCTGGTCGTACTTCAGGCTCCGTCTAAAGTTTACAAATCAAACAACAAGCTAACTCCCCAGTGGAGTGGCCAAATTGTTGTGGAGGTAAATCCTCTCTGCGGACAGAGACGATCCCCACTAGCCCAGACCGGGTCTAGCAACAATCAAACAATGGTATCACGCAAGTTCCTAATTGCAAATTAAAGGTGGATGATGAGAACCTACTTGGATTCCAATGCTAATGTTCGTAGAAGAGACATCGCTCTCGTTCCTTTGCCTCGGCTGATCACGATCCCCACGATCTCCGTGATGGGACACCTGCACATACAAAGAACAACACGAATACAAGCATAAAATCCAATAGATGCAATTATATATCAGTCAGAAAAGATATAACTCAACATCAATCATAAAACAATGAGAGTGGAACCATAATGATAGTCATCTATTATTGATAAATAACAAAGAAGAATACAACCATAGTTCTGACGTCAAATCCTCCTTTGGTTCGGTAGTCAGCTACAAAAGTCTTGCAAAGCTTGTTGGGATAGGGAACAAGCCTCTCTCTCTTTGGGTGACAAGAATCTCCTTACTTAGATTTGGCCTTATGGGTGCAAAGAAGGCTCTTGCAGCTTCAAACTCTTGAACTCCTGGTATTCTCTATCACTATGCTAGAACTGGAACTAGCTTGCTCAAGGTATAGAGACAAGCTTTTATAGATAGAGAGGAAAGAGATAGGATCAACCACATTATTCATGGGATCGACTTTATCACTTGGAAACTTCCATGAAGGGTGGCAAACCACTTCCTTTCTATGGAGATTCGAAGCCAAACCATCCTAGCTCAACATAGATTCAGTTGGTGGATGGGTTAAGGAGAACCTTCGGAAGCTTGTTCGTTGAAAACTTTACTCAATTCGGTTGGCGCGAGTGCGACTCTGAGACAGAGCGCCAATAGCATGCTCTCTTTACAGGATTTCCCCCATTGGCGCAGGCAGTACACTGTGGAACTGGGCTAATGAAAAAAGAGCTATTTTCATGGGTATTCTGCAGGAGATGTCTTCAGGGCATATGAAGCTCATACTTAGAGGAATATGATGCAAGTGGTTTCAGGTCATGTCACTTCTCACAGGTCCTGGAATGGTTCCTCCAGGGTATGGGAGAGGGGTAACAGGGATGGTGACAAATTACTGTGTAACACTCCTCATCTGCTAGGATTTCTTCAGATTCTTCCTCATCTGCCACCAAACTAATGGACTTCCCCATTTCCTGCAAAGTGAGCTTGGTCCTTTGTTGGTTTCTGGGTGAGATGCACACCGGTAGCATATTCTGCTTATCCTTCTTTGGTCTCAGTGTCCTGGGTGATTTAGTGACTTCGACTACCACTTCGACACTCTCTGGGGCAGCTTCTACTACCTCAATTTCCTGCGTGGCTTCCACTGGTGTCGACATCAATCTATTTGGGAGGTCCTGCATCTCCTTCGGTAATCTCTCGAACACTCAACTTGCTCTCAAAACCTCAAAATTCGCACTGTCCATACACACCTGATAGCGCAACAACTGAATTTTCAAAATGGCAAGTGTTTTTCCCTGGACAACCACATGTGGTTTATAAGGATTTTTGAATTCAAATCTGACCGTTCCCCCTACATTCGGCCCATTAATGCTAGATTTGTGGTAGATTTTCAAGAATCTAACCCATTGATTTCACCTTAAATTCTTGTTGCCCGCTCCATTTCGCCACAATCCGACCATCAAATCATGAACAGTGACTTTAATAGTCACTTTTTGACGGACCTGTGCACTATTTCCACGAGAAGCGCAGCTACCTTCACACTATCGCAGACCCTGTGACACTTCCCTACTTCGCGCAGTTAAGAAATCATGCAGCTCTCCAACCCGGGTAGAGTAGTTTATAGTCTCGTGCCTCCTTTCCGGTGCCTAGAGCACTAAGACTGTGCTACTTTCATTTAGTCACATGGCTGTACCACCAATGTATGGCTTCAAGTGATTTCCATTCACCTTTCCTGGGAAGTGTTCTCCATTTAACTTTACCAACTGTACTGCTCCTCCATCGGTAATCTCCTTAACAACATAAGGCCCTAACCAGTGCATCTTGAATTTTCCAGGGAATTTATCAAACTTACTATCATACAACAAAACCATATCATTTACCTCAAATGTACATAGCTTGATGTGTCTATCATGCCATGCCTTTTCATGCTGCTTTTGGACCTATTGGTGAAACCCAGCCAAAAATCTTTCTTCTTCGAGATTATCCAACTGCGCGAGCCTCTCTTCCAGGGCTCCGTGATCCATCATACCTGTGAGCATTGTTATGTGCAGAATAGGCATGATGTATTCCATAGGAATTATGGCTTCCACACCATAGAAAAGCCTAAAAGGGGTTTGTACTGTCACTCAAATCTGCCTCAGGCTGAGGAAGGCAAAACTCGAGGCAACATCATACCACGCTCAGCCTCGTAGCTAGCCCTACGAGGACAGGAGAGGGCTCTCTCCGGGTCTATCTCGGCGAAAGGTTTTTCAAAGGGGCTGAGATGACCAATAAGGAATACTGATCTTAGGCTATATATTAAATGCAAAGGTTTAAAAGTTATTTTTTGGGATTTTTGTTGAATCAAAGGAAAAATCAATTTCGGGTGCGGGGATGAGACACAGTTTCTGCAGAGGTCTGATTGGAGCAAGGTAGGAAATTGTTTTTATGCTTTTAAAGTGATGAGGTGAATAGATCAGACATGTGAGGAGCTAAGGAGAGCAAGCAAACTCAAGGGTTCTCCTTAAACTGATGAAAACATGGAAAATTAAACAAATTTAAAGGCAGAGCATAGCAAATTTATGGATTCTACCTTAACACTTCATTTGTTCAATTGCAGAAGATGAGAGAGGGAAAATGATACACATAACAAACTTACAAGTACTGAAAGAAGCACACCATCAAGACATAAAGCCACAAGAATTCCAAATAGTGCTGCAAATCCCTGGTCTTCCCTTTGCCAAAATGCTGAAGTAAAATGTACAATAAAGTCTCAAAGCCTCTTCCCAAAGAGTCCAACCATGAAAATGACTAAGAAAATACATAATATAGGCAAGATAACACATTCCCTTGCCTCTAGGGGTCGAGCTCATCATCCTAGGAGCTGTTTCAACCAATTCTAAACAAAGCACTATAATCTAGGCAGTCAAAACAACTTGCCTCTATAAGCTAGGAAACCAATTCATTCATTAAATTTTTACTATTTTATGAATGAATCATCTAGAATAAGTAAATAAGTGTCAAGAACATAAAGTTCCATTAATTACATCAAGGAGGGTGAAAAATCCCATCACAAGTCAAAACTGGTCAAGACTGGCTGAATTCCTGAGCTGGAAGGTGGAAACTGTACAAAAATCCTGATGCGTAGCGCGCCTGAGCCCTACGCATAGCGCGCCTTTCCACCTGCTTTTGGGGCACTTCCCGACATCCAAATTAATCTCAGGTTGGCTTGTTGGAAAGCCCTAGATGTCTACTTTCCAACCCAAGTCGAATTTTCCAATTTGGTGTCCATTTGCCCCACCAAAAGTGCATTCTCCCATGACTGCTACTTGTGTGTCCAAAAAGGGGCAGTGAGGTCATTTTTTGCATGTTTTTTGACCTTTTGGGGACCCAAACCTTGATGAAATGCCTTGGCAGTGGCTGAGCAGGTGTATTTCATCATGAAAAATCCAAAAATGCAAACCTTTCGTGATTTGGACCTCCCAATTTTAAGGGTAGCGCGCGGCGCGCTACGCGTTGAGCCAAAAAACCTGTTTTGCAAGCCAAAAATTTCAAAATTGACAAAATTTCTTCCAAATTCCTTGAAATTTGGGCTGGGAGTCCCCAATCAAGTACTATGCTCAGCCAAAGAGGCTTCGGCCAAAACCCGAAGACGATCAAGCTCCTTTTGTCCTTTTTGCTTTTTGACCGTTTTCTTCAATTTTGCCTTAAGACTCCTAATTCGCGCCTTGCAAACTAGGTTTCGGGCCTTGTAATGCATAGCCATGTGTTTTAATAATGCATTGTCTCTATTGGCCTTTTTTAGCCGCTCTTCCAAGTAGATGTTGACCCTCTCGAGATTAGCCTCTCGATCCTCATTTACCTGTTGCTCTAGAGAAGTAAACTCAATTTCCCTATGTTGGGCAGCGTGGCGATTCTCACGGATGTTCTGTAGCTCTATGATCGCGTGCTGGTCCTCAAGCTGCTTATTCCGCTGCTCTAGATACCTGATATTTGACTTTGCCATCTCCAGCTAGATTTGCAAGGCTTGAATGTCCGTTTCTTGCTCTTTGATAATCCTGATATATTGGGCCTCCTCTGATTTTGAAGCTGTCTCATCATCGTGAATGATAACAAATCCCGATGGCTCACCTGAAAACCTCTCCTCATGCTTGGGATTCTTGCCCTTATCCTGTACCTGTGGTGAAGAAGAAAGCGAGACCCTTTCCACATGATGTGGAGATAATATTCGCTTTGCTGCTGCGAACAAAGGTCTAGTGCCTCTCTGATATGTAATGAAAATAGGCCTGGTCTCATGATGCTCAAAACACTGCATAGCAAGAGGAAAAGCATGCAATTCTCTAAGGTTGATTGGTTCTTCCCTGACATGTTTGCCACTTTTTTGAGGCCTCCGGGATTCCTGTTCTCTCAAGGGAGAATCACTTTCGGTCTCTGCCTCATATTCAGATGAGTGACCAGATGACATGACTGCTGATATACAAACTGCCTTGAATGAAACTGTGGTGTGCAATTGAATGTGAACTGCTTTTTTGCTCTAACAATGCTGTGACCAAGGGGACACAAATGCACAAGGGAATATTAGGAAAGGGGAAACATTAGGGAATTAGGGAATTTGGAAATAAAAACAAGGGATTTAGAGAAGGGAAATGAAAATCTTGGATTTTAGGGTTTTGGGATGTTAGGTAAGGATAATGTGTTTTGGTAATAGAGGTGAGGGACTAGGATTTGAGGGATTATAGTGTAGGATGAAGGAGGGAATTAATGGGGAAAAATAAGGGTGAATTTGGGAATGGGAAACAAAGGGAAATGGGGAAATAATGACAACCTTGGTTACACTCTGTTTTTGAAACCCTACAACACTTTTTTTGCATTCAAACCCTACAGCCATTTCATTGATAAAGGAGGGCTTTCCACTTGGATTTCTAAGGTGAACATATCATGAACCCATTACATTTATCTTTCAAAAGCCAAGCACAAGTGGTGGATGTGAGCCTACCTGCAATTTTGTGTGGAGAGGAGGCGTTTGAGTGTGTTTCAGGCAAAGTTCTGGGCATAAACTCCAATGCGTAGCGCGCCTCACCCAACGTGCCGCGCACTCCTGATGCACCTCACCCATGTAAAATTGCACTGAGAATTGTTGCCTGATGCGTAGGGCGCCACTGGTGCGTAGCGCGCCCAACCTGATGCGTAGCGCACACCCAGCTACGTAGTTCATTTTGCAGGAGACGTTTGGAGGCCTTCCGGGTGTCAAAATCGGGCGCAGGATAGCCCGTTGGAAAGGTATTTGAGTCTACTTTCTAAAAAATCTAGAATTTTTCAATTTGGAGTTTATTTGCCATGTAAAAAATCAAATCTCCCAAGACTGGTCAAAATGTGCCAAATGAGGCTGCCTCAAGGAAGAGTGTTGTTGTAGTCAACTTTTGAATGCCTTCCTCAACTCCAAATTGAGCTCATGATACTCATTGGAAAGATATTTGTGTCTAGGTATCATTTAACTCATCAAAAAAGTCATTTGGTCAACCAAGCTAGGAGAAAACCTGATTTTCCCAAGGTCACTTCAGAGGTGCATCAATTCTCCCGAGGCGATTGTATTTTTGACATTTCTCTAAAACCATGACACCTGTGTAAAAAGTGAGGGAGGTTTTTCTTGTTTGGCATTTTTTGGAAAAAAACCTCTCTCATTTTTCAAAAATTCATCTTTTATTTCTATGAAACATCTTTTGAGTGAAACTTATCCTAATGTGTGGAACAAGGGATTTTGTTGAAATGAAGCGAAATGAAGGGGATAAGGGGCTTCTAAATTCTTGGGGAAATTTTTGGAAGTAGGGAGGGATGTTAGAAAGTATGGGAAAGTGGAATCGTAGAGATCGAGTGAGGGGAAGGGGTCCAAAAGGGAAAAACACAGGCCCAACCTAGAAAATTGCCAAGTTGTAGCAAGAAACTAGGGTTTGTAGAAAAATGAGGAATTTGGGGAATCTCAGTGATGGGAAGTGTTTGATAAGGTACATGAAAGATAAGGGAAGGTGTATGAACATCAGGATACAAGTTTTGCTAATGATTTGACCATCCAAGAGAAATTAGCTTTCAAAACCCTAGGAGAGGGAAATGACCTTGCCTAGGGGCAACTGAAGCATGAACAAGGTGTAAAATGACTCATTAGACACTGACATGATAATGAAAACCCTATGAATGATGATAGACTCAGCAGAATGATGACATGGACCGACATTTCGAAAATTTTGAAAAGAGTGAAAGCAAACCCTAGACCTAATGCCTAGTGACCAAATTTTGCTTGAAGACTCACTGAAATGACAAAATTTGACCTTGACACTTTGAGACCACTTTGTAAGAGCATATTTGATCACTGGAGGAAGGCTGGAAAGACTGAAACTAACAGTTTATAGTCTCGCGCCTCCTTTCAGGTGCCTAGAGCACTAAGACTGTGCTACTTTCATTTAGTCACATGGCTGTACCACCAATGTATGGCTTCAAGTGACTGCCATTCACCTTTCCTGGGAAGTGTTCTCCATTTAACTTTACCAACTGTACTGCTCCTCCATCGGTAATCTCCTTAACAACATAAGGCCCTAACCAGTGCATCTTGAATTTTCCAGGGAATTTATCAAACTTACTATCATACAACAAAACCATATCATTTACCTCAAATGTACACAGCTTGATGTGTCTATCATGCCATGCCTTTTCATGCTGCTTTTGGAACTATTGGTGAAACCTAGCCAAAAATCTTTCTTCTTCGAGCTCATCCAACTGCGTGAGCCTCTCTTCCAGGGCTCCGTGATCCATCATACCTATGAGCGTTGTTATGTGCAGATTAGGCATGATGTATTCCATAGGCATTATGGCTTCCACACCATAGACAAGCCTAAAAGGGGTTTGTACTATCATCTTTTTTCATGTTGTTCGATAAGCCCACAATATTGCAGGTATGCTTAGGTCCCAATCACTTCATTGAGAATTACAAACCTTGGTCAGCGCGGTTTCAAGAAATTTGTTGAACGCCTCCACTATCCTATTAGCCTGTGGGTGATAATGTGTGCTCTTCTAGTGATATACCTAAAATTATTCCGTTAGTGCACTGATCATCTCATTCAGGAAGTGTGTACCACGATCACTCATCAAGATCCTTGGAAATCCAAATTGCGTCAATACATGCTCAAATAGGAACTTTGTGGTGTTATAGCTCCAAATCCCACTCTTATGGTTTGTGATGCTGCACTTATGGCCTAGGGCAACCCCTCCTTCCAGACCTGGTCCAAAAATTTAAAAAACAGTGTTTTATTCCCTGTACGCGACTTTGCCCTGTGTTAAACGCGTGTACACGCGGGTCTGTCATACCCAACCCGCGTGTATCTATTAAAACACTTAAAAAAATATAATTTCCTCTTTTTCGGGCGGTGATCGCGGGTTTACCTGCTGGATCACCTGTTAGTGCCCGTGGCCCAACTGTTCCCAACCAACTCCTAACTAAAAAACTACTTTGGAGAGGGTATAAAAAGACATCAAAGGGAAGGCCAAGGGGAGAGAGAAAGGAGAGCAAGATTATTATGCTGAGATTTTTCCCTTAGACCAGGTCTGAAGTCCTTGGTGCATCCTGCACTTCCCCCATTTTGCATAGGAAACCCTTGTTTCCATGTGTATTGGTGATCATTCATCCTTGACATCATCATTGAGTAAGACTTGGAAGGAGCTCTTGTTGAAGGCTGGAGGCTGGAACGAATCCGGGAGGAAGCTTGCTTGGAGCCTGCTGAAGGTGTTCAGGTGATATCTTTCCGATATATGTACTTTATTTGCCTTTATATATAAAGAAACACGTCTTTGTTCCCGAATAATCTTTCTTTATGCTTATGAGATTCTTGTGTTGAATTCTTATGAAAGTAGTTACTTAAAGATTATTTATAACTAACTTTATAGCATAAAGATGATTTATACATAAACTTCTATACATGTACTGTTGTGTTCTTTGATTTGTTTGTCTGGCAGGTCAGAGAAAGAAGAAGGGAACTCCAAGAAGGGTTTGCACCCTAACGGTCTTCTCGGACGTAGGACCTTAGGTATGTACCCTAAACATTAGAATTTGCTTAAAAGTAAAAAAGATGGCTGTGTGTGTGTGTTTCTTTGTATAAGCAATTTTCAGTCTGGTAGAGTCTCAGCCCAAAGGACTCTAGGGGTACTTTCCCTTCAACCAGAATTGGCGACTCCACTAGGGACAACACTCTTGTTGTTCCTAGTTTGGGTAGTCCTCAAGCCAATCAAGGCTCAGTCCCTCTGTTTGTTGGTTCTGACTGTCTGATATTTTCTTGAACTCCAAGCTTTTACAGTTTTTCAGTTTGTGTTTTTTATTTTTCTTGAAACACTTCATATACGCACTTTTTCTGGATTACAGAAGCGTATATACGCAAGTTGCACTAAGTAAACCCGCGTATACGCAGGTTTCCTTAGTTACAGTGGCGTGTACACGCATTCTGCAAATAATTGCAGGCGCGTATATCACATAATTTTCAAGATTTATAATTTTTCTTTTGGCTGAATGTCTGTCTGGTGGTTTGGGTCAGTTTAAAGCAGTCAATTCCCAGTGACAGTTCTCTGTTTAACAGGGGGCATCTTGTTTCGAACTCTCTCTAGTTATAAGGAGTGCTAGTCTTGTTTTTCGTTGATTGCAAGCGTCATTGATTTTTGACACACAAGGTTTCTGTTTAAGAATCTTGATTGCTCTGTTTCGGCAGAGTGGGAAGATTGTCTTAAAATCTTTGTGTCCATTTTGTTTTTATGACATTTGTGTTTGCTTAACGAAATCATTTTTATGACCATTTGCTCCTTCGTTTCGGGAAAGTTGTTTGTTACCATTTCCTTGAAACTTGTCTTTTGATTTCTTGGACTTTCAGTGCTGCTTTTGATTGTCAAAAGCGACTTCGAACACATTTTATTTTTGTTGAGTTCTCATCATTTCATTGGTGTCAATTCACAAAAGTGTTTGGTTGCTTGTTTATCAATCATTGGTGTCAGTATTTTTGAGAGTTTTTCCTTTGAAAAAGACTTTTTGGTTTGATTGAAAGAAAATCTTTTGAAAGTTTTTGAGTTTCGCTTTCTTAAACTTGCTTCTCATCTGATTTCCTTTTTTGCGAAGTGAAAGTGCTTTGTTTTTTATCTTAAAACTTGTTTTTATTGTTTGGACGAAATGATTAGTAACAAATCATCTTCTATCTAAGCATTTCAGTGGCAAGACAAAATTTGGTAAAGCAGCAACTTTCCTTCTTTGTTTTTAGAGTAGTCTTTGAATCGTGCATCCACATTTAGTTCTTGCATTAGGGAAAGATTTGCATCTCTTTTTAGGCATATTTAGTTTTGTTAGTTTTTGTGAGTGTGGAGTCTGAAAAGAAAAAGGGAATTTTTTTTTTGTTTATATTACAAGTACCTTCTGAACCTCATAGAAATTGCTATTCATCGAAAACAAAAGTGCATGTGCATGTAGCTAGGTTTTATTAATTTCTTTTGCGTCCATAAAACACCACAAGTTTCACCTCCATTACCTTTGACTTAAAGAACAGCCTAATAAAATCAAGCGCTTAATTAAAATCCACTAGAACTTTTTGTTTTAGTTATTACACCAACAAGTTTAGGATTTTAGGGCCTTGGATTAGGCGAGTGGAGAGTTAACTCTCCAAGGCCACACAAAACGTCAAACATAAGAGTCTGATTAAAGAGAGTAAATCCAATAGCGTTAGGGAGACCAGGAAGACTCCGGATCTGGGAGTTAAGCACGAGGGTCTGTGAAGACAGGGAAGAGAGATACCCCCTCTCCTACTTGTCCGAACTTACCTCACGACTGTTCCGCCTGGCTTCTGCGACGAGTTGGTACCCATAGTTGCCTCTCCTAGGGATCTGCATAGGTGGCTGCGGAGGGGAATCCCGTGGCACCTAAGGTCGACGTTGTATCACTCTCGACAGTACTTCCGGAGGGCACCCTTGCGAAGCTTGGGGGCTTGCACCGGCGCAGACTGTTGTTAGGAGGTCAGCGTAACTTCCTCTGATACCTTCGCTGATAGGACTGGGCCCTCATCATCCCAGACTATCCTCGGAAGGCCCTTTGATTCACTTTCTCGTATTTTGGTGTCCGGTCTCAATCACCCGGAGCGGAAATACTTGAAAGTTGTTTGACTGGCTGTATCTTTAGGAACTTTTTAGTGTGTGCTCTGTGCTCCTAGTTGGCCTAGCTTTTAATTTTTTGAGTCTTTAGATAAGATCATAACAAAAAATTCAAAGTGGCTGACCGGTCTCCAAGACGGTCTCGAAGACTTCGTGGTCTCTCGCCACCTAGTTTAGAGCCTTCTCCTAGAAGGCGCAGAGGGAATACTACCGGTGGGGTCCGTCCCACGCCGGCTGACGCATCGGGGATTGATCCTCCTCTCGGGGATATTAGCGGCCAAGCAAGGCCTGGTACTTTTGAACAAGAGAGGGACGCTCCAGTCTTTTCTCAAGTTCGCTTTCAAGCGGAGGATAACGTAGAGGTAGAAGAACTTTCAGAATCATTAGTGATTCCAAATTCTCCACTACCATCTAGTTACCCAGACGTATTGCAATACGTTGGGCCTCCATTATATAGACCAGCGAGTCCAGGTTACGCTACGCGCTTACCATTTATGATCACTACTGGAAGCATGGCTTCCACGAGTGCTGCGACTATGCAAACCCCAACATCGGTGCAAGGGGGAGGAACCATTTCCATCCCCTCCGCTTCCTTGTTTGGATCGTTTGCTAGCACATCTTTGGTTGGGTCTACCTCCATTCCGTCCACGAGTGGAAATGCCCAAACTAATGCTTTTAGTACTGGTTCCTTCCTTTTTGGCACCCAATCACAGGGTATTCCGTCAGTTCCATTCAATGCCGCTACGTCCATGATGGGCGCATCGGCTTCATTTCAGGGTTTTCCTTTTGGAAATGGTCATATTCCACATTCCAACCCAACGGTAGGATCCATGCCTTTTTCTTCAATAGGACAAAGCAGCAATCCTTTCCAAGGTTGGAATAACCCTGGGGCTAGTAACGCAGGAACTGCGAATCCATTCATCGGTCAACAAGGAAGTAGGCCGTATTCCACGGTTAGCATGTTTCAAAGTATTCCTCCCCTCGCTTCGGCTTGGAACCCATATCAGGGGTTATCGACTCCTTACAATTCTATAGGAGGAAACTTTGCAAGCTATGGAGCTTATACGGCAGGAGTTGGTCAAACTCCGAATTTTGCTGGACCACAAGGCTTGCCCTTTGGTTCAGCTGGTTCTACTGGTCACTTGGGGCAGCCTGGTGCCTCTCAAATCCCAGGACAATCTTTTCAGAACTTGGGGAGTTCTGCCCAGTCTGGGTGGAATCCCCTAGGTCCTCCTAGGCTTCCATTTCTGGCAACGTTAAACTTGCCAGATCTCACTAAGCTAACGAACGACCCTATCAGATACAATCCAGCCTGGCCTCCGGTCCCAACCAAACTCCCTTCGGACATCCTAAAATTCGAAGGGAAGAGTGGTGAAGATCCGGGCGATCATGTAACCACATTCCATTTGTGGTGCTCATCTAACTCCCTCATCGAAGATTCGGTTAGGTTGAGACTTTTTCAGCGCACCTTGACTGGTAATGCGGCTAAATGGTACATAGAGTTGCCAGGGGGCAGCTTTACATCGTTCGCAGACTTAGCTAATATCTTCTTGAATCACTTTCAGTTGCCTGTCCGCTATGATGCCGGAACTGAACTTCTGGCTACCTTTCGTCAGGATAAGGCAACCCACATTTCTGATCACATACAGGAATGGAGACGGAGAAAAAGGCTCATTAAAGCCGAAATCCCTCCGGAGTACCGTCTAGAGTGGTTTTTGAAGTCTTTGCAACCTGAGATCTCCAAGGATGTCTCCATGTCTGGGGTCTATTCTGAGGAGCAAGCCATTTTCAGGGCCCAGCAGTTAGAACTGATCTACTCTCAGTCTGGGATCCTCCAAAAGTACTTGCCAGATGCTCCTGGATCTAAGGTTGATTTAGCTAAGCCAAAGCCAGGTCCGCATGCGGATGGTATCGTGGGGTCTGTAGACTCGACTACAGTGAACTTGTTGAATCAATTGCAGCAGTTGTCATTACAAACTGCTCCTAACAACCAAGTCACAATGTCTAATTCTCCTGCTTCCCAAAATTCTTCCATTAACGCCGTCCAATCCGATAACCCCAAAGGAAATCAAAATTCCAATGGGAAAAAGAAAGGACGTGGTAAAAAGAAGAACTCGGATGGGAAGCCCGATGCAAGTAAATCCGGCAACAACGCTGGTGGTGGTAAGGGTGAGTCGAGAAAGAAAGTCAAGTTTCCTTGCAAGTTATGCAGTGGGGACCATCTAACTCATCTTTGCCCTAGAATCGAAGACGCTCAGCGCTTGTTAGCACAGCAAGGGACTTCTAGTTCGCAAGCTGTGTTGACTAACCCGTTTCCCCAAGGGCAGCAGCTTCTTGCTGGCGCGAATTCGAATCCTGGGACCTCCTCAGGGGGCAACCAGGAAGGGGAAAAAGCATCAAATGTTTTTATGATGGGTTCAAACGTTAACGTGACTACTCGGTCACGTGATTATGGTGAAGCCGAAACATCTAAGGATAAAACGGTTCCCGGAAGTAATGACCTTCATATTGAGCGACCTCCTGTTGAGACTGTACCTAGGATACCGAAAGGTTCCGCCAAACGCGCGACAATTAACCCCAATGCTAGAGCTGCTCAAAATTACTCCATTGTGGAGGATTTAGCTCAAAGCCCATGTGCTATGTCCGCTTTGGAAGTTCTCCAGTCGTGTCCGTCTCAGAGAAGTGCTTTACTCTCCGCCATTGGAGCAGTCGATCCAGCTAACTCTCTAGTGCTCTCTTTTGACATGTCAAGTGTCAAAAAGAGACTCCCTCATCATATGGCTTTTCAGGTAAAGTCAACATACCGGAAAATCAATATTTTTCGCACCGTTATAGATGAAGGAGCTTCCACATGCGTCATGTCCATGTCTTGTTGGAAGGCTATTGGTTCACCTTCGGTTGTTCCTTCACCAACCGTCTTAACTGCATTTGATGGCCATTCTCACAAGCCGCATGGGATTATCCCGACCTTTCCTATATGTGTTGGAGGGAAGGTCGTTAATATCGAAGTTGAAGTCGTAGATGCTAACCTAGACTACAATCTCCTATTAGGAAGGAACTGGGTGTACGAGATGGAAGCCGTTGTTTCGACTCTGTTTCGTGTCATTTGCTTTCCTCATGAGGGGAAAATCGTTAAGGTTGATCAATTGGACTATGCTCCAATCGATCCTCAAGCAAAATCCGACTCTACTGTTCCTTTGGTGGATAACCCTCGCCCGCCGACTGAGAATTTAGGAGTAGGGATGTATTCCTCATTGATGGGTACGTTTGATCTTCCCTCTCCTTTTGCAAGAATTAATGCTATTTCATCATCCAAGGAATCTTCTCGAGAGGAGTTCTTCCGAACTCATCATTTTTCCGACCCTTGGACCTTGCCTTCACCTACGACCACATTAGTTGAAGGGCAAGTTAATGGAATGGCGTTTCCTATATCTGCAGCTGAGCTTAGATATCAGGCTATCGTAGACTCTGCAGATAACCATTCTACTCCCTTTTTCGAAGAGGAGCTAGATGGTCATGTGGCCCCCGCTTGGAGCTTTGATTCTAACTCTGCCTTGGACTGCTTAGATTCGGTTCTACCTTCTGAAGAAGCAATCCTCGAAATTATGATGGGTATAGATCGACCTTGGGAAGACTTACACCATCGCTCATATTTTCTTCCTCCATTGCAGGAAGTAGAATCTAGATTCTCCGAGCTCGTTGGTAGTGATGTTTGTACGGTATCGAACCCTTTGGCTCCAACACACACACGTGCTGAAGGTAATATGTCGGTAATCTCAAAAACGATACCTATAAACATCTCTAAAAATCCTAACATCATCGAGAATATCTTCATCGGAAGTGAGTGTTCCCCTGAAGAAATTCAAATTTACACCGACCTATTCAAGGAATATCGTGATGTATTTGCTTGGTCTTATGAGGAAATGCCCGACATTGATCCTTCTATAGTCCAACATGAGATCAAGACGTACGAAAACGCAAAACCGATTCGTCAAAGGCTTCGGCCGGTTAACCCTAGGAAAGCAGCGGCTATCAAAGCTGAGGTTGAGAAGCTGCTAAGGGCAAGTTTTATATACCCTGTTCCTCTTACGGATTGGGTTTCGAATCCAGTCCCTGTGGACAAAAAGCAAGGAACAATCCGCGTATGCATCGATTTTAGGGACTTAAACAAGGCTTGTCCAAAAGACAATTACCCCACACCATTTATTGATCAAATTATTGACGAGTGTGCGGGTAATGCGATTTTCTCCTTTATGGATGGTTTCTCAGGTTATAATCAAATCTCTATTCGTCCTGAGGATCAGCATAAGACTGCCTTCATATGTCCCTGGGGTACCTTTGCATATCGAAAGATGCCCTTCGGTCTTAAAAATGCTGGAGCCACCTTTCAGCGGGCCATGTCTTACGCTTTCCACGACATCAAACATATCATCGAGGCATACTTAGATGATCTCGCTGCTCGTTCTCGAAAGAGAACTGATCATCCTAGTCATCTTCGATTAGTCTTTGAGCGATGTCATTTTTACAAAATCCGGTTGAATCCTAATAAGTGCGTTTTCGCGGTTACATCAGGTCGGTTGTTAGGGTTTATAGTTTCCAATGAAGGGATTCGGGTTGATCCCTTCAAGGTTGAGGCAATAGTTCAGTTGCCTCCCCCGTCTTCAATTCGTCAACTTCAAAGTCTTCAAGGGAAGGCCAATTTCTTAAGAAGGTTTATAGCAAACTATGCCGAGATCACTAAAGGGTTCATGCGTTTGCTACGGAAAGGAGTTCCATTCCTGTGGGACGACTTTGCGCAGCGGTCGTTTGATGCTTTGAAAAAGGCATTAGTCTCTGCCCCGCTTTTGAGTCCACCGGATTACGGTAGAGACTTCCTTTTATATCTCGCTGCAGCAGAATCTACCATTGGTATGGTTCTAGTTCAGGAAGACGATGCTCTTGTCGAGCACGTGATTTATTATTTGAGCCGAGGCTTGATAGGCCCTGAACTCCGCTATTCTCCCGTTGAGAAGTTGGCCTTGGCAGCAGTCCATGCTGTCCAGAGGCTCCGTCATTACATTTTGCTACGCAAAACTTTTGTCTTAGCGGCGGTCAATCCATTCCAATTTGTCCTCAGTAGGCGAGTGATTGGGGGCAAATATAATAGATGGATAGTCATTTTACAAGAATTCGACCTCGAATTCTTGTCCGCCAAGTCTAAGAAATCTATGGTCTTCGCGGAGCTAATTTCTGAGCTTCCTTGTGGAGAGGATGTTGTTTATGAGGAAAGTTTACCCGACGAACATATATTCCTCATCTCTTCACAAGACCCTTGGTATGGAGATATCATTGTTTATCTCCAGACTTCGAAGTTTCCCTCTACTTCCTCCAAGGATGAACGTCGCAAGTTACGTCACCTGGCTAAAAACTATGTTATCATTGGTGACACTTTATACCGTCGAGGGGTTGATTCAATTCTTCGACGTTGTTTAACCTTAGAGGAAGCAGAGTCTGTTCTTAATGATTGCCACAGTGGAGCTTGTGGTGGTCATCTATCCGGGCTTGCTACAGCCCAGCGCATCTTACGTGCCGGCTACTTTTGGCCTTCACTCTTTAAGGACTGTGTGGAAGCGGTAAAACGCTGTCACCCGTGTCAAATTTTTACTCGCAAGATGCGCGCGCATCCAGCTCCCCTTTTTCCCGTTGTCACCGTCGGTCCCTTTACTAAGTGGGGTATTGATTTTACGACTTGTAATCCGCCTTCAACGGCAAATCACAAGTACATTATCGTGGCTGTAGACTACTTCACGAAGTGGGCTGAAGCCATGCCTACTTATAAGAACGACAGTGACACGGCAGCTTTGTTTCTTTTCAATCAAGTTATCTCAAGGTTCGGTATCCCAAGAGAGATTGTCACTGACCATGGCAGTCATTTCCAAAATCAGCTAATGTCCGAATTGGCTTTTAAATTAGGCTTCCGTCAAGAGCATTCGTCTCCTTACTATCCTCAGGCCAATGGACAGGTCGAGGCGGTCAATAAAACTCTTAAGACGATACTCCAACGGACAATCGATAAAAATCGGTCCAATTGGCACATTATGTTGTATCCGGCTCTTTGGGCATACCGAACCTCCGTTAAAACGGCTACTGGTTTTACTCCTTTTCAGTTAGTTTACGGGGTGGAATCTATCTTTCCGGTCGAATGTGAAATTCCATCTCTGAAATTGGCTGTCGAGCTTCTTCCTGAGACTTCGAGTCTCGAGGAGCGCCTAGTTCATCTGGAACATCTCGATGAGCAGCGTCGAGATGCCGCCACGACGAATGAGGCCCATAAGAAAAGGGTCAAAACTCAGTATGATAAGTCTGTCAGACCTCGTGTTTTTTCTGAAGGTGACCTTGTCTTGGTCTATGACCAAGATAAGGACGCCTTGGGGGCAGGCAAATTCAAGCCTATGTGGTACGGTCCTTTCATTATCAAACGAGTCTTAGAAAAAGGATCGTATGAGTTAATTGATTTCGAAGGAAACAAGCTGGCGGAGCCCCGAAATGGGCTCTATTTAAAGAAGTATTTTGCTTAGTTTTACCAGGCAATGGCTTCTTTGTATTTTATGTATATTTGTACATATCTTATCGAGCGTTTTCTGATATCAGCACTTTTGGTCTGCTTTGGCAGGTGTTGATGGATGATTTGGTTTATTTTGGATTCGCCGATGGTGCTAGTCGGCACACTCGGAATCTTGCTTCCGCAGCTTGGGTACTTTATTACCCAACTGGTCAGTTGATGACATCGAGAGGCGTGTGTATCGGTCCTGCTTCAAACAATATGGCCGAGTATACAGCTGTTATCAATTTATTATCCGAGGCAATCTCTTACGGGATCGACTCGTTGGTAGTGTATCTTGATTCTCAATTGATAGTGTCTCAGTTAAATAACATTTATCGGGTTAGAGATCCATCATTATATCGCCAATATTTAAGGGTGAGGTTGTTGCAAAGATCATTTATTTACATTAATTATTTGCACATTCCAAGATCTCAAAATTGGTTAGCTGATTCTATCGCTAATCAAGCATTAGACTGGCATATCAATCATTCATCATCATAAAATCATGCATCAAAAAGTCAAACTGTATATATATATATATCACAAAGCGTCTCGAGTGTACATATGTGTGTCCAAAAATATACAAAATTGGGACTCAAATGCCCATAATCATGTCAGGCATATCTAATGCCTCGGCTCTGGATGAGCAGCTAAATAACTAACTATAGCATTGGCCACGCGCCGAAAAACGCGAACCCAGTCACGTGGCATCCCAACCACATGACGCTGCATATCTGGAGGAAGGTCCTCTATCTCGGCCATCGGTACTTGATAGCTCAATCTCGCCAAGTGTCGCTGGACGTTGGCGAGGGTCCTTTCCGCATCCGCAGCCGCCTCTTCGGCTCCTCGGCCACGCCGTCCGTGCCGTGGGAATCCATCTGGTCGCACAGGCCCAATGTCTGGAACATGATCATCATATCAGTCATTTGAATCTCATCAAAAAAAATATATTTTTCAAAGTTCATCATTATGCTTGAAAAATCCTAAAAATCATAAAATCATAAAAATCAAAAAATCTTACCGATCTCGCCCCATGCTGCATCTGGTGGCAGCACTAGGTCAGGATCTCCTCGGAAATCCAGTCCAGCATAGGGGTAGTCGTCTATGGCGATGATCTGTTGCTCCCACCAAGCAAAAAAGTCGTCGTCGAATGCATTCCTGGGCACTTCCCCACCCCCCAGACGTTTCATCAAGTCAGCCCACCGGCCCATACGTGGATCACGTGGACTACTGATGGGAACTGCTACCCTGGGGCGGAGTGCAGGAACCTTCTCGAAGAAAAATGTGCATAAAATGGTTCCGTACCCAAAGTTCTTGGTCTGTCCCTTCCTGATAGAAGCAAGCTGCTCCTTCATGTTGGCAAGTAGGGGAGTACACCAGTCAAACACCGTGGTGAGACAGTCCACTGCTACGCTCATGTTTACTCGTGATGCCTGATGTAGCGAGGATGACCCGTTCACTCGAGCTATGGTGAACAGGATTATCCGCAGTGACAAACTCGCCACGTGTGGGATCGAGATCTGACTCCCGACCTTCCGATGACCTGGGCAGTAAAGTTGTACATAGTCGTCTACGCTGAGACTATTCCGGGTCCTGCCCCGGGAGTGGACTACCTCTCCCCTTCGGGAAAGGCCCGTAATGAAATATATATCTTCCACTTCTATCCTGAGTGGCATTTGATCAATCATAAAAGCTTCTTCCTCGACATCCCAATAATCAATAAGTCTCTCGAGCAGACGCACATTTGCTTTCATATTCGGCAACTTAAAGAATTTTAACAATCCGCACCCCCGTAAGGCATCTAATGCCTCATCATTCTCCATAACTTCATTATCTACAGCTGAGTGCTCTCTTTCACGCCATGTGAGAGTCATCCTGGAAGAAAAAATCAATTTCATCCATTAGTTTTTCGTATAAAAATTTTTCGCTGCGCACACGCGGTTTACCCTATACACAGTCGCGTGTAGGGCCGTCGTATACGCGATTTATATACATCCAACCCGCGTGTACGCTGCAGAGCAATTTTTTGCAAAAATCTAACGGTGAAACATTAATTAAACTTCCTAAAAACTATCACAATTGATTGCAAGACAAGTTTAGTGCTTACCTGGAAGTTTTCGGCAAGTTTGAACGGTTGAATAAGTCACGGGGAAAGTTTGCTCCTTTTGCTCCACAATTTGCTCTCCAAGTCAAACGGTGAAAATGGTAAGTCCAAAATTTCTTTTTATAAGTTTGAAAATGCAAAATTTTTTCAAAATTTTATTTTGTTTGGTTTCATGTCACTTTTAACTTGGGAGCTTGGAATGTCGAGATTGAGTTGTTTTTCAGGACATTTTGGACATTTTTCGACGGTTCGAGACGGTTCCATGACTGCTGACCCGTCATGGCAGGTATCGTGTTCTCACTGGCATATAGGTTAGGGACACCATTTTTCCGTTGCATTATGCATTCTAGCCTCCATTTGACCGATACATCTGCCGTAGGGTCGACCCCATCATGTTATGGTTCGCAAGCCATTTTCACTCGCCGATTCTTTAAATCATGACATGATGGTAGAGCCATCCTTTTACATGGGCATCCTAGTTAGCACCTCACTGACATTTGTTGCCCATGCTGCTTCGTTTTGAGTAGGCTCGGGAGTCCTCTGTAGTTCCGCCATGACTTATGCGTTGAAGACTCATTCTTTCTTGCTTCTTCGCTTCGTTCTGGCCTTGTACCCTAGAGGCTCCTATGTGTGTTGAGTTGTACTTCTGCATTGCATGTTGACCATTTGCACCTTTTGGCCTATAGCCGGCTTCACTTGGACTCGTGTTTAAGCCCACTTTTGACCATGACGACTGCAAAAATCAACCTTGCATACCCTTGACCTCTGCAGCTTGGCGTACCCAGATCCGTGGAAGGAACATACCTCTGAGTGTCACTGACCAGTTTTTCACCTCCCTGCATTGAGCATAGGAACGTTCCTTTCCCAGGAACTAGAGCATCTGTTTCACCGACACTCGTTCTTTCCACTGTACCATAGCATTCTTTTATTCTTTTTCCGGCTTATCAGAAAAAGACAAAAAAATTAAATATTCCAAAAAGAGCGGGAACAGGGACATTATTTCCATTTATGGTTGGCAGCTAGAGTCAGTCGTGTCGCCCTTGAACAAAGCACTCAAAACAAAGTCTCCTCCGCATGGGTGGGATTTAGTTTGACTTAGGTAAGCCATAACCTTGTTATCGAGTCAGTTCTCCCCCGATTGGTTATCTCTTCCAATCATATGGAGGGTTCGTTCGTGCCTCCTGCATGACGAACTTATACAGATTCATTATATGCTGCCACATAGTCACATTGAGTCGTGCTTTTGTTCAAGGGAAGTTAGCCTGAGTCGGCCTTTCTGCGGTGTCTCTTGACTCATTTTTCAGTCGGCCATCCCTGGTTGTCAGTGTCATGTCTATCATCACATCAGTTATATTGGTCCTTCACTCGTGCCGGTTTGAGAAGGTCCCCATTGACTTCTTGCTGGCGGGTCTTGTCCTTATCGACGACGACACATTGCTCTGAGGGCAGACCTAGAGACCGCACCCTGGCCCTATTTTCATTATTGATAGGTCACCTTGTGCTCAGCATCGATCAGTATCATGGGTCTTTGACTGAGTGGTTTCCCTTGTGTTCGACATCAGCATACATTATCACACATTGGGATTCGTGCAGTACCTTGGTTTCCATTTGACCCTATTGGTGGATACCTCGCCTCTGTGTCAGCTTTCATTATTGGTTGGTTCAGAGGGTTTCTGCCGTGCGCTAGCCACATCTTGTGTACGCCGGAAACGTACTTCGGTTGGGTTACTACATCTTTTTCGTCCGATTCCTTCCACATTATTGGCCTACGGGTTACACTCGCGCTAGATTGATGGAGGATGCCTTAATGCCTTCCTTCTAGCGGATCTTTCCCTATCGACTCCGACTCATTGCTCTGGGGCAAAGATCTAGAGTCCATTTGGCAGTACCTTGGGGTTTGCAGTCATTAGTGGCAGATTCCTCGCTATCGACAGTGGGAAACCATCATTGTCTCCTGATTGATAGATTCTTACAGGTGTTCGACTTCAGCTCATCTATTCACACTTGTTAGATTGTACTGGGTACCTTGACGCTCATTATCATTATCGGTGAGTAGTCTCGCGTTTGTTAACGGTATACATCAATGACCGGTAATCAAACGATTTCTCACATGGTCGACTTCAGATCATTTATTCCCATGGTGTAGAAATGTACCACGGCGGTCGGTGAAGACCTCAGGTTGTATCAGCATTCATTGGTTCACTTGACAGTTGCTCCTGTTGCTGCTAGTTGATACCATTCCACCTTATATGTTGCAGTCAGTCATGGCGACATTCTATATGCTGGCACCTGAGTTTGCAGTGTAGTACCATCCTATTCCATCACGTTCAGTTGGTACCTTATGGGATCAGTCTTTGATTTCAGTGATCCGTTGCATCTTTTCAGCATCATTGACAGTTTTATATGTGATATTCAGACATGTACTTACTCATTATGGTCAGATGATCCATTATGTATTTTACAGTCATTTATACTTGTATACTTAGTGGATCCGCTTGTACTTGATATGCGGACATGCTTTACTTTTCCTGAGCATGGGTATGCCCGCCTCAGACAGTGTTTCTTTCTGATCTCCTTTCGGTGGCTTGGCAGGCTGAATTCTGGTGAAGTCCTCCTCGGTTTTTCGGCAGAGTTCCTTTCCTTGTACTTACTTAATGTATTTCGGCCATCATGTTCCCCTTCTGACCTCATACATTAGGGGGCATCTGTTATAGCTCCAAATCTCACTCTTATGGTTTGTGATGCTGCACTTATGGCCTAGGGCAACCCCTCCTTCCAGACCTGGTCCAAAAATTTAAAAAACAGTGTTTTATTCCCTGTACGCGACTTTGCCCTGTGTTAAACGCGTGTACACGCGGGTCTGTCATACCCAACCCGCGTGTATCTATTAAAACACTTAAAAAAATATAATTTCCTCTTTTTCGGGCGGTGATCGCGGGTTTACCTGCTGGATCACCTGTTAGTGCCCGTGGCCCAACTGTTCCCAACCAACTCCTAACTAAAAAACTACTTTGGAGAGGGTATAAAAAGACATCAAAGGGAAGGCCAAGGGGAGAGAGAAAGGAGAGCAAGATTATTATGCTGAGATTTTTCCCTTAGACCAGGTCTGAAGTCCTTGGTGCATCCTGCACTTCCCCCATTTTGCATAGGAAACCCTTGTTTCCATGTGTATTGGTGATCATTCATCCTTGACATCATCATTGAGTAAGACTTGGAAGGAGCTCTTGTTGAAGGCTGGAGGCTGGAACGAATCCGGGAGGAAGCTTGCTTGGAGCCTGTTGAAGGTGTTCAGGTGATATCTGTCCGATATATGTACTTTATTTGCCTTTATATATAAAGAAACACGTCTTTGTTCCCGAATAATCTTTCTTTATGCTTATGAGATTCTTGTGTTGAATTCTTATGAAAGTAGTTACTTAAAGATTATTTATAACTAACTTTATAGCATAAAGATGATTTATACATAAACTTCTATACATGTACTGTTGTGTTCTTTGATTTGTTTGTCTGGCAGGTCAGAGAAAGAAGAAGGGAACTCCAAGAAGGGTTTGCACCCTAACGGTCTTCTCGGACGTAGGACCTTAGGTATGTACCCTAAACATTAGAATTTGCTTAAAAGTAAAAAAGATGGCTGTGTGTGTGTGTTTCTTTGTATAAGCAATTTTCAGTCTGGTAGAGTCTCAGCCCAAAGGACTCTAGGGGTACTTTCCCTTCAACCATGTGGCCGTCGCTCCTGTGCAATCCTTCACCAACTGTGCTTCTTCCCAACGAGTCAAATACTTTGTCACAGTGATAATGTACCTTGCCCCTATCTTCCCTTATGGCTGAATGGGTCCTACAAAAGCTATTGCCCACTTCTCGAAAGGTTGCAATGTCATTTGTGGATCCAAAAGCATTTCATTCCTCCGTGATGGTCTACCTGTTCTTTGACATACATCACATGCCTTGCAATATACTTTTGAATCCTGATGAAGGGTTGGCCACCACAACCCGGCACATAGAATCTTTTGTGCAGTTGCTCTCCCTGCATAATGTCCTCCCACGGCGCCCCCATGAAAGTCCACGAGGATGTTGCTTCCTTAAAACTTAGGTACATACCATCGCAATATCTCATCAATCCCCACCTTGTATATATGCCCAACAATGACAGATAAATCTGTTGTGCGCACCACTAATTCCTTCTTTTGCTGGACAGAGTATTCTTCCGGTGCAGTTCCTGTTGTTAGGAATTGTATTATATCCTCAAAATGACCATCTGCGATGCATACAACAAAGTTGAATGTCAGGTAATCCTTCCTCCAAGTTAGTAGGTTCCTCCCAAGTTTCGATGCATGATAAACGGTCTAGTCCCACATTTAATCATCCAGGTTTCACAACAACTTCAAAATCATACTCTTGGAACAATAATAGCCATCTGCAGATTCACCCCCCCAACACAGCCTTATTGATCAGGTATTTCAGCGTGGAGTGATCCGTATACATTTTAAAATGGCCTCCTAGCAAGTAGTGCAGATCACTCTTCCCATCGTACTTGTCTTTCAGTTGCATCTTAGGCTTCCCAATCATCAAAGCTTCCCTTGTGCGTACCCCACCATCTTGCGAGCGTAACACGTAGTCCTTGGTCCAAGGCCCGAAAGCACTGCTTTTCTAGTAACTCCCTTTCAAATGCATCCAAAAATATATCTACCTCATTCAGCCCATCATAAGTAGGCAGAGTTCTTACCTCTTACAAGACACAGCACAACGACCGGGTCATCATGTTGCAATTCAGCATAGTTACTTCATGTAATTGATTCTGCTAGCATTCTATTTCTTCGTTAGAATCCGAAGTGCAGGAACTCTCACAATCCCATGTAATCCATCCATCCATGGTGGGATTCACCCAATCTTGGTCTCACGCTATTATCTTATAGATGCAGTCCAGATCATCATCACTCTCATAATCATAGACTGGTTCTGTATAGTGCGATCCTTCAGCAGGATCCAAGGGTATTATTATGCGCAGCGAATTTTTCTTCAGATTTATTACACCATTCATATTAGTAGCCCAGTCAATTCCCAGGAGCGTAGGGTAGGGATTTTTGTCATCTACTCTGTATTACTTCAAAATATTTCAGTGTGCTCGCTCCCTCAATATCCACAGTCACCCCCTGTAGCCACCCCATGGGTATGATATTCTGTTTATTCGCCATCCTTAGCTGAATCAGAGACCATTGCAGCGTAGGTCTCCCCATTCGCTCCCAAGTCTGCTTTGGTAGGACATTTGCATCTGACCCCAAGTTCAAAATGACCTAATCCATTTCATACTCCCCTATTTGTGCGGTCAATCTCATCTCCCGTCCCGTCCTTGTTTTATGCTTGCCAATCTTTCGTACCACATGTGGCTCACCTAGGGCAGTTCCAGTGCATCTACTGATGAGTTCTTGTAGCCCTTTTACAACCTTACTGTTGCACAGTAACTTCATACAGGTTTCCAGGAAAGTTGTGAGCATAGAATGGTCCATCTCCAGCTCAGGCTTATCTTTGCTTCCTGAGGTAGAGGCCTCAGCGAAGCTCTTCTTAGCTTCCATGAAGGCTTCAAGAGCGTGCTCCAAATCGAACTCAGCCTCTTTCACTGGGGCTTTGCGAACCTAGGTATTGTCTTCTGGTTGTTTCCCCTTGTCATCTCCTGTCGTGATTCCACTCCTGAGCACTATATTTACATTCGGATCTTCCTCACGCGGCATAGACCTCATTATCTGCAGGTTTTGAGTCAGGGGGAAGTAGTAGTGCCCCTTTGTCACGTATCCTAGCTATTAGCGTAGGACAATATTTTGTTTCATGATCAAACAACGTGCAGTACTTGCATGACAGACGCATTGGATTAGTGCAATCGCAGGCATAGTGTCCTGGTCCTTTGCAATTGTAGCAAATTAATTGTCCTCGACCTCTACCAGGTCCTCCTCTGCCTCGGCCTCGTCCGCGTCCCTGAAATCTTGTCTGCACCATCCATGCATTCTGGTCAATCAGATGCATTTTGGCCTGAACTCTGTAGGCGAGAGTTCTATTCATCATCATTTCATAGCTCCTGCAAGTACACTCATCATGCCCTACTGACCTACAAAATTTGTAGAACAACTGTTGCAGTGCTTGCACATACTTCTGTAGCAAGTGACAATTATCTGTGGCATGTTTTCTTGCTACATGATAGATAGCGCACCATAATGCAGGCCCCGCGCTAAGTCCTGCTTGAGCCTCTGGCCTTAAAGGCATTGGTCCTCCTCCTGCAATGTAGGTTGCAAAGACCAGGCAATGGTCTTTGTCATGATCTTGACTCTTGCATTTCAATCACCATACCTCCTCGCGTATCTCTGGCCGAACCATCCTGTCCTGCTTCAAACCTTGGATCTCAAGGCACATATTTTTCAGCTGCGCATGGATCTGTTGGACTCCTAGATTAGGATCGTGCATTAGAGTCTCATGTAGTCTCATTGAAATCTCCAAGGCCTCTACCTGAGTTGTTATCTTCTGCTACGACAATGCACTCCTTAAGTGTGGTAGTAGTGAAGCCACAAACCATTCGCGATGTTGTCCATCTATCAAATTCATGTTGGCTTCACAGATTGTACATTTCAGCCTCTGATCTAGTTCCCAAGGCATCTCACTTGGTTGCATCGCGATCTATTTGAATCCCACAATCAACTACGCCTAAGATTTAGGCCTTCCAGATTCCCTATTTAGTGTTGCTTGGATTTCTGCTGCTCCAGCATTCGGGTTATCATTAGATTACTTAGTATACCAGGTTAGCACGCAATCTTGTAGGGTGCTAACCAGTGTCACTTTCTTTATATGATCATCCGTAACACCTTGAGCTTCCCATACAGCCTTTGCAACGAACCAGAATTGGTTCGCATCCTTGTTTCCCAAGCCTCTGAACAAAGGAAACTTCACTGTGTTTGCCATACTGAATCGTGGTGGAGGCAGAGGTCGTACAGGCGAAGTTGGAGGTGTTGTTAATGAAGTCAAAGGTGGTGTGGGCGAAGCTGGTAATCGCGGGAATCCTTGTCTTATTAACTGAATAGCACTTCATGTAGAAACCTTCAATATCGCTTCTTCGTCCCTTTGCGGAGGTGTAATCAAGGGGCTATACTCTGGACCCTTATTTCCTTTGTTCCTGTAAGTTTTTCCGCTTCACGTAGTCCTGAACATCAAGGTAGCTGCATAACTCGTTTTTCGTACAACAACATTTTAATCCAAGTATTCAAAGATTTTACGTATTTACCTCGTGGTCCTTTGAAAAAGCATCGCTCCGCATCGCTATATTTGACTGAGATTTCGACCATGAATTCAGTCATAAATCCTATTATGACACGATTGAGCCAATGATAAACAACACAGACGATTTTATCCTCTGATGCTTCCAAACTTTGCACTAGCTCTAGGGTCCACACAATAGGACAGTCAAGTTTCCACCTTCCTTGGCTATCCGCTAGCTTCGTGATCCACTTGTACAACTCAACTGAAAAGGAGGCGAAAAATATTTCATGGATCTCCATATACAGGTATCATTCCAACCACTTTTCTTTTGATAGTTGAGGGTTTCTGTTCTCATGTGCCACAAATTCGTGGATCTTTCTATCGAACCAATCTCCAATCTCCTTCTTAGTTGGATTCCAGTGATATGACATCACACATCTCTTTTGCAGATTTCAGTCCTGGCAACGGAACCATTTGTTGGATTGAGGGGGCCTGACCCAGGTTCAACTTTAGTTAGCCAAACAAATCCCTACACTACTGGCCCTTTCGGCAGTAGCCCGCAGAGCGTGGACTGAAGTCTCACTCAAAGCCGTATGGGGGGGTGTTGGAACCAAGTTTCCGCACCCTTGAGATGGTTGTGATGTCGATTTATTTTGTCTATACTTGCCTTCGCACAGGTTTCTTAGCCCTCTGTTCGAACCTTCAGTACCTTTGCGAAAGGGTACAATTGGTTTCCGCATAGCACTAACCTGCAGCTCAGGGACTTTCGCGCTGCTACGGTAGTGAACTGCAATATCTCCTAAACTAGGCTAAGTGTCTTACTTATCTTATTAACCGATCTTAGTTAACTTCGTGTAAACAGATGTTCTTACTTGCATTCACTTAACCAACACATTTACATACATTCGTGCATCATATAAGTATTATAATTGAAATTCATACTCGACATAACAAGATGCATAAACAGGAAATAAAGACAGAAATTGTAGAATACTTCTCTTTATTGATAATTCCGGACAATTACAGACTCAACCCACCCTGCACACTCAACTACAAGGGTCCGTGCACTCAACTGCAGACTTCTACCCTAGGCCTCTGTGCACTCAACTGCAGAGCCTCTACCTACGCTAAGACTTAGACTTCTTGCTCTAAGCTATGACTCTCTTCCTCTTCATTGCTTTTCTATCTACTTAGAGCTTAGCTCTTTTTATATAATCCCATCATCTGTGGACCATGGGTATATCTTTTATAGCCGACATTACATTTCCAAAATAAGGACAAACAACCCTATGACTCTTTAACACCTATGCGCTCCACGACCACAAAATGTGGAGTCTTTACACTTGGATTACAAAATTTGACCAAAATATGGGCTTTTAGCCCCAAAGCAACTCTTGGGGGATCTCGTGCCCAACGAGCATCTGTGGAAGCCAATGTGTAGGGCCATTCTAACCTCGACCTGCCATCCCAAACTTTTATTCTGAAAGGAAATGAACATCAAACTATATTGAAAACAAAATGATGACTAGCTAAGAAAATAAAAGGGAATTATGGTACAAGATCGGGCTAGCAACCTTGGGGCTTCTAGGTAAAATATAACTTAATGTCTTGGTCATTCAAAGGGAGGGGTTCAAATCGCCCTCCCAGGGTCTGCAACTTAAAGGTGTGCTGACCAATTGTCTCTTTTATTTGGAAGGGGCCAATCCACAAATCTTGGAACTTGGTGTGTTTTCCCATGTCCTCATGGGCCCTATCCCATTTGAGAACCAAATCCCCCACACTAAATTCACAAGTCCCTACATACTTCTTGTTAATCCAGTTTTTAATCCGGGCTTGGTGAACGGAAATTTTCTCTTTGGTCTTTAGTCTCTCCTCTTCCAATCTCATGAGTGTGTCAATACGACTATGTATGGTAGGGCACGGGGCACCTTGTGACTCTTGAGCTAGTTTGAGGGCCGCGAGGTACAGGTTAGGTAACAATATGGATTCTTTCCCATAAACCAGGAAGTAGGGGGATGTGTGAATGGATGGTTTGGGGGTAACCTGGTCAGCCCACAAGGCGTTACTGAGTGCATTGTGCCAATTCCTTTATTGAGAAAGTAGGGTTTTCTTGAGGATGAGAATGAGGTTTTTATTGGTAGATACTGCTAGGCAATTCCCCTGAGGGTAGTAGTTCGCTGAATGTTTTAACACGATACTATTTTCCAAAGCAAAATCATACAATTTTAAGGATGAAAAATACGTAACATTATCAAAGAAAAGTGAGGTTGTGACACCAAACCTGGCTATGATGTACTGATTAATGAAATATATTACTTCATCATCATTGACTTTCTGTAACAAATTTTTTTCTACCCACCTAGTGAAATAGTCGGTGGCCGTGAGTATATACCTGTGTTGTGTTGATGACATTGGAATGATCTCACCTATGACATCCAACCCTCATTGCTGGAAAGGCTCTTCAACTGCTACGGGTTGGAGTGGAGCAGATGATCTCCCCTGCCTTCCTCCGTGCTTCTGGCAGATGGGACATTTCCGAGCTTAGGCATGTGCGTCCTTGAACAATGTGGGAAAATAGAAACCCGCCTGCATGATCTTGTGGGTAGTGATGTCGCCCACATAATGACATTCTGCGGATCCATCATGAAGATATTTCAGCACTCGTTGAACCTCATTGTATTCCAAACATCTTTACAGTATGTCGAGGTGGTTCTTTTTGAAAAGCTTTCCATGAACCATTTGATATGAGGCGGCTTTAAGCCTAGCGACTCTCTTCTGCTTAGCGGACATGGTCTCAAGTAGAGATCCTAGCACTAGGTATTGCCTTAAATCAGAGTACCATGAAGAGGAGTCATGTGAGCTGAGTAGTTCATTTTGGTACATTTCAATCTCATGTTCCCAACCTTCTATCTCCGAAACCAGTTGATCCGCCTCTGAGACCTATTGATCTGCTGCCTCAACAGTTAGTTTACAGATTTTGTGTCCTTTCACAGTGTGAGATGGTTTCAAATCCAAATCATACTCCTGGAGGGAGGTCATCCAGTTGGCTCTCTTCTCACCCAGCCCCTGTTGGATGAAGAGTGATCTGATGGCCGAGTGTGGGACCATTACTGTGACGCAGTTTTTTAGGATGTATGGTCTAAAGTGTTTCACTGCTTTATAGACTGCATATGCCTGCTTATCAATGCCCGGGTAATTTAGTTCTACGCCTTGTATCCTGGTACTCATGAAGGATATAAGACGTTCATCGCGGTCACAATCCTTTTGTGTGAGGACCGCGGCCAAGGACGAGTCTAAGGTGAAAGTGTATAGGATGAAGTCCTTACTGAAATTTGGGCTAAAGAGGGAAGAAGCCTCAACGATCATTGTTTTGATGTGATCAAAAGATTCCTTTTCTTATTGATTCCACTTGAAAACTACATCTTTCTTTATCATATTCTGTAAAGGTTTGACAATTTGCACAAAATCTCAAATAAATTTGCGAAGAAAATTAATTTTACCCAGGAAAGATTGCATACCCTTTTTGGTGCTCGGCTGAGGATTCTATGCTATAGAGTTCACACGGTCGAGGTCTATGGTGATTTCGTATTTGGTGATGATGTGTCCGAGTAGGTTGCCTTCGAAACTGTGAATATCCTCTTTTTTTGGGTTGGGAGAGATTCCATATTTCCGGCATCGTTCGAAAATATATCTCAAATGGTGAAGGTGGTCAACCCTTTTCTTCGAGAAAATGGTGACTTCGTCAAGGTAGACCAATACGCTCTGACACATTAAACCTCAGAACATGATATCCATTGCTCTCTGGAACGTTTCCCCATCATTTATTAGTTCGAAGGGCACACAGCAAAATGCAAACGTTCCACACTTTGCTCGGAAAGTTTTTTGATTCAATCAGGTTTAGCTACCAGGACTTGATTGTAGCTAGAGAAGCCATCTAATAAGGAAAAGACTTATGATCCTGAGACAGTTTGGAGGATCTACTCCATGTAGGGAATCAGGTAGTTGTCTTTATCTGATGCACGATTGATGTTCCAGAAATAGACGCACAGAGGTATTTCTCCGAAATTCTTTCGTATTGGAACTAGATTGGATACCCAAGTAGAGTGTATGATCTTGAAGATGATGTGAGAGTTTAAAAGTTTCTTGAGTTCCTTTTGAATGGGGTTCTAATGTGGGATGCACTTTCCTTAGTTTTTGTTGAAATGGTTTGGCCCCTTCTTTTGTAGGGATGACATGCTAGATAATTTGAGTATCATATGTTTTCAAGTCATCATATTTCCAAGAAAAAATATCGTGATACCTTTTCAATAGGCTGGTGAGTGCCTGTCTTTCTTCAGGGTTGCATCCTAGCCCTATTTTGACACACTTGGGGTTAGATTCGGTCTCGAGGTTGATTTGTTCGTGCGAGAGATTGGAACTATGAGTCTTGGTGTTCGGCGGGCCTTGGAACAATTTTGTAGTTCGAATAATTTCTCTAACATGACCACCCCCTTAGGTATGGGGTTTCCTTTCTGCGAGTCTACTTCTTCTTGTAGGGACCTCTCATGTTCTTCTTCGTCAATGGTTGCGTCTTTAAATATTTTTGCACTTGTCATGAACTCCAGAATCTATTGGTCATCATTGAAAACATGCAAGTTAGTTATGTTATTAGGGACTGTCGGTTTATGCATAATTTCAATAGAAAATATGTCCCTTAAGGGGCATGAATCTAGTTGTTGCATTAGCTAAAGTGTTAGCGACAAAATTATTAAATATAGGGACAGAAATGATATTGAAATATTTAAACGAGTTTATCAAACGCCATATCTATTGTTGTTAATTCTTGAGGTGAGGGGAAGAATAGTGAGTTGTATTGCATACCTCCTTGCAATGATTTTAGAATCCCCGATTACCTTTAGACAATCTGATTTTAGATTGATGGTTTTTTTTAGGCCAAGGAACAATGCCTCATACTCTGCAGTGTTGTTGGTGCATTCGAACTATAATTTGCAAGAAATCAAGAATCTAGTCCCTTTAGGGTCTAGTAGGACATAACCTACTCCAACTCCGTCATGAGTCTTGGATCCGTCATACTATAATGCCCAGATTATGGCACTAAGGGATGGGGTGATTTGGAGTATGCATGTTCAAGGCGCAGATTTCATTATTATGCCTTGGGGCTTGCATTGGAAGTTACAACTAGGTATCTGGGGGAACGATCTATGTCCGAGGCTGATGGCAACCAAAAAGGATCTCGAGAAGACACACCCGCAGTTCTTCTTAGGCGTAGCTGATTGGTTCGTTAGTGCCGTTGGAATTTCTAGATTCTATTTTTAACATTTCTTGTTGTTATTTTCAACACTCCCTCTCAACAAGAAAGGAATTCAACTCAATCATGATCCTGAACCTTTGGAATGTTATGCATGCAACACCTCTCTCTAGTGTTGTTGCTAAAACAACTCCAGAAACAAAAAAAATATCCAGCCTGAATCAATATGATGCATCTGTCATAAAAGTCTCTGACCGTTATTGCCTCTGTCGACTAAAAACTCTATGCTTCTATTGACTCTTCCTTTCTGCACTGTTGTTAACCCTTCTTTGTGCTCTTAAGTATATGACTACTCTAGCGTCTGTCACTCTGATCTCTAACTGCATCAATCGCCACTGATTCCTCCCGCTACTATGTACTTTGGGTTCCTGTACGAAGGTACTATCCATGACATAAAACCTCTCAATGGACCCTACCCAATTTCATCCCTCTTGGGGATATCACTTCAAATTGCCCCACCTCACACCAGGAGGTATGGTTGCATGTGCTCCCTCAGCCCACTTGGCTCGAAATTCCCCCTACTGAGGTCTCGAATGAGTGGATACCTCCACTAGATTTCCTCTCTGCTTCTCCAATTGTGGCTGTTCCACAATTATCTGAGACTGCTTCTTCTCTGCTTGAGTGGATCTCTTCATTTTGTCTCCTCTCAGCTTCTCTAGTTGTGGTTGCTCCACAACTTCTTGAAGCTGCTTCTGAGGCTTCTTCTAGGGTTGCATGTTGAGAGGTAATTTACTCTCCCTCTCAACCACCAAGTCTTTAACCTTTGCCTTGCTCCTCAAGGCTTTGCATGAATCTTATACCTCAAGTGCATACAGTTTCTTGGCTAGCACTCCAATCTATTTCATATGTCTCACCGTCACGATTTTTTTTGGAAAAAGAGCTGATTTTAAGTCAACGATATCTCCCTCATTTGAGCTCCAATTCAGCCTATTGTTTTTTTGAATTTGGGTATTTCTCCGCAAGGAATCTAAATATTCTATGTCCTCCATCTCCACCATATTCATCATCTTCCTCATCATCTTCATCATCCTTAACATCTCAAATATCTTCCACTTCCACCACCAAAAGTGTCCATACTCATTCCCATGCCCCAAATGGAAAAAATCCCTTACTCAAATCAGACATTAAGTTTGAACTTCCCATGTACAATGGAGAGGTGAATGCAGAAAAGTTAGACAATTGGATTTGACAATTGGAGGTATACTACAAAATTCAGAACCTTCAAGAAGATGACATAAAGATCCAGTTGGCTTCATTGAGGCTAGAAGGAGCAACATTAGTCTGGTGGGAAGCAAAGACTCAAGAGGAAATGCGAATTCATGGTAAGATATCCATTTCTTGGGTTGAATTTGTTTCTGCAATTAAAAGACAGTTTTACCCTTTAGCCTATATGCAAAAAGCCATTATGAGTTGGTAGAATTTTAGGCAACTCAAAGGCCAAATAGTCCAAGACTATACCCAGGAGTTTAGAAAGAGGGCTTTGTTTTTAGGAGTAAATTTGAATTCCCATGATACATTGTTGAAATATATTGGGTGTTTACATTGTTATTTGAAACATATTATCCTTATGTTCAATCCAAGCAATTTGGATGAGGTATGTGTGCAAGCCATGCACCTTGAAGCAAGGGGAAAGAAAATTTAGAAAGAGGGTAGTAAGAAGAAGCTTTTCAAGGGTAAGGAGAAAGAGAAGGGGGGGAAATTAAAGGGAAAGAAGAATGCAAGTGTGAAGAAAGAAGGGGAGAAAACCATATTCCAACATTGTTCCAAATTTGGGCATGATGAAGCCCATTGTTGGAAATTACATCCCGAACTAAGGCCCAAGAAACAAAACAATAAGGGAAAACAAAAGACAACCGCTACCACATAACATGACTTTGGTTCAGATTCTAGTGATGAGACCAATATTTCAGCCATGGTCACAAAAGGGAAAGAATCTGTTGCAAGCACTAGTTCCTCAAATAGTCAAAACAACACTCCAAATTAAGAATCAAGAATAGATTTGTTTCATGTAAGGGTAATTTCGAATCATACAAATATTGATGCATTATTCGATAGTGGTTCACACTCAAAATTAATTTTAGAAGACTTGGTCAAAAATCTCAACCTTGAAATTGTACCTCATCATAAGCCATATCCATTGGGTTGGATAGTTAACAATGAAAACTTACAGGTTACAAGGAAGTGTTTGTTCAAGTTTGCCATTACTGAAAATTTCATTGATGAAGTTGAGTTAGATGTAGTTCCACTTGACGTCTCAAGAATCATTTTGGGTAGTCCTTATTTGTATGATAGGAAAGCAGTATTTTATTGCCATGAAAACAAATACTTATTGCTCAAGAATGGGGGTGGATTAAATTGTGAGAGCCCATTGCAAAAATCTGAACATTTCTTTGGTTAATGCAGGGCAGATGAAGAAACTAGTAAATGCAAGTAAAAATTTTGTGCTTCTCATGATCAAGAAAAAGAATGATATTGATTATGAATATTTTGAAGGTTGTGATGACAAATTGAAATCTGATTTTTTTGATGTGGTAAGCAAGCATGGTGCGATGTTTCAGGAACCAAAGGGGTTACCTCCCAAGAGGGGGATTTAGCATGAGATACAACTGTAGCAGGATGTTCTACTTCCAAACATCGGCATGTATCGCATGTCGATTATGGAGAGCATGGAAATCAAGAATAAAATTCAAGAATTGTTGAACAAAGGTATCATACACCCATCTACTTCGCCATGTGGTTCACCCATTGTTTTGGTGCCAAAGAAGGACGAGACTTGGCGCATGTGTGTGGATTTCCGTGCACTGAAAAAATTCATGGTAAAGAATCGTTATCCACTCCCAAGAATTTATGATTTTCTTGATCAGTTGAGGTATGAAAAGTATTTCACTTAGTTAGATTTACGAAGTGTTTATCATCAAGTTAGAATAGCTAAAGAGGACATTTGAAAAACCACATTTAAAACTAAATAAGGATTGTTTGAGTGGCTTGTTATGCCTTTCGGTCTTACAAATGCTCTAGCTACTTTCATGAGAGTAATGAATGATGTATTCAGACCATTTCTAGATGACTTTGTCATTGTGTTCTTAGATGATATACTCATATTCAACAAATCCAGAAATGAACATGTCATGCATGTAAACAAAGTACTTGATGTCTTGAGAAAATAACAATTGTTTTTTAAAGATGTCGAAGTGTGAATTTGGAAAGACTTATTTAGTGTATTTGGGACACATTGTTGGAGGAGGTGAGCTGAAGATCAAAATCTCTAAAGTTAAGGTCATTATAAATTAGCCCAAGCCCAATACAGTTACAAAGGTAAGAATATTTTTAGGGGAAGCACGATATTGGAGAAAGTTTATTGATAATTTTTCTTCCATTGCAGCTCCATTACATGCACTGACAAGTGTCAAGAAAGTCTTCCATTGGGGAGATGTACAACAGAAAGCATTTGATGCTTTGAAGCAAAAGACCAATTCATCACCGGTATTGGCTCTTTCAAATCTTAGATAACCATTCGAGATTCAAACAGATGCTAGTGATTATGCCATGGGAGCAGTTGTTATGTAGCTTGATAATCCCATTTCATTTCATTCTGAAAATTTTAATGGAGCTGTAACTAACTATCCCACTTATGAAAAAGAAATTTATGCATTGGTACAAAGTGTTAAAAAATGGAAACACTACTTGATGGGAAAAGAGACCATTATCCATACCGACCATCAACCATTGTAGTACTTACAGTGATAGTCAAAGTTGTAGCAGTCACGACATTTCAGATGGATGGGTTTTCTACAATAATTTCATTTGGTTATCAGGTACAAAAAGGGAATCTACAATAAGGTAGTTGATGCTTTCAAGGCCTATTGTAAATTCATCTGTTATACTCAAGCATAATTCTATTTTGCATGAAAGTTACATTGAGAAATATATGAATGATAGTGACTTTCAAGATGTGTATGCAAGCTTGAGTCAAGGAAACCAAATTGAAGAGTTGGATTATCATGTACATAACAATTTGTTGTATCATTTGGGAAAGCTGTGTATTCCATAGGGAGAAAGAAATAGTATCATAAGGGAGGGGCACACTTCATTGATTGCTGGACACTTTGGTGTAGGCAAGACAATAGCGAAACTCCAAAGGTATTGTTATTGACCACACATGTTTGATAATGTTTCTTGTTTCATAAGAAGATGTTCTTTGTGTGCAACAAGTAAGCCTAGCAATAGGAAACTTGGATTGTACACTCCACTTCCAGTACCTTCACGTCCATGGGAGAGTAACTCAATATATTTTGTAGGATGTCCTCCATTGTCAAGGAAAGGTCATGATTACTTGTATGTAGTTGTAGACAGGTTTAACAAAATGTGTATACTAACACCATGTAAAAAGAAAATTACAGCTGAAAAAACAACTCATCTTTTCTTCCAAAACATTTGGGTTCATTTTGGTCTTCCTTCTTCTATTTTAAGTGATTGAGATTCTTGATTTGTTGGAAATTTTTGGTCAAATTTGTGGAACATGATAGACACAAAGTTGAAGAATATTTCATCCACAAATAGATGGACAAACCGAGGTGGTCAACAGAATAGTCATTCACCTTCTTAGAGGATATTGTAGCAAACATCCCAAGTTGTGGGATGAACAATTGCATTACATACAACATGCATATAATAGGGCAAAGCATTATTCCACAAACACATTGCCATTTGAGGCATGTTATGGGTACCTGCCAATATTACCATTAGACTTCATCTTTGAGAAATATATCTCCATCGATGGTCACAATGAAATCGATAAGGAAAGGAAGTTCATAGAGAAAATTCAGTTGATACACCATACAGTGAAGGAAGAGTTGGAAAAGAGTCAAAGCAGCTACAAGGCAAGGCATGAAAAACACCAGGTTGATCACAAATTTCAAGTTGGAGATGAATTTTGGTTATATATTAGCAAAGATAGACTTCAATGGGAAGGTAAAAAGCCTAAGCCAATCCGTTACGGTCCTTTTAAAATTCTAGAAAAGATTGGTAACAATGCATTTAAGCTTGATTTGTCTCCTTATATGCAAATATACTCTGTTGTTAATGTTGAGAATTTGAGATTGTTTGAGCCTCCTTTGATTGATGATCAAGGAGAGCATGTTAAGCTGGCATCAATAGATGATTTCTTGGCAGAATATCTTGATGAACTTATGTAGGATATCATACTTGACAGAAGAATTAGGACTTCGAAAAGAGGGGATGTTGAATACCTTAGAGTGGGACTCAAGGGACAAAAGCCTTCTAAAGCCAAATGGTTGCAGACCGAGAAGGTGAGGGAGTTGTGCCCTCACCTGCTGAACAAATGATAGTATCCTTTGGGGTCCAAAAGGCTTCTAGTGGGGAGGAATGATCAGGCACTCTATATTTAGCTCAAAAATTAAAGTTTTCAGAATGGATTGAACCTGAATGACTGCATACATCTTGGAAAAATGACCATAACGCAACTCGTTTCACTAAAAATCGAGTTTATATGAGGAAGTTATTGAGTTCTGTTCACTTTGCTAAATAGGTGAAATTTGCAAAAAAAATGCCCAATCACTGCACAGTCAACAGTCTGCACCCCTGACATGGCAAGTGACTAGGAAGGGTCAACTTGGTCAACATTCAATCATATCTCGCCAAGTGTCATAGTGCGATTGTTTGTAGTTGGTGATGTGGTAGGTGCGTTGGTGTAGTTATATTGGTTAGTTTTGGACCAATGAAAGAATGCCATGTGGCAAGCCCAGAGGCTACCACATGGCACCTCACAATGGCCTAGGCAGAGAGCAGTTCAACAAAATTTATGTGGAGGTGTTGGGGTTCGACCCCGCAACCTCCCCTCTGCAGTCCAAACCTTCTACCATCTCCCTTATCATGGTTCTTGACCTTTATAGCACACCATGTATATTTAAACTTTACAAGTTTTTGGGTTGGTGGTTAGGGGAGGGACAACTCACAGGCCATCCCTCCCCATGTGAACACACCGTGGTTACTGCAAACAATTATGCAACGACTCCATAAATTGTCACCCCAACGGTTACCACAAAACATGTGAACATGCAATGATTTTTGCAAATGGTTTAAACAAATGGATCCATAAACCTTAAACTCCAATGGTCTTCATGCCATGTGAACACAAATCCAACTGTTATGGTGGATGTTAGTTGGACCTAGTGGCTAGTGCTATGAAAACCATGATGGTTACACCACATGTGACCCCACATAAACCGTCGACAGTTACGGTTATCCTAATTCACACATTTAGTGCTAATCCTCCAGTTAAACTCAAATTAACATTTAATTAAACTCTGAATTTAAAATGGCGGTGCTTTGGTGGAACCCACTAAATCTGACATTGTCACCAATTTTAGTAGCCTTAACTGGAGTTATTCCAGTTTTGGAGGAGTTTTTCTAGGAAAAGACTATTTGAGCCATAACTAGAGCAATTTTCGACCAAATTGAGCTCAGGAAAAGGTGTTCCTAGCTAAATTCGACATTATGAATACATTGGTGTAGGTATTAGCAGCAGTAGATTTTTGTAAACATACTTTTTTTCCCTATTGAGCTAATATAGAGTCCCAAGCCATTGAAGCTGGACCAAGGAGATGTAGCCCAGGAGGGGTGAACTTCTTCATCAAAACACATTGTTAAATGTTATTGTTGATAGTTTGCTATACTTTGAATTTCTGTTGTTCAGTACTTGCTTTTGAAGCTATTTTGTTCATGTCTATCACATTAAACTTGATGAAATTTACCAGTTTCAATCACCAAACAACCTAAGGAAATCTATGCACATGAAGCAATGAGAAAGCATGTGTTTATAAATCTGTAATTGAAATTAGCACAACAAAATTAACATTCAATAATAGATCAGTTGACAACCTCTTGTCAGTTCAGTTTTGGAGCTCTCTCTCTATTCTCTCTCTCTCTCATACTCTTTTACACTTAGAGTATTCTTGGAGCATTCTAGCATTAGGGAAAGAAGTAAAAAAGAAGGACAAGAAAGTGAGAGGATGCAAGTATCAAACAAGGAAGAGTGAGATTCAAGTGGCTATAATGAGATTACTTGCAGGTATCAAGTTGAATGTATGATTTTCTTACTAGTTTTAGCATGCATGATACATGCATGTGTGTTTTTTATTCTCTTGTTGTGACTTACACGAGTCTTTCCAGGCGTAACAGTGTCTTTAAGCACTGCCTTGCCATTTCTGGATAGTCATGGTGTGATGGGGTTCTCTTATTTTGGTTGAGAAATATTTCCGGATGGATTCAAGGCCAAGTGGGGTGGTCTAAATATTAATCACAAGGCCTAAGAATCCCTTGGTGGTATATACGGTAAAGCCTAGTTGTGAGTACCCTTGATTGGGCCTAGTAATCCCTTGACTGGTAATGGAAGGATACATAGTAAAGCCCAAAGGGTGGAGACCTCGTAAGCTTGGGAATCCCTTGATCGGTAATGGAAGGATACATGGTAAAGCTAAGAGGTGAAGACAGATAAATTCCTCACAATTTAGGTGGAGAGATATAAAGGCATCCATGTTTGTTTAGGGCCTAGTGATCTAGTGGGATTGCAGTAAACCCTGGTTATATTGATGAGGATTTCAGACCTAGGAATCCCTTGGTGGATATGCGTTAAAGCCCAAGGAAACCTTGATTGGTTCTATTGTGAGTCCCACATTCATGATTGGAATATGGCAGGAAGGTGATTAGATGAAAGAAAGATTTGGTTCAACCTAATCTATGGTCAGGTGGTTCATGGAAGTCGCTGACTTGGTTGGTTGATGCATACATTAATAAGAACTCCTTTTCCTTTGGTATTTCATGTGTAAATTTAATTGTTAATATGTGGTTTTTATGGCTGTTCTACTCTTGTTATTTTGTTGGTTATATGCTAGTTATAAGCATGGTTCATGACAGACTTTAGTTATGGCTCTCATCATGATTTTATTAGTACAATAAATGTGAATTAATATTGACCTAATATATGATAATGCAACTATTGTGATAAGGCATTTATTCTTCTTGAATATTCTCAGATAAGTATGATATCCCTATGCTCAGATATGTGGTTATGACCTGTAGATTACATGTTTGTGATATGTTTGACGAGATTCATATCATGGCTAGTAGGGTTTAGGTCAAGTTCTTGCACCAATGTTTGCATTAGTAGCTATAATTCATTGTTATTGATCAGTGATAGAAGTTTCATGAAGTTCTGGGCAGAGGCTTGATACCTAGCCCTGAAAGAGTGGCAGAGAATTTGTGGTCACTGGCTTAGAACTTCCTCAAAAAGGCCACAGTCGCATGCATGCCTTGTTGTGGAGGTGATTGGAGGGTCTCAATTGCATGCATGGATTGTCATGGGAGTGACTGGGGGTCTAACTTAGAAAAATGACAAGTTGTCTCAGGGGTTGCACACATGGAAGGGTTGGTTGTCTCCTGAAGGTTCTGTAGCTCCTCAGAAATGTCAGATTGGTTTTATTTTTTTGGTTCCACCTCCTTAACTATACATGGTGATTTGAATCACATCATAGTAACTCTTCGTCACATTTTTACCCCAGTGGACCAGTTAGCTTGGGTAAGTGTGGGAGGAGGGTGTTACAATAATGTTGTTTTTCCAAATTTTCACCTTTATCACCATTCTAAAAACCCATTTTCAGTCATTTTACTACAGTTTTTTGCTTGTCTATTATCCATATTGATGTGTTTCTTCATGAATGTGCCACATTAAAATTACATGTTAAAGTATCTAATTATCATTATTTTCCTTCATTTTTAATGAATTAGAAATGATTATTATTGGTTTTACTGACGATGGATTTCATTGTGTTGTTCCCATGGTTCCTATGTAGTTATTGTAATCAAGCTCTATGGTTGGCATATATATGAAACTCCTAGAGAAATTTTGGAATATGGGTTTTTATTCCTAGGGATGTTGACATGGATTTATGTTGCCTAATTAATACCCAAGTCAACTCCATTAGGCTCTAACTCATGATATATAATTTGGACAACTCATGCTAGGAAGAATTAGGTGACTAACTTCAGATGTGATTTGTAGAAAAACAAAGATCAATCTAGAAAAATTGTGTGATGGATTTTTCTTAGAACATCTCAAGGTAGGCGAAATGTGAGAAGTTTCTCCAAAAAAGTCATGGATTTGGAGCTACATGTCTTTACGACATACCTTTCTTGTTACAATATTTGGCTAACAACAGTCCAAACAGAGCAACCAGTTAGCAAAAAAAACAATTTTAGCATATCCCCAAATGGATTATATGCTAAATAAATCCTATGTAATCATATCTTCAACTAAGAATACATGAAAGGAAATATTTTTTGAATATATCCATGATTGATAGTTCAAACTTGGGGAAATTAGTTCCAATTTACCCCAGCTTTTTTCTTGTATAAATGTATGGGCATAAAGCAGGTTGGAGAGTGTTAGGCTAGGAAAGTGTTGGCACCATAATTATTTTAACAATACATATTGTATTTTTATTCCATAACTAATGCAATCTCTAGAAGTTTGTGGCTTGTCTATGAGTTGTCACCTATTAGATGTGATTTACTAGCACCCTACTAAGGAGGAAGGGCCCTTCGCTTTAGCAGGGATCACTATGTCAGTAGAGGTAATATAGTAATTATTTTAATTCTCTTGTAGGTTATGGCATTTTAATTCCTCCCATTTCAATTCATCACTGTTAGAGATTATTGCTAATATATTGATGTTACTATTGGATAAGTTAGCTTGTATAATATTTAATGCAGATTGTTCGTGTGCTTGTATATGTAGTCCTAGTTCAATCCTTACTAACTGCGTGCTTCTATAGATTTATAATTTTCTATAAGTGTGATTTTATTTCCAACATTTTGTGCAGTGTGTTATCTTTATGAAAGAAAGGGTTTGATTGTGTGGTTTTTGTGGATTGATTTCCATTCCTACAAGTGTGAAGAGTGACAACATGTTTTGGTTTGATTGTTTCCCAGTTCTTGTAGAATAAAGCTTAACATTAGGAATCATGCAATGCTAGTTATCAATTTCAACTTGCATACAATTTGCATGATAACCTTGAAATAAAAGACTTACCTTGGATGATAATTTATATATGAGTGAATTGATTTGTTTTATTAAGACAATTAATTTTCCCAGCATTTTGGTTCCATTATCAGGGAGGTTGTTGATTTTTCCTTATATCCCAGATCTAGTCAATGTCTAAACTAGATCATAAACACACTGATGATATACAACTACAGGAAATTTGCACAAAATAAATATAAAAATAGTGAATTAATGAAATACACATATAAATATGTGACCCAAAACACTTCTTATTAGTTAATCAACAAGAAATACATGGGGCTTCCATACTAGGGATCACGATCGTTTTACACCCTGATACAAGACTATTATACAACAATATACACTAAGGATTGAAGTCAACTCTTTTTTACTTTTAATCCACCCAACAAAAACAATGACAAAACAAATGAATTACTTGCTGATGTGGCCCCTTCACAACCAGCCCTTTCTATCCATATTTTCCTTTGATACCTGATTGTCCTTTCCTTCACATAGACATTAGAATCCTTTCTGGTCTCTATCCAATTATCTACTCACAATGGTTAGATCCTTCATACCTCTTTCATACATCAACTCCAAAATTAACAACTACTCACAGTGAACTTGTCACTTCAATTCATTGTATGAATTAGCCTTCAATATTAGATGTTTCATTGTCCTTCACCAAAAAAACTTTAGAAAATACACTCAACAATCCTCTACATAGCAAAACAACTCCTCTCTTACCCTTCACCAAATCTACTAAGGTTCTAAGGCACCTCAACCTATCTTCTTTAAGGTTCTGAGGCCACTTGGAATATTATCATTTTTCTGTGGCCTAATTAGACAACTTGCATCCTATTCCGAGGTCTTATATAGCCCATTGAAGTAGATTCTAGGGCTTCAAACCTCCTGGTATAGACAAAATACAAGCTCGACTTCCTAAAACTAGCAAACAAAACCTTATTTGGGTAGATTTTCCTTCACGCCTAGTATATAGAAACTCAACCTCCTCTTTACCCTTCTTCTTGAGAAAGAAAAGCACCACTCGAGCTCTCCTTGAAGATATGTGGCTCTTTGCTTGGCTTGTTCTCTTCATAAGATGAGTTACAATTATGTTGAATGACCTCTCATGGTCTAATATATAAATAAATCTCTAAATTATTGCCTTAGGAGCCCTTAGATCCATTTAGGTGTGTCCTCTATAATAATTAGAATAAACGATAATTATCTTTGGGTCACAATCCCATGAGCTTGGGTTCAAAATCCATGAGCTTGGGTACTAAGCCCACAAACTGGGTCAATCCTCACAATTCAAGTACCCTAGACTTGTGGGAGTATCTCCCAAGCTACACTTTTCAACAACGATTATTAAGGGTGCAAGACCATAACTAACATTGTTTCCTTTTAAATGCATTGTTCATGAGTATGTTAGATGTGTTCCTAGCTCTGAGGTGATATGGAAGTAAGACGAGAGGTAAGAACTTGCACATTGCTTCAACAAACTGAAATGGGCTCGACCTTATAAAGAGTGAGGAGTACACATGATATTCATTTCCTACAATTAGGTTTTGTTCCAACAAATTTCATTCAAAGAAGGAATTTTCTCCCCATGCACTAATCATGTGCTAATAGAATATCCTAGCTAGCAAAAGAATCTTGTTGAGCGAGGAAGGTGTTATAGATCTGATACCACTTGTTATAGATCTAACCCAAAAATATATGATAATAGAAATAAACCCAAGAAATAACAAGATCTGAATATAGATAAATGATTCTTTATTGATCAAACCCTTAAGGTAGGGCAACACCATACATTCACTCCTTAAGGAAGGAGAACACTCCACAAGCCATATTCCTGTTCATACAATATTCCTTGACATCCCTCAATGGGGAGTCTTTAACCTCTATATAAGCCTCATACATACAATACCATGGGTCATTACCATGGTTCCATCAATACCATCTATCTAATACCATGGGCTTATTACATTATTGCTAACTACTTGTGGTCCCTTACATGATACAGGTTAACCACCTTATTTATTACTATGGCCCATCCCATTATTACATTATTCCCTTGGGTACCTCCCTCTATACCCCATATTATCCCCCCTAGGTATACTACATTCCACTCCCCTTAACATGTTTCGTCCCCGAAACATACGAAGAACACAAATAATAAGATCTACTCAAAATAGTAGTCCATTGGTACCATGCACGTGCATCTAGCCATCCAAGAGAAAGGTGAACCCTCAATCCAACTGGTGCCTCCCTCACTTGAGATGGAAGTTGGCCTTGGTGGTTCTTCTGTGTTGATGTGTAGTAGGTGGATCATCGCTCCTCTCTATCTATCATGCAGGGGTTGTTGTCCTTGTGGCTAATTCATTGCCATCTTGTTGGTTGTTTTCTTGCGGGGTGATGTGGGTGATGATATGCTGAAGTGTTAACCAATGGTGTATCTTTCTTTAATTCACCACCTAATGGAGCCTGATTGGTATCTGGTACATGTTGCAGTGTCTTTTGTTGTTGATTATCTTCCAATATTACTTCAACCACGGATTCCTCATCTGATGTATCTGTACCTATAACATTTTCTGCTTCAGCGTCCTTGGACTCTACCTGTTTTTCTCGTACCAGGTTTGATGTTTGTGTTTGATTGTCTACCATCAAAGGCTCATCATCTGATGTGTAAGTGTCATTAGAGTTTTGTTCTTCTGCCTCCATAATCTCTGCTTGGGTCTTAATGGAAATATCCTGCAATGTAATTTTCTTCTTTTTATACCAGAGCTTCAGGAATTTCTTTTGCACATTAATATTGACAGTACCCACAGATTCCATCGAAGGATATCCCAAAAAAATATCCATGTTATCCATATTTGAAGTATAAAAATCACAATGCAACACATACTTATCCATAGAAAGATTCAAATCTTTATAAACTTGAACATCCTCATTATCAACTTGTGTGTTTTCAATGTGTTTTGCTGGAACTTGCAATTTTTTTGCCAAATTAACATTGATAAAATTATGCTTGCAACTAGGATTTATAGACACAATGATCTTCTCCTTCTGAATCAATCCATGAACCTGCAATAGGGAGATACCAATAGAAAATAACCCTTTAGGTTTCTTGGTTTCCTTCTTTCCTGCAAAAATAAAATCTTTGCTAGGTTGTGTGCCTGTCTGTCTAAGCTTAGTAAGAGGACCCAAAAAATAAGATTTACAGTCAAAGTGGTTAGAAATGAATTTTGTGAACATCTGCCAAGTAATTTTACTTGGATAGATTTAGAATGCGACTGCCACCATTGCCATCTTTCTTGGTCCAAGTAAATGGTTGCCACACGTAGTTTAGTTTCATAATCTATGATGTGTTCCAGAGTGAAATACTATTCCATTTGTGCTAACCATATTTCCGGTTCAGAGCCATCAAATTTGTACATCTTCATCGAATTCCAATCTAGGCACTGGAATTTCAGATTCGCACTGCAGTTGTCCCACCTTCACAAAAATTTCTGAAAAAGAGCTAATTTTAAATCAGTGATATCTCCCTCATCCGTACTCCGATTCGACCAATTTTTTTTTTAAATTGGGTATTTTTTCACAAAGAACTCAGATATATAATTAGATTCTACAAATATTTCCCCGGAACATATAGATCTGATCTACAAACTCGCCACCCCAAAAAATGTCTACAACACAGCTAATTTTTAAATCAACAATATCTACCTCATCCGGACTCTGATTCGGCTGATTTTTTTTTTCAAATTGGGTATTTTTTCACAAAAAAATCTAGATCTACAATTAGATTCTACAGATTTTTCACAATATCGTATAGATCTGATTCAAAAACTCGCTGCCCTGAAAAATGTCTTCAACAGAGCTGATTTTTAAATCAGCAATATCTCCCTCATCCGGACTCCGATTCGGTCGATTTTTTTTTCCAAATTGGGTATTTTTTCACAAAAAACTTAGATATGCAATCATATTCTCTAGATTTTTCACCATAACATACAGACTTGATCTGCAAAGTCGCCGCTCCAAAAAGTTCTTGCAAAAAGAAAAATAAAAATTGCTTTGCCCAAGAAAGTGCTCTGATACCACTTCTTATAGATCTGATACCACTTGTTATAGATCTAACCCAAAAATGTTTGCTAATAGAAATAAACCCAAGAAATAACAAGATCTGAATATAGATAAATGCTTCTTTAATGATCAAACCCTTAAGGTAGGGCAACACCATACATTCACTCCTTAAGGAAGGAGAACACCCCACAAGCCATATGCTTGTTCATACAATATTCCTTAACATCCCTCAATGGGGAGTATTTAGCCTCTATATAGGCCTCATACATATAATGCCATGGGTCGTTACCGTGGTTCCCTCAATACCATCTATCTAATACCATGGGCTTATTACATTATTTCTAACTACTTGTGGTCCCTTACATGATATGGGTTAACCACCTTATTTATTACTATGGCCCATCCCATTATTACATTATTCCCTTGAGTATCTCCATCTGTACACCATATTATCCCCCCTAAGTATACTACAGAAGGAATGTTTCTTCAAGGAATCTCTCAATGATGAGTTTGATAGGATCCTTAGATACTTTTGTTGAGATACAAAATTCATCCAATGGTGAAGTCACAAGGGGATAAGTTGATAATTTCCTTTAAACTTTAAAATTTTATTTCATTGGATATTTGTTTTTACAATTGGATGTGTTGTAGGAAAAATAGAAGCATGATGAAGTTAAAAAATAACTACCAATATTTTTCTCTAGTTGTAGGAAGAAGCACTCCCTCCGAGAGTGTCTAGTAAAGAGTGGACGTTTCTTCCATTTGTGAGAAGGATCACTCAACAAAGCACTCCCCATGGCCACCAAGATTGAAAGAAATATTCAAGGAATTAGGCGAGGAGACAAAGAAAGAATAGATATCATTTTTGGGATTCAACTGCGTTAAGTAAGTCATTCAAACGTATGACCATTTCCATGAGAGGTAGTCGTAACTGACTAATTTCTCATGATTTTTGAATAGTTCACTTAGCACTCATTGCATCGGGTGATGCTCACAGGGGTGAAGAAGTGGGATTGAAACTAGTGAAATGTGGAGAACGAATCACATAGCATCAATCATCACTTCTGGGGCTTGCACCCGGTAACCAGGACTTCCCAGGAGGTCACCCATCCCAGAACTCCTCTGGCTAAAGCGTGCTTAACTGTGGAGTTTTTCCCCACAATCAAGCCCACTTAGCTTGCTACCCCATTTGCAAAACCTTAGCAAGTATTGTGCCTCATGAACCATTCAAGAAGAGATCCCTTGACTCTTTTTGAATTTAAGTATGGGGGATTTACGCAGTGCATTATATTAGATATCATTTTTGGGATTCAACTGCGTTAAGTAAGTCATTCAAACGTATGACCATTTCCATGAGAGGTAGTCGTAACTGACTAATTTCTCATGGAAATGGTCATACGTTTGAATGACTTACTTAACGCAGTTGAATCCCAAAAATGATATCTAATATAATGCACTGCGTAAATCCCCCATACTTAAAGAAAGAATATTTTATTGGCTTTAAGATGCCATGAAAATCTCAACTGCCATATATAGCTCAACCGTCATCGTATTTTAATTCTTGGACTAACATGTACAATCATCAAAACATTCCTCAACAAATTCAAAATATGATAATTCCGTGGCCACCTCCTATTCATCCTCCTATTCAATATCCCACACTATGGCCCTAGTGGCCCTCTCCCCTAATTTAGATATTCCTATGGCCTCAAGCCTCCTTTCCAGGCTAGTTCCCTATGCAAACTCTGCTTCATGTACAACAACGACAACTGTAACTCTTGTCCAATGTGCCACCAAGTAATCCTCCTCTACGACCTCAACCACCCGTACAACCTAAACCAAATCCAAAAAATAAGGTTGCACAACAAGTTGAAGCACCTTTATTTCCCACTTACTCCCCCATTGAATGTAATGACATATATTTTAGATCGGTGAGAGGCGTCAATTCAGGAACTTTCCCTATTACCATAGAGAATTCACCTCGAAAAGAAGCCCCAATCCAAAGATCATTATAGGAGCAACACATAATTGAAACTCATGTTGAAACTGCTATAATAGCAAATGTTGTTACTACCGAAACTGCTGAAACTGCTGTAACAATTAATGTGATTGTTACAATTGAAATTGTTGTAACAACTAATGTTGCCATTACTATTGAAATTGTGACCAACCAGATAGGAAAAATGATTATTCTAAACACTTTGGACAATCTAGTCACAATCAGAAATACATATGCATCTCAAGAAGGAGGAGAAGAGCAAGAGACTTATGAGCAACATCTATGGTATAGATCAGGAATTTTAGGAAAAATATCAAGGAGAAAACCTAGGAATTTTCTTTAATCATCCTTGCCAATTTGAAGGAGAATAAATCATCAGTGAAGAGTAGATACTGGAACCTGAAATCAAGGAATTTATTTCGTGCCTATCATCAAAAACATTGAGCATTCAAGAGGGAAGTCAACAACCCTCGAGAGATCTTCTTTCCATGATAAATGAGGAAATGCCAATAGTTTCTAGTGAACTAGAGAGCCAATAATACATAGATTATATTGAAGATTGGCTCCAATTGTTTGTTAGAACAGAACATTCCTCCATCGTCAAACATCTCCTGACACCAAATCAGCTAAGTATCTGAATCCTCATATTTTGGTATTCAAAGCATATTTTCTAAATTTGAATATGGGTTCACTTGAAATTTTATTATGCACATGGCTTCATTAGAACTATTCCCATACTTGAAAGGATGCTTCCTCTTTCAAGTAGAGTAGGATAGCATAAATAAATAATAAAATAATACAGATAAAACTAAGTCTAATTATGAAAACCGGGACACTAACATAATTAGACAAGGGCTTTGCTTGAAAACCAAGCTACTAGCTCGTAAAGTCCTCAATAATTCCTGCATCACGTTGTTAATTCTCTAAAAACTATTCAAAATTTTATATATATGCTCACATTAGCTGATGCAGGATGCATTAAGGCCCTATTTCTAACAAGTCTTGACCCATTGAGATCAACACATTATCTAGGTTTAAGGCTAGAGATTTATTTTAGTACCTTGAGGTTTGCATACATCAATGGTAGGTTCTCTTGTTGTCGACAATAGGAATACACCAATATCCCCTAATTTTCAGATCTTGCAGGTGACTAAACTTCAACACCCTTATTTGTACCTAGAAAGATGTACTAAGGTATCTTGACGCTCATTGACACCAATGGTAAGTTGTCTCACATTGGTTAATGACATACATTAATGGCCGGTAATCCAATGATCTCTTTCCATGCTTGACTTCAACACATTCATTCATTGGAAAGAGTTTTACCACTGGTTCAGATTTGATGAAGATTATGTGAAGAACTCAACAACAATTGCAACCTTTAATTTTTGCAAATACAAAGAAGAAGACATATTTTTGGACAAACTTCACCCCCTCCAAATATTCAATAGCCATGTTACAGTAATTTCCATTACACTGTAGGTGCTATTACTTCATTATTTTCAGGTGTTGTTATAGGATGACTAGCAGTATGTATGTTCATATTTTCTCTACAAAATAATATTTATCAACAACCTTCATCATACATAAGTGTTCTGTTTTAGATCAACTCAAAAACATCTCAATTTCAGATTCATTTTTTATTCATCAATGTGCTTATAAATATCAAGTTGTTGAGGTAATATCCGAGATAAAAATCAACTCGAAACTTTTTGATTTGTTAAAAATTTATGGGATAATGATAAGAAACTATTGTAAGCTTGGAATTTCATTTTATTTTATCTCTATCTTTCAAATCTATTTCATCCTTCATCTCATAACAGTACACTAGTATACATCACTCAACAAGCAATTCAATCCTTTTTCAACATTTTCATAAGTCCTAACTATTTGCAGCTTTTTCCCTCAATCCACAATAGCCAAACAACACTCCATTTCCTTCATTGTATATTATGAGTCATTTGCAAACAATAATAAGTTTTGGGTTTCCTTCGATTATTATTTCAATCCCAACTCGAATGGGAATAGTTTATCCATTTATATTTATAAAGCTTTTCTATGATTCTACCTTCAATGGATAGTCATGCTCCTACACCGACAACATCCACTCACCTCTACCTCTCTCTATATAAGTTTATCTTTTGGAAATTGTTTGAAATAGAGAATGGTTGATTTTTTGACATTTTGTATCCTCTTCGGGAATTTTAGTTACATATAGATGGAGAATTATTATCTTTGGAGGATGCTACAACAATGGGCCAAAGTGGATAAAGTTCAAGAAGACAAGATTATTGTGATATGATGTTCTAGAGGTCATGGTAATAATAATACTGATGGTTCTATTTCCAGATAACATACTAATAATTTAATGACCATTCAAAATCCTTACAAAAAAATTGCAATTTTCATAGTTTTGTAAAAGATAAAGTTGTTTTTCCAACTATTGATTAAAAATTTAACAAGGGTGTTTCACCCATAAATGAGCATGCTCAATAGGAAATTAATTCTAATGATTTATGACAAGAAAGACCTCTCATGTTTGCACTCATATATGTATCATATTCTTGGTACAAGCGTGTAGGTTGGTTGCATTTGAAAAAAATAGTTGACTCTCTGCTGTCGAATCTACCTTGTTTGCATGAGGACATGTAAAAGTGCATGTGTGGGGGAGAAGAAAGAGTAGTTGTATTTGTACATGGAATCCCATATTCTATTGTATTTAGTCATCTCAATGCACGAGAATAACAGGAAACCAAGGACAGGGAAAATACTTTTGGTAATTTCTCATTTATTTACATTATTTTTACATATAAAATGCATAAATTGATTTGTGGATGTCTCCCAAACCATGTATTATATGGCTGTGAAATTTGGATTATGGAGGAATAATGGTACGATGAATACACTTATAAAGTTTCAAGAAAACCAATTTTATATTTTTTGATAAATTAAACATCAACACCTACAACCATTTTTCTTATATCTCTATATTTGTGCATCAGATTGCTATGATTTTCGGTGTGGAGAAGCATTAAAATAGTAGAAACTTTCCCATAAAGTTTCTTTGAATTCCAGTTTGTACTTGTGAGAATTTGGTTAACAAATTTTCTAGTTACACCTTTAATAGTTTGTTGGTACACTTGTAAAAGTTTGTTGCAATTCCTGAAGCAACTTATTTGTTATATCTCAGGATCTGTGTAATGGTTTGCTATGATTTTTGGTAGATAAACACATTAATTAATGATGAACACACTGTAGAAAATTCCTACAAATATAGTTCTGATACCATGTAGAATTTCCTGTAGATTCACGAGCTCATGAAATTTACTAAAGCATAGGAAAAGAATCTACTTCTTCTTTCAACTAGCAAAAGCCAATAGATTGATGAAAACAATATGAACAAGAAGAAGAAAAATCAATGGCACATAACACAATATGTATCCAAGGAAACCCTCAACCCAAAACCCCTACTATATATATTGGATTAATTAGAAATCCAATATGATAATATAATGCTTGTTCTCACAAGAACAATCCCAACACTCAGTATGATCATTCTCCCAACTCACAAGCAAGCTCAAGCCAAAAATTTTCCTCTTCTGAACCTCTCCAAGCCCCTATTTCCTTGTGCAATTCCTATGTCTTAATAGCCCATATTAATGGGAATCCATTGCATCCAAAACCGCGCAATCCAAACTAGGTCCAGTTCTTGATTGCATGCATAATCTATGCAACTCAGTAAATCATACAAATGATAGTACATTGTCCGTGCACTCTAGTCTCAACTGGGTCTTTCTTAGAATCGACATGCACGAGTTTCTGATGAGGGAATATTAAGTTAACTAGAGTGACACTTGTGGATGCACTAGTGCACCCACTGACTGTTAACTCTCTATTAGTTCGATAAACAATTTGGAACTAATTTAACTGAACATAACTCAGTAAATTGAGTTATCTAATTACAACTCATAATTAAACTCATATGGACCCCTACATCTTAGGAGAACATATACATGACTTCCAAAATACTTCCAACTCAAATTTCCTAATTTAAATAGGGCAACTTAACTTCGTTAACTATTACAAGTTGCTATGAGAAAAGAATTACAATTTTAATTCTTAATTTAATTCAAGGAAAAACTAAATTGGAATTTCTAGATTCTATTTTTAACATTTCTTGTTGTTATTTTCAACACTCCCTCTCAACAAGAAAGGAATTCAACTCAATCATGATCCTGAACCTTTGGAATGTTATGCATGCAACACCTCTCTCTAGTGTTGTTGCTAAAACAACTCCGGAAACAAAAAAAATATCCAACCTGAATCAATATGATGCATCTGTCATAAAAGTCTCTGGCCGTTATTGCCTCTGTCGACTAAAAACTCTATGCTTCTATTGACTCTTCCTTTCTGCACTGTTGTTAACCCTTCTTTGTGCTCTTAAGTATATGACTACTCTAGCGTCTGTCACTCTGATCTCTAACTGCATCAATCGCCACTGATTCCTCCCGCTACTATGTACTTTGGGTTCCTGTACGAAGGTACTATCCATGACATAAAACCTCTCAATGGACCCTACCCAATTTCATCCCTCTTGGGGATATCACTTCAAATTGCCCCACCTCACACCAGGAGGTATGGTTGCATGTGCTCCCTCAGCCCACTTGGCTCGAAATTCCCCCTACTGAGGTCTCGAATGAGTGGATACCTCCACTAGATTTCCTCTCTGCTTCTCCAATTGTGGCTGCTCCACAATTATCTGAGACTGCTTCTTCTCTGCTTGAGTGGATCTCTTCATTTTGTCTCCTCTCAGCTTCTCTAGTTGTGGTTGCTCCACAACTTCTTGAAGCTGCTTCTGAGGCTTCTTCTGGGGTTGCATGTTGAAAGGTAATTTACTCTCCCTCTCAACCACCAAGTCTTTAACCTTTGCCTTGCTCCTCAAGGCTTTGCATGAATCTTATACCTCAAGTGCATACAGTTTCTTGGCTAGCACTCCAATCTATTTCATATGTCTCACCGTCACGAATTTTTTTGGAAAAAGAGCTGATTTTAAGTCAACGATATCTCCCTCATTTGAGCTCCAATTCAGCCTATTGTTTTTTTGAATTTGGGTATTTTTCCGCAAGGAATCTAAATATGCTATTTATTTATGAAAAAATTGCACAAAAATTTTCAAATATTCTCTGCAAACTTGTGCCCAAATAGATCTAGCTCTGATACCATGTAGAAAATTTCTACAAATCTAGCTCAGATACCATGTAGAAAATCCTGTTGATTCACCAAATCATGCAATGTAATAAAGCACGAGACAAGAACCTACTTCTACTTTCAACCAACACAAGCCAATAGACCGATGAAAACAATATGAACAAGAAGAAGACAAATCAATGGCACATAACACAATATCTATCTGGGGAAAGCTGCAACCTAAAACCCCCACTATCTATATTGCATTAATTAGAAATCCAAGATGATAATACAATGCTTGTTATCACAAGAACAATCCCAACACTTAGTATGATCAATCTCCCAACTCACAATAAAGCTCAAGTCAAACCTTAGCCTCTTCTGCAACTCTCCAATCCCCTATTTCCTTGCGCAATTCCTATGGTTGAATAGCCCACATTAATGGGAATCCAGCACATCCAAAACTGCACAATCCAAACTAGGTCCAGTTCCTAATTGCATGCATGGGCTATACAACTTAGTAAATCATATAACTCATAGTACAGTGTAGCTGCACTCTAGTCTCAACTGGGTCTTTCTCAGAATCAACATTCATGAGTTTCTGATGAGGGAATCTTCAATTAACTAGAGTGACACTTGTGGATGTAGTAGTGCACCAACTATCTGTTAACTCTCTATTAGTTCTACAAATAGTTTGGAACTAATTTAACTGAAAATAACTCAGTAAATTGAGTTATCTAATTACAACTCATAATTAAACTCAACCTGGACCCCTAAAACTGAGGGAGAACATATACGTGACTTCCAACTCGAAATTCCTAAGTTAACTAAGTCAACTTAACTTATTTAACTATTACAAGTTGCTATGAGAAAAGAATTACAATTTTAATTCTCAATTTAATTCAAGGACAAATTAAATTGAAATTTCTGGATTCTATTTTTAACATTCCTTGTCGTTATTTTCAACACACACCTACCAAAAATCGCATCAACCTGAAATGTTGTTTGCATGAAATGTCAATGTATTTGAATTTGTTGCAACTCCATGTAAAAATCACCACAAATCAGATTGTTGCAGCTACACCATAATTGTTAAATGGTTACTTTTGAAGGTATGTTGGCTATGGGAATTCAAAATAAGATTGATAAGTTGATTTAGGTAACCATGGATTAAAATATCATAAATTAGATCACCTGGTTTTGTTCATGGTTATTTAGTGGAGACATGTCTTAAGGCCTTTTTATGAGAAATGCAATTTTGACAAAATGGGACAACCATTGTTTGAAAAAGTTTCAAGGTGCTATTTGGCAGGAATTTAAGTAGAGAGGTAGCATGTATGTATGCCCAACAAATGCAGCAAATTCCCAAGAAAATATCAACACTACCACACAAGAATAAATGTTGAACATAACATGAAATGAACCAACATTGCCACAAGAAACAACATTATATATGGAAGGGAAAGCTTACACCCAAGATCCTGTTGTGGGAATAAGAGAATAAGAATTATTTCAATGGAATCATTCATGGAAGGACAATGGACACAAAATAATCAAATCATTCAAGGTAAAGGGAAATTTTTTTTCTAGAGGTATTGGGTTGTGTTATAGTAGTAGTTGTTGCCATGGAAAATTTTAGGGGTTAATATTCGCAAGCAGGCTAATTTTCCATGGCTTTTCCAAAAAAGATTCGCCAATTTCCATTTTTTTTTCTAAAAGATATTCGCCTAAATCTTATAGTATAAAATTATGTTATCCTAAAAATCACCAAAATGTTATAGAGAATATATCAAGTCATTAGAAAATTGGATATATTTAAAAAAATATCACCAAATGTTTTACAGGTTACATATTAGGGACTCATAAGATTCGCCAAGGTTTCTAAACTTTAAGATAAATTTCCATGCTTAAAATTTTCCTTGGTTGTTGCAATAAATAGGAAATTTTTATGCACTTATTCCTAATTGATAGAGAAACATGGACAACAACCTCTCCCAGGGGAAGAATGAAAGATTATGAGAGTGACATGGGATATGATATTCATGAAACTTATAAAAATATGGTAGGGATGGAAAATTGCATTCCATTGCACTTGTTGTCAATGAGATGCTTGGTACAACCATGCAGGTTGGGTGCATTTGAAAATTTTGGTGACTCTCTGATGTGAGCTTTATCTTGTTTACATGAGGACATGCAAAAGTGTAGGTTTTGGGGAGACCTTGCATATAGACCCATCTCTCTCTCTTAACACTGAAAAGTGTCACATGATAATGAACAAAGAAATTGTACTTGGAAAATATCTCTCTGCTACAAGTATATAGGTAGATCCAACAAAGGTTGAGGTAATTTTGAATATATTTACTCCCAAGACACAAAAGGAGGTATGTATCTCTTTAGGGAATGCATAATAGTATACTCTTTTATAGGAAATTTTGCTAAAATTTCGTATCCATTGTTTTCCTTATTGGTAAAATACAGAGAGCTTATATGGACTGACAAGTGTAAGAATGCATTTTCAGAGCTTAAAAGATGTGTAACAACAACTCATATATTATGAGGACTAAATTGGACTCTATTGTTTCACATCTTGATAGATGATTTTGATATAGCCATTGGAGCTATGCTGGGACAACATGAAGATAATAAACCTTATGCCATCTACTATATCAACATAAATTTAACCCCTACAAAATTAAATTATATATTACCTGAAAAGGAATTTCTTGCTATTATACATGCTATCAACAAGTTTAGGCACTATATTACTGGTTATCAAACTTTTGTGCATACTGGTCATTACACTATTATGTTTTTAATGAACAAAACCAGTCACTAATGCGAGGATCACTAAATGGTTGTTGTTACTACAAGAGTTTGACATCACTATTATAGACAGGCTTGGGACAGATAATGTTGTCATTGATTTTCTTTCTAGATTTCCTAACAATGGTGATGGTTTTCCTATAGAAGATTATTTCCTAGATGAATATTTGCTTGCAATTTCTACTTACTCACCTTGGTATGTGGATATTATCAATTACCTTGCTACGAAAAAAAGAAAAGTTGTATCATCTTTATACAAGAGAAAAAGGAAAGATCATTCAACAAAGTGCCCAATGCATTTTGTTGGATGGATACCTCTTTCAAATTGGTCCAAATAATCAAATCAAAAGGTGTGTGAGAGAAGATGAGATCCATGAAATTCTGAAATCTTGACATGATGAACTTTTTGTAGGCCACTTTACAGTTAGGAGGACGGCCATAAAGTGGTTCAGATAGGATATTTTTGGCCAACCATATTCAAATATGAAAGGAAGTATGTACAAGGATGCATAGATACCAGAGGATGGGCCAACCCATTCGGTCAGATGAAATGTCATTACAACCTCAATTGGTGGTGGAACCTTTTGGGAGACGGGCTTTAGATTTCTTGGGATCAAATAATCCCCCATCTTAGGAGAAATCATACATTTTAGTTTGCACAAATTATGTCACCAAAATGGTTGAGGCTAAAGCACTAACCAGAGCCACCAAGTGAGTTGTTTCATATTTTCTATTTGAGGATATATTTGTTTGGTATGAACTGTCCAAGGAGATAGCTATAGATGGAGGAGCACAATTTACTTCCCAACCCATACATGACCTTGTAAAGAAATATAAGATTCATCATCAAGTTAATTCTCCTTACCATCCACAAGCTAATGGGAAAGTGGAGAGTACTAATAAAGTGCTCGAACCAATTCTTACAAAGACTATAGCAGGTCATTGTCAGGACTGAGCTGAAAGACTTCTGAAGGTGTTATGGGCATATAGGACCACTTGGCAGAATACCATATGTTTTTCTCCCTATGAAATTTTATATGGTAAGAATCCTATATTTCCCATTGAATTTGAAAAAAAGACACTCAAAATTTCCTTGGAGGTGAATTTGGATTTCATGACAACATAAAAGCATCAATTGGAACAATTGAATGAGTTAGGAGAGATGCACTTGGCTACTGTGCAATGCACTTATAACAACATGCCAAATGGCATGATAAATTTATTAAGATTAAAAAAAAAAGGAGACAGGGCTTTGTTTTATGATTCAAGATTTAAAAATTTCAAAGGGGAGCTTTGTACAAGGTGGCTAGGTCCTTACCAAGTGGATGTAGTTTTCGACAATGGCACTGTAAGATTGACAACCATTAACGGGTCACAAGCATATCTGATTTTCAATGGACATCATCTTTGGTTGTACCAAAAACCAACTTCTAACGATTCATTCCTTAATAATGTCTTAGATTCAAACCTTGAAGTTGTTGAGGAAAAATAAGTCTTTCCTACGTCGCCAACTATTTAATTTGATTCTGCCTATTAAAAAAAATAGCAGAAAAAATAAAAAGAAATTTAAAAGTAAAAATAAATAAATAATAATAAAGAAAAATAAGTGTCTAATGGTGAAAACCCATTTTGGGGCATGATTAAAGAAAAGTGGTGATTAAAAACTAGTTTGTTGGCAGTCAACACATCCTTATTTTGGCAGTTACTTTCCTCTGATATCTTTGCTATTTCACTTGCAAGTGGTTTGTTGTTTCTAAAATTTTGTTGATAAAATGTGAGGAATACTACTACTGATATGGATCAATGCACCTTCCAAATACTACAAGTTTTTTTCTATTAAAGACCAAACGTACTTGTACCTGCTGATCATTACAATCTACTCTTGTTGTAGACTAGATATACTTGTTGATTATCACAATATATTATTTGATTCAGATCATATGTGTTTATACCTATTGATCATAACAAGCTATTATTGAATACATACCACTTGTACTTGCTACTCTTGTGTCATGTTTTTCATTCATAGATATATGATGATACATCTAATTCTTTCTCACACATGACTTCTCTATACCATTATAGTCGTGTCATATTTCACCAAAGGATAGTTTTCCATGAGACTTTTTCTATGCACCTTCAGATGATTTAGCACTACTCTCACAGTCACCACATCAGCTTACTTATAATTCTATCACAGGTACAACCTCTAATAATTTACTTGCATTACTGATATTGAGGGTGACAAAATATAGCCGAGGGAGCTGTTCTGGAGGTCATTATGGCAGCAGAAGGAGTTGCCTCGGAGGTTGCGCTTGTAGATATATCGACAGAAGTACCGAAGTCTCCACGGTTTCCTATACCAAAGCCTACCTCAACCAAGGAGGGTCCCAACAACAAGAAGGGCAAGTAGGTCGTGACACCATAGTCGGTGCGCACATCTCCCAGAAAGCACCCATAGAAGGATAAGCCCACCGCACAAGAAAAGGGTAAGACGATTAACCTGGAGCCGGAAGAAGAAGAGATTGAGGATATCCCAATGGATGATGAGGATGTTCTGGTGGAAATGGAGGATGTTGAAATTGAGGGGTCTGACCCCATCACTAAGCTACCTGAGTATGTTCCTCTGTGCAGGGGCAAGACCAAGGTGCCCAAAGACATTGATGAAAGTAAGGTCACCCTACACACACCCCTCTTGCTGGACCAAATTGTGTTTGAAGGACTATGCTTGGGGCGTGTCCCCCTTTTGAAATTAGAAGACTGGGATTTAGTGGGCACAAAGTGGTTTCCTCATCTAGAAATGGACCAACTCATGCACCATGTGTTCCACAAAACCACTGGAGTAACTGCATTGGAGCCACAGAAATGGCTGAGAGGCGTGGATAAGGCAGGACTGCTTAACCTACTATGGGTGTCGCATTACAACCGCGCACCCATCACAATGGTGGTAATCAAGCAGCTATTTTTCTTGGTACATGATGGGTGTCTGTGGCTGGAGGAGCCGATCCCCGTCACCGACATGCTGATCCATTGGATCATGTGGCTGTCGTACACAGGGGAAAATCTAGCAATGGAATTTTGCAAGAAGGCTTGTGAGCATGCACTAGCAGAGGCCATGAAGGAAAAGTTTAAGTTGGTAAAGAAGCCACGTGGTTACGCCATTTTGAGCATCTATGACCTTGCGGTCAAAGTGGCAATGCAACTCTTACCAGGGAAGGTCGTGTGGAAGTGTCGCATAGATGAAGTGTTAGCACCAGTCATAGCTTTAGCGGCCCAATGCATGGAGGGAGTTCAATTTAATTAGATGTGCTACCTCTGTGGTGAGTTCCTCATGAACTACCGCGAAGCATAGGATCTCAACAAGCCATTTCACTATGCATAGCTCTTGTTGTCCATAGTGCTGGTAGTGTTGGAGCTACTCGAAGATAGTCAATTTCCTCCGGTCACGCCAAACCTATCAGAGGTAGTGAAGTACGCTTCGCTGGGGTGACTAAGGATCCTCAGAGGATAAAGGACAACAAGGTATTTTGGATCTTGATGGAGATGAACATGCATATGGCCATCAACCACAAGCCGTGGTTGTTGCCTACCAATTTTAACAGATTGCAGGAGTACGTGGAATTCAAGGCTGACTTCCACCACGTCTCACTACGGGCATGAAAGGACCCTGGGAAAAAGTGGCATGACTTTCCCTATTTGGCAACAGATGACACGATCAACGCGGTCCTTGACCGCTAGCTGGTAGAATGGTGCACTTCCTCGGACTTGGCTATGGGATCAAGCAAGTTCACTGCACAACGCAAGAAGGAAGAAGCCAAGTTGAAGATGGAATAGTTTGCCGTGAAAAGGAAAAAGGAGGCCGATGACAAGGCTAAGGCAGAGCATGCTACTGGGCAGCAGTCAGGTGGGCTGGCAGGAGAAGAGGAGTGCAACTCTGATGGTGGTCAAAATTCACCTTCACCAAAAAAAGAGGAAGAAGAGGACGAACAGGTGGAGTAGGGAGGAGCGGACACAGAGACGACTCCATTCTGTATCAAGCGCACCAGAGGACCAAAAAAGGTAGGGCCATCGAAGAAGTCCAAGGCTAGCAAGACGTCTCTGGATTCGATCACCCTAACAGAGGGGGATGTGAATGATATAGGGGATGCAGTGCCAGATGCCACCGCAAAACAGCTGCAACAGTTCGAGCAGCAGTAGAAATAGGCATTGGGGGCTATTCAAATGGGTCTGTGTGAACTGTAGATCCATGCATCCCAGATTCAAACCAGCGCAGCATCCACCAATTTGGCCCTTGGCACCTCAAAAGCCGTGGGGATGTTGCGCGCAAGGAACCCTTGAGCCATAGTGCTACCAGATGGAGCATTGACGATAGGGATTGAAGCTGACAGGCCCACTATCAGTGCCCTCAAGGGAGTGGGACTTAACTTGGCCGCTCTTCCCGGCAAGGCGCTTCACCTTCTACAGGATGGCGTGATTGCAGAACTTCGAGTCCGTGAACAGCGCGCTTTATAGGTGATTGGCAAGAGAAAGGTCAACAAATATCAGATGGCTATGCAGAGAGACTCTGCTATTTAGCTGGTGATAGACCTAACAGACTAGAATCAGTATATAATCAAGGTTGTGGATGAGGCATGCAGAACAGTCCCGGAGCTAGCCATTCCTGAGGCTGAGCCACCATTCCTGAGGCTGAGCCAGTAGATGTACGGGTTCAGAAACTCGTTATGGTAGTGTGCGATGCATGCACAGAGCTAGAAAAGCTTCAGCTGGAGCTAAACCTCAAAATTGCAGAATTACAGTTGAAGGCCCAGCCTTTGACTATGTCAGAAGTTAGGGAGAAACGCGCGACTTCTGTGACAGATGCATTAGCAGCAGTAGCAAGTGTAGTGACGAACTCCACGACACTTTTTGAGCAGCCGCTTGAGGTACTCACCAGCCTACAAGAAGACCCCAATGTGTAGAGACTAGAGACATAAGCGCTACAATGAGGTTAAAGCGACAACACGCATTGTCACCATCACGCAGAGACTCGCGAAGCTGCAGGAGGCCAAGGCATTGGAAGAACAGGTAGACATAGCTTAGCACAAGGAATTTGTGCTGAGGGCTCGCTTGAATCCTTGGTTGGACAAGGCCTATTTGATCATGACCACCATTGAAGGCAAGCTGGCTAGTCTATAGGAGACTCAACAGGAGCTACAGGCTAATAGCATAGGGCCAACGATAGAGAATTTGGTCAAAAAGATGAAGCAGGTGGCAGCACAGTGCGCCGCTAAGGTAGAAGTTGTCCAAGTTGAGCTGGGAGGTCTTTGCGACAATATCTCCACGCTAGCTGAGTGACTCGAGGGTGAGTCACCATGTTTGTGTTGGGGGCCTATTGGGAACAGGTCCCCTGGGGGTCAATTTTGGGTTAAGAACCCACGTTTTGGGGCAAAAGGCCAGAAAGTTTGTATAAAGAATGTAAAGTCTCCGCATTTTGTGGTCGTGGTGTGCGAAGATATCTAAAGTCAAAGAGAGTTTTCCACCCTTAGTCTAGATAGGTTGTGTCAGTTTTGGAGATCCACCCTTGGTTCACGGACCCTGGGATTGTATAAAAAGGAGAGTCTTAGAGAGTCTAAGGAGTTCAATAGTCATGAGTCATTAATGTAATAGGTTTCTGAGAGCTAAGAGCGAGAGTCTTATTGGGGAAAGAGGCTCTGCCACTGAGTGCAAAAAGGCCTAGGGTAGAAGTCCGCAGCTAAGTGTGCAGACCCTTGCAGCTGTGTGCACAGGGCAGTTAGAGTCTGTATTGGAAATCTGAATCATCAATAAAGAGAAGTGTTCTGAAATTACTGTGTAATTTCCATCTGTGTAAGCATTATTTTACTTCTGTCATAAATGTTGCAATTATGATATGTTGAATGGTGGGTTTAAGAAATAATGTTAAGTTGATGTGCGGAAATATATGTTTCCATCTATTACATGAACGCAAGTCATAATATATGTTTACACGAGGATAATCTTAATTTCATGGTAAAGTTGGCTAATAATTAAGATAATTTGGGGAACAAGATAGTAACCTAGTTACAGAGGCATGTAAGTGCCTAATCATCATCTAGGGTTGCACAAAGGACAGTCGGATACCTTCGCGAAGGTTCTGAAAGACAGAAGAAGAAGTACATCGATAAGCCCTAAAGGCTTATCAATCTACGCAAAGACAGGGGTTAGGGTGTAAGATTGACATTACAACTATCTCAGGGTGTGGAAACATGGTTCTTGCATCCCCCCATACATCTTTGGGTGAGACTGATGAGCCTTGGTATTGCAACAAGAATGCTGCAACTCCCAAGGTTACCAACTTTAATTATCAACCCAGGGTTCGTACAAACTTAAGAGGTGTTGGCACTATATGTGCGACATACAATGTGTCCTTCCTTTTTTGTCATGATGTAATGGAGTGCATGTACTGAATTCAAATCCTAAACTAATTGCAGAAAATGAAATGTTCGAAATGGAACCTTAACCTATTGCAAGAAAGAAAGTACAAGGAAAGAGACGAAATTTCAATGCTAAATCACACCATTTCCTAATCAACTTCCAAGAAACTATGCTTTGCAATAATGCTAAATTATCATGAACCAAATGCTACTATCTAAGAATGGAAGTAAGAAGCATCAAACATCACTAATGTGCAAGTAAAGGGACTGGAATAAATCTGCTTTTGTCATTTTTCTTTTTCATGCAAAATCAAGTATGCAAATCAATTTCTTTTGGTGATGTGGCAGGTGAATTAAGGATGTTGTAGGTTGGATGGAAGGGTTAGGAGATGTTTGGATGGTGTGGGAGACCATTTGGAGACTTTTGGTGACTTCCTAAAGGTTTTCTCTCAATTTGGCCTCAAAACAGGCCATTTCAGGGAAACCTACAGGATGTACTAGAAACCTACAGGATGATCCTGTAGGAATTACAGTGAACCTACAAGATACAGCCGAAAGAAAAATGTGAGGTGTTGGAGGTGATGGGAGGCCTAGGGAAGGTGTGTGATAGGTGGAATGGAGTGAGAAAATTCCTAGGATCACTCAGAACTAAAAACCAAAGTTGGGAGAAGGATGGATTCACTCAAAAACGTTGGAGAAGCTTCCTTGTGAAATGATGAAATTGGTGAGGGTTTAATGACCACGAAAATCAAATCCAAATTGGATGGGACAAATTTTGTTATTAAATGGGATGTCTTAGGCTCCTATTCCAAGTGGAATCATTCAAAAAGACCTATGTTATCCCATGCAAAAATAAAAATAAAAAAATAATATTACTAGTCAAAAATCTAGAAATTTGAGAACTAGTGAGCTAGTAAATCTAAGAAATTCCTAACCAAATCAAGTGCAAATGAAATGGGGTAATTTTTTTTATGGACTAGAATGTTTTTGTGATCTAATGCAAGTGGAATCAATTCAATTGAAGCTCGTTAGGATGCTTTAAAAAATAGCAGAAATTTACTTTTCTTTGCTAAAAACGAGATCCAACAATCTAGATTTGGGAATAAGAAGACTAATCCAAGCAGTTCAATGATTACTATGAACTTCCAAATATGAAATAATGTTTTTGATCCTACAAAATAACTTACATCAACCATTTACTCAATCCTACAACAAGAAATCATTAACACTAAATGCAGAAATAGAAAGAAATACAAATTAGAGATGCATGTGAATAAGCAATGAAAAGAATGAAAGAAGATGATACAAAAGGGCACTGAGGTTCCTGGGATGGCCAAGCCCAAGGAAAATCAGAGACCTATGGAGGAGAACAAGATTTAGAAGCTGAACATGACACTAATATTCATTATTTTCATCAATATAATTACATCCCTGCAAGAAAATACAATGGAGCTGCAAGAATACAAGCTCTCTCCAAAATAACACTAATAAAAATCTTCCCCTAAAGGAAAATTCGACTTAGTACTTATAAAAAATGATTAGGAATCATTCCCCATGAATGGAGGAAGCTTTCCCCCACCAAAATCCATTGATTAGTGGATCTAGTCCCCAATACTACGAATTTGCATTAAATGGAAGGGAACACATTCCTAGATTTTCTCAATCATTCCCTAGAGGTAAATTCAACTTGGTACTTATACAAAATGAATAAGAATCATTCCCCATGAATGGAGGAAGCTCTCCCCACTGAAATCCCTTGATTAGTGGATCTGCTCCCTTGATTAGTGGAACACATTCCTAGATTTTCTCAATCATTGGAGTTCCACAATTTGTACCATAATTCCATAATATCTTGTTGACTTATTATTTATTATTGATCCTCGAGTAGTAGGGAACAAGTCCCTAAATTATCTCCTCCTCCAACTCTTCATAATCTACCCAATATTCTCATAATATTCCACAAAAAATAAATAATATTATGCACAAATATTCAATAATTCATAAACCTTCATAATGCATATATTAAAGTTAAAAATAAATTATCTAATGCAAAAAGAGAGGTTTAATGTGTTGAAGGATGGTCATAGGCCTTAATTTATGTTTTAATTTAGAGGCATGGGCCTTAATTTATGTCTAATTTAGAGGCCCATTATACCCCCCTAATGAAAGTGTTGCTCATCCTCTAAGCAACTTAGTGATCTCATTGTGCCTCATCCATGGCCCTGGTGGCCTCTTTCTTGTGCATTAAGAATCTTGGTTGGAAGCTCTGCAAGGACAAGCTCAAAAAAATATTTTTACAAAGAAAAATCATTGTTTCTTGAGACCATTAGCTTGCTTTCTTTCCCTTATTCAAGATGAGTTCTTGAATATTTTTGTTTGTTTGTTTATCAAGTCATTTATTGGAATTTTATTGGCATAGCAAGTCATTTATTTGCATTAGGACTTCCTCCTGTAGGATTTCTGGGTCACTGTAATTCCTACAAGATCATCCTGTAGAAAACATAGTCCCTTTGTAAACTGAAGCAAAGGAGTGGAAAAATGATAGAATTGGTGGAGGAATGAATTGTAATGAGTGGTAAAATAAAAATGTGAGTGACAGGGGTCTCTTTTTGATCCTCCTTTGCTCTTTGACCGTCCTTCTTGCTTACCTGCAAATGGAAATTTCATGAAAATGGAGAGGATGCTTTTTTTTTCAAGAATGAAATGGGATGGATGAATGATGAATATAGAGTGAATATGAAGTGGAAAAAGGGCTTGGAGTGTTGTGGTGACCTTGGCCTTTGCACAAATTTCTTCTTTTAACTGTTGTCCTCATTCCTCGAAATGATCACTCGTCATAATTTGACTTTTCAACATTGCATGAGTGAAGGAGTGAGTTGAAACTAACTAGATGAAGGTGGCTGAGACTACTGACCAATACTTAGCTTATAAAACCTCATCTCTCATGCATTGACAACAAATTTCTAACTATAATATGCTCAAGAGAAGAGGTCAAGAATATTGCATACCTATACCTACCTGATGGTTGTTGGAGAGACATGCATGTTGTTGCTAAGTTGATGTTGATGTGCAGGTGTTGGATGGTGATGCTGATGATCTTGATGCTGATGCTAAGCTTTAGAGGAGCTTCTTTGACCTCTGGATCTCCTTTAAAACTGTTCACTGCCAATCCTGTCGGTGTTGTTCTGTATCTTGTAGGTTTATAGGACAACGAATTTTTTGTCCATATTTTCCAAACGGTAGACTGGATTGAGCTGAAAATTTTTGAGCATGTTGCTATCTCATTATGCACCTCCACATAGAAAAATTTTGGTCAATGGATGCACAAATCACAAGAAAAACCAAGAATGGATAAAGGTGATGGAGGTCGATTTCTTGGAAACTGTGCACTGGAATTTTTCAAATTTTCTTGGGCATGTTACCATCATGCATATGCATCTCCCCATGAAACAACTTTTTAAATGGATGCACAGATATTGAGAAAATGCAAAAATGGTTGAAGGTGATGGAGGCCAATTTCTTGGAAACCGTGCACTAGAATTTGCTGAAATTGCTTGAGCATGTTACCATCATCCATATGCATATCCCCTTGAAACAACTTGGCAAATGGATGCATGGTTTTCAAGTTATGGCAAAAACAAATTTCTGCTCTATGTGTTTTTCTATCCTATAGTAAAACAGAGCATCCTGTAATTTTTTAGGACAACAAGGAAAATGAGTGGTAGAAGCTTGAGAATTATGGGTGGATGGTGAAAATAGATGAGGGAGATGTTTGGCATGGCCTTGGCCTTGTTGGATCATTTGAGCAAAGTAGGAGAAAGTCAAAATTTGACTTCTTTTGACTAGGCTTGACCAATTTTCCTTTTGGTACCAACTTGTTCTTATTGCTTGCAGATGTTGGAGAGTACATGCATTCATCAAAGAGATGCATGGAGCAAAGATTTCTTTTATTTTTTTCTTCTTTTTTCTTCTAGGCCTACTAGTCGCCTCAATGAGGTTTTCAACTAGTAAGTCTGCCTAGGTGCCTCAAAGGAGGTTTTCACCTAGGATCTTTTTTTTTTTTCAACTCATTGACCACCTCATGGAGGTTTTCAATCAATGAGCCAATATGAGGCATCTCCAAGAAGGTTTTCACCTTAGATTTTTATTTTTTCTCTTATTTTTCATTTTTTTTTCTTCTACCCTACCCTACTTGAAAAACAAAATCAATTTCAAGTATAAGAATACTTCCAGTGAAGCCATGTGCACATCAAGATGACAGACAAAATGACGTAGAGGCTTGAAATGTATGCTTTGCCATGTACCTGGATTTCAGTGACCAAATGATTTGACTTTGAAAGGATAAAGCATAGTTGAGGAAGAGAGTGATGTTGCAACTTAGTGACTATTTGGAACCATATTTCAATATAGTTGTGATGCCTCTGGTCCACTTGCTGATTTAGATCATCTTGTATGTCTTCTTCTACCATAACCTTCAAGTCTTCCTCTTTTTGCTGATTGATCTCTTGAATACATGGAGGATTTGATGGTAACCATGAGGAAGGTTTCTCACTCTCTGATTTTGTTGTCTGTTCTTCATCAAATGAAGCCCATGGTTCTTTGATATTCTCTTTTGAGTCTTCTTCTTTTGGATGTAGTCCTTCAATGATATCAATATAATCTCTTTTTTGCAATACTCTTCCTGAGCTATGGTGAATACCATTGAGCTCAAGAGGATCTTTTTGGAAACCTCAGCATTGTAAGTGGGTTGAGCTACTTCAATGTGTGGGTTTCGAAATGGTGGTACAGGTAGTTGAGTGGGAGAGATTATTTGAGATGGATGTGGATGGGGTTGTGGTTGTGGTGGAGGTGAATGGTAAGGATAACATGAAGTTTGGTATGGAGGATATTGAGGAAAATGTTGAAGATATTGTGGATGGCTCCCATAAGTTCCTTGCTGTTAAGTTTGGGTATGTTCTATGCATAGAGCAATTTATTTCAATTTTCATAGTTAGCTCAATATCTTTAGCAGTCACATTAGCATTAAATTAAACTACAAATAGAACATAAACATAAATCGCAGAAGACAAGCCAAGACAAGAGGACATAAGATGTGGTGCTAGCTAGGGACAAACCCCAATGTGGGGAAACCCTTGATCAATTCTTCTTATATTTCCTTCAATAGTTCAGCAGAGAGAGAGAGAGAGAGAGAGAGAGTACATTTAAAACAGAAGTCAAAACTTTGACTAATATATTATCTCTACATGAGATCAATTGAAGATATGCTGCTTCAACTGATTCTCCAAGGTGACTCATTCACCTATCATGTGCTGCATCTCGTCCATATGTTGCACCTCACCGTGCTACACAATGTTGCACCCATCATTACAATACTGGACCTCATGTTGTTGATGTCCCAATGTTTACCTAGTGTCATGGCTACACCATGCTATGCCCATTTGCATGTTGCACCATTGTTGCTTTGTGTCCTAGCTACATCAAGTACTAAACTGTTGTCCCATATAGCACTCTACTTGCAGTTGTCCATGATTTTACCATGCTGCCACTATCCATGATTCTTCATGCTTGCAGTTGTCCCATGTTGCATCATGTTTTACCATGCATGCTATAATACCTCATCATTGCCATGTTTTCCCATTGCAGCACCTATGTCTAGCAATACTGATCATATGTATTGTTGCCCATTGTTGTTATGATTATGTTCGGGTTAGGGCTACCACACAATCAGGAGATAAGTCCTTTTAGGACTGCAGTTTATCTTGAAGAGCTTTCCCTCATGCCACATTTCCCTTTGAAGGTGTTGTCCACCCTTAACAGTCCTTGACACAGCCTCAAATGTGTACACTGGCTTGTAGCCTAGCACAACAACTAGCTATAGCACTCCACATTCCCAAATGATACCCATATAGCAGAGTTTCTTTCCTCATGAACTCGGGCAAGCTGACAACACTTACCTGCACTCAAACACATACATATACAACCCTAAATCTCTCCTCCTTGTGACTGTTGTCGTACTATTATGCATGCCCACATTTCTTCATGCTATGGTAAGGTCCCTTTTGCTGTGAATGAAGTCCTTCTTATGATGCGGTTAAGGCCTTGACTCAGGGCTCCTCTTGACAGTAGTTTAGGGCTTCCTCTTAACAGTGGTTTAGGGCTCCCATTAGCTATGGATAAGGACATTCCCTTTGCTGTGGTTAGAGTTCCCTTTGCTGCAGATTAGAGCCTTCCCTTTGTTGCGGATTAGGGCTCCCTTTGTCGTGGATTAAAGGCTTCCCTTTGTTGTGGATTAGGGCTCCCTTTTTTGTGGATTAGAGCATTCCCTTTGCTGTGGATTAGGGCTTCCTTTTTTGTGCATTAGAACTCCTATTGATTGTAGCTAGGGCTTCTTAGATCTGCGACTAGATCTCCTCCAAGACTGTGGCTAGGGCTCTCCTAGATGATTGTGTCTAGGGATCTTTTAGATGACACTCTCCACTGCGTCTTCCTTGAGAGGAGACTAACCCAAAACAAGTGGAGAGAGGGATATCATGAGAATTGTGTTCTCAAATTATTCAAGGCACCTTTATTTTTACAAAAATGTGGAGCACATGAGGGGTTTATTTGGTTGCTGGCCGACCTTGATGAATTGTCTCGTAACACAAATAAATTCATATCTCCATGGATACTTATCATAATCGGATGATATTTAGATCAATCCTAAACCTCTCGATGAGAGGGATCCAAGAAAAATACCAGCTGCCATTAATAAGATGAGCCACATGGAGCTTGGCCTAGTTTCCAATTTTAACACTTTCCAACCTTTTTGCCAAGATCGGTTTTGGAGATGACCAATGTTGCCAAGGAAAGAGTGTGTTCCAATTACTTTGAGGTGGATGTGCATAAGCTTGAAATTGTGAATTAGGCTCTTGCATCATATCAGGTTGAATAGGCTGCCATGGTCCTCTTGGAGCTACATAACATCATTGCATTGGCAATTGAATTGATCCATTGTTCTCTTGGTGAACTTCCTTCAACCTTGGTAATGATGGAAAATGTTTAACATCTTGTGATTCTACAACACAATTATCAACATTTTCTTTTCCTTCATCTTGCATTCTTAACATTTCTACTTGTTTTGTTAGATTGCTAAGAATTTCTGTTTTAAAATCATCAAACAAATTTCCAAGTTTAGCTTGACTTACCGATCTTGATGCTCATTTACCTACTCTTGATTTTCCTCTTGATATGTGTTTGCATGTTTCACAAATTTCATCAAATGATAATTGGTATACATCACCTCTACTCATAATATTAAGGAAATCAATCCATTCATCCCTAATTGTTTTAAGTAAGAGGGTTTGTAGTGTGCCGGATCCTAAATGATGTAGTTTTGCCCTCTTAAAATTGTACATGAACCTCTCTATTAGATCCTCAAGGCTCTCATCTTCTCTTTGATTCATTCTAACGATATCTTCTTTAAGATCATGATCTTTATATTTTTCTATAAATATCTTTTGCATATCATTCCATGATCTTATTGAATTAGTCCTTAAACTCATGAACCATTTGAGAGCTCTAACCTTCAAAGTTGCCATAAACAATCTCAATTTTTGAGTTTTTAATAAGTTACCATAAGATCTACAAACAATCTCAAATTCAAAGAGAAAGGTTTTCGGATCCTCTGACCTTAGACCATGAAATTTTGGAAGAAAAGAGGGATGTTCTTCATGTGCACACTACCATCAACATCTTGAATGGGAAATCCGAGAGGATCTTCCTCATTGTCATCATCTCCATCCATTTCTTATAAATTCTTTGTCATCTTCTTCTTCTACCTGAAAAAGTGAATGGTGATGTGGCTCTTACTGCACCATGTGATCAAATGGGGAGGTGGGTTGGTGTTGGAGAATTTTGTTTTTGTTTTTATGATTGAATGAAAACTATAATACAATGCAATTTTCTACATTTGAAATTAAATATGCCTAATGAAAAAATTAAAAAGAAATGAATCAAATAGGGAAGAAAACAATGTATACTTTGACACCTCCCCAACAACGGTGCCAAAAAGTGATGAGCCTCGGTATTGCAACAAGAATGCTGCAACTCCCAAGGCTACCAACTTTAATTATCCACCCGGGGTTCGTACAAACTTAAGAGGTGTCGGCACTATATGTGCGTCATACAGTGTGTCCTTCCTTTGTTGTCATGATGTAATGGAGTGCATGTACTGAATTCAAATCCTAAACTAATTGCAGAAAATGAAATGTTCGAAATAGAACCTTAACCTATTGCAAGAAAGAAAGTACAAGGAAAGAGACGGAATTTCAATGCTAAATCACACCATTTCCTAATCAACTTCCAAGAAACTATGCTTTGCAATAATGCTAAATTATCATGAACCAAATGCTACTATCTAAGCATGGAAGTAAGAAGCATCAAACATCACTAATGTGCAAGTAAAGGGACTGGAATAAATCTGCTTTTGTCTTTTTGCCTTTTCATGCAAAATCAAGTATGCAAACCAATTTCTTTTGGTGATGTGGCAGGTGAATTAAGGATGTTGGAGGTTGGATGGAAGGGTTAGGAGATGTTTGGATGGTGTGGGAGACCATTTGGAGGCTTTTAGTGACTTCCTATAGGTTTTCTCTCAATTTGGCCTCAAAACAGGCCATTTCAGGAAAACCTACAGGATGTACTAGAAACCTACAGGATGATCCTGTAGGAATTACAGTGAACCTACAAGATACAGCCGAGAGAAAAATGTGAGGTGTTGGAGGTGATGGGAGGCCTAGTAAAGTAGTGTGATGGGTGGAATGGAGTGGGAAAATTCCTAGGATTAATCAAAACTCAAAACCAAAGTCGGGAGATGGATGGATTCGCTCAAAAATCTTGGAGAAGTTTCCTTGTGAAATGATGAAATTGGTGAGGGTTTAATGACCAAGAAAATAAAATACAAATTGGATGGGACAAATTTTTTTATTAACTAGGATGTCTTAGGTCCCTATTCCAAGTGGAATCACTCAAAAAGACCTATGTTAACCCATGCAAAAAAAATAAAAACATTACTAGTCGAAAATCTAGAAATTTGAGAACTAGTGAGCTAGTAAATCTAAGAAATGCCTAACCAAATCAAGTGAAAATGCAATGGGGTAATTTTTGTTATGAACTAGAATGTTTTTTTGATCTAATGCAAGTGGAATCAATTTGATTGAAGCTCATTAGGATGCTCTAAAAAATAGAAGAAATTTATCGTTCTTTGCTAAAAAGGAGGTCCAGCAATCTAGATTTGGGAATAAGAAGACTAATCCAAGCAGCTAAATGATTACTATGAACTTCCAAAGCTTTTCTAAGGATGAAATAATGCTTATGATCTTGCAAAAGAACATACATCAACCATTTACTCAATCCTACAACAAGAAATCATTAACACTAAATGCAGAAATAAAAAGAAATAAAAACTAGAGATGCATATGCATAAGCAATGAAAAGAAGGAAATAAGATGATATAAAAGGGCTCTAAGGTTCCTGGGATGGCTAAGCCCAAGGAAACTCAGAGACCTATGGAGGAGAAAAATATTTAGAAGCTGAACATGACACCAATCTTCATTATTTTCATCAATAGAATTACATCCCTACAAGAAAATACAATGGAGCTACAAGAATACAAACTCTCTCCACAATAACACTAATCAAAATCTCCCCCTAAAGGAAAATTTGACTTGGTACTTATATAAAATGATTAGGAATCATTCCCCATGAATGGAGGAAGCTTTCCCCACCAAAATCCCTTGATTAGTGGATCTAGTACCCAATACTAGGAATTTGCGTTAAATGGCAGGGAACACATTCTTAGATTTTCTCAATCATTCCCTAGAGGAAAATTCGATTTGGTACTTATAGAAAATGATTAAGAATCATTCCCCATGAATGGATGAAGCTTTCCCCACCGAAATCCCTTGATTAGTGGATCTGCTCCCTTGATTAGTGGAACACATTCCTAGATTTTCTCAATCATTGGAGTTCCACAATTTGTGCCATAATTCCATAATATCTTGTTGACTTTTTATTTATTATTGATCCTCCAGTAGTAGGGAAAAAGTCTCTAAATTATCTCCTCCTCCAACTCTTCATAATATGCTTAATATTCTCATAATATTCCACAAAAAATAAATAATATTAGGCACAAATATTCAATTATTCAATAACCTTCCTAATGAATATATTAAAGTTAAAAATAAATTATCTAATGCAAAAAGAGAGGTTTAATGTGCTGAAGGAGGTCATATGCCTTAATTTATGTTTTAATTTAGAGGCATGGGCCTTAATTTATGTCTAATTTAGAGGCCCATCAAATACTTCAATCCGCACTCTGCGGATTGATGCTGAAAGGGCCAGTAGTGTAGGGATTTGCTTGGCTGCTTAATGTTGAACCTGGGTCAGGGCCCATCAAGCCAACAAGACTGCACCTAAAATTTTTCAACTCATATCTTTTGATTTGATTCATTCATTAATTGTATACTCTTGATATTAAATTCTTGATTTATTTCTAATGGAATGTGCAAAATTCTTATCTAATTTCTTATTGTTTGATCCGCTTTATGTTGTGGTCATGATTAGGCATGAAAGTAGTTTTGTTGAGTGTGCTTACAATGGATGTGGTTCTATTGCACATGTCATTATTTTGATTTGTTTTGCACCTCTTACTTCTTTTTCTAAGCTTAACTTATGATGAGGCTCATCAATAGGTATATCATATGGGTCACAATGCCATCCTCCAACTTTAAAATTATCTCTTTTTTACATTTATTTACAATTTTTGTTATATTATGCTTAGTGTGAGGGGTGAAATATGTGTTTCTATGTCATGTGGCACAATATGGTTTAAATGCAGGAATTGGAGCAATTTTGAGATAATTTAAATGCAAGAGCTCGGAGTAGACAATAGGGAGAGATTCTAGGAGGTTTTCCACCTCCTTAACTCCTTCAATCAGCTAATATCACCACTTTATCTCTCATAAACTTGAAGTCATTGGTAGCCAAGCGGTTCGAGGTCATTAGCATGAAAGCCATTGCAGTTCAAGAAAGATCTAGATCCACCTTTATCGAGTTTTGGGAGACAAATATCTTTATTTTCTAGGGAGTTTTTGGTAGCTACCCTTTTGTATAAATAAACATGCCAAGGAACTCATTAGGATTCAAATTTTGTTTGCAGCTAAGAATTTATTGAGCTCAAGAACTTGTGACTACTTTTTTTTACTTATTATGTGATGTATTTGACATTTCTGCAATGATAATTAGAAGTTTCTTATTGATCCATCACTAAGTTAGTTGAGAGAGATGAGGCTCTTATGTTTGGGCCCAACCCCAGTAGCTTAGGTCCCTCTTATGTATTGATATTTATTTTAGCTTAGAATGTTTGATTAGTTGTTGCATTTTAGTAGAATATAATTCCTCAAAAAGTCTGTGACTGTTGCCTCTATCTCATCTCTCTCATGGGAGCCTGATTAGAGGGCTCTACAATCACAGCCCAAAAACAATATGTGATGATTTCATGTTTATGATTTCTTGGAAAAAAAAATGTCTACATTAGTTATCTTGTTTTACATACGATTTCTAGAAGTTAATTCATTGCATAGATTATATTTTTTAGCATCAGTTAGATAATTTCCAATTTCAACTCATCTTTTCCACCGTTGGTTATAATATGCTGTAAATGAAAAGAAGTGCAGGTGCATGTGATGTTCCAGGACTGTTGGACCTATAGGCAAGGGACCTTTTAACCATCTCCATCCAGGACTTCTCAACTCTCTTTTGATGAATCCCTTCTTGATCTCTGCTTTTTAGGTCACCGTGAGAAACCCTCTTAGTCCAAAATTGGCCTTCCTAAAGTATTGAGCTTGGCTAGGGGTGTTGGTCACCTTCCATCCATACACCACAACCTTCATCCATCTTTTCATCCCTTCATCCTATCATCCTTACCTTCCAAACCCTCTTGGAAACCTTCCTGTAGCATTACAGAACTTCCTATAGCAATACAGGGATCTTGTAGAAGATTCTTATAGCATGCTTGTAGCATCCTGTTTTCCCCTTATTTTAACCTGTAATGCCAGTATGGTTTATTCTAGGAGTAGGTTGACCCCCTAGCTTGGACTCCATGATTAGAGGTGCCACCTAGGTCATTCCCTCCATTCCTTTTCCTTCACTACAAGAGAAAATAACATTAGTTTCTTCATCACAGATTTGGCAAATAGGACATTACTTTATGTGCCATTGTGAATTAGATAGATGATGTATGAAATATTGAGTTGTGAGTTGGTAGAATAAATTTTTGTTTTCAAGTGAATTTGATAGCTAGATGGTTGATTGCAATTAGTGTAGTTTCCTTTCTGCATGTAGCATAACTCTTGTGTTCTTTCATGAATTGATTCAGTAGCATATACAAGTTGATAGAATTTACAAGTTAGATTTGAAAAGCATTTACTTTTCTACACTAGGGCTAGATTTTGACTTGCACTTTCAGTAGTTAATCCCCCCTAATTCAGTAGAGGAATGGTCTTGGATCCCTAATGATCAAACGACCTAGTTGAGTGTGGCATGAGTAGAATTCCATCTACTGTGTATATAGCACTGTCACTTCGAAGTTTTTATGAACCCCGGGTTGATAAATAGAGTTGAGGAGCCTCTGGGAGTTGCAGCACTCTTGGTGCAATACCAGGGCTCACCACTTTTTGGCGTCATTTTTGAGGAGGTGTCTAGGTAGATGTTATTTCTGCTTAAGCATTTCTTTCTGTTTTGCATTTAGTTTTGAAAAAATCACATAAAAGAAAAAATTTTCTTTCATGCCTCATAGGAATAGAGATACTCAAGGAAAATTCTTACCAAACACCCCCACACCATCAAATAGTCAACCTTCACTCTTCTTCGGTGATTGTCAACTTCCCTCTCTGACTACAGGGGAGTTAGAAGACCCCTTAGGTGAACAACCTGATATTTTTGAAGAACCTATTGGGGAAGAAGAAGAACCCATTTCACCTACCCAAACCATGGCTGAAAACATGAATGAGGAGGTTTTCCCTATCAAAGAAACTAATGGAGAGGCTAGAATGAAGAATATAAACCCTACTTCCCTTCCTCACTTCCATGGCTTAACCTCTGAGGACCCTGATACTTTTATGTTTGAATTTTGTGTTTTTTGTAGGACCTATGATTATGCCTTTGATGACCATAAGTTGAAGTTATTCACATCTACCCTTAAGGATGCATCCTTGCGATGGTTTATGGGTTTACCTGGGGATAACACCACTACCTAGGCTCAAATGCAACAATCCTTTAACAATAAGTATAGGGACTATTGTAGGTAGAAAGAAACCAAAGAAGAAATCTTTAGAATGACTCTTGGACTTGATGAATCCCTAGTGTTAGGATATTCCGACACATAGGAAATAGTTAAGTATAACTTGGTCTAGTGTAGAGTTAGGTAAAGTGTGTTTCTTTACTATGTACTTTTGTAACTTACAATCCAACAGTCACGATATGTAGTGATCCGATGGTTCATTCTCTCCTCGATATTACCGACACTTGATCCGTGGCTTAACACCCGATTTGTCCCTGATCTCTATTTAAAGAGCATGGAGGGTTATTTATAGGGTAATCATTCATGAGAGAAGCTTATGTAAATTTTAATTCTTTTATTAATAAATTGTCTAAATTAGCTGAATTAGCTCAGGCCGTGGACTGTTTCTCTCTTTGAGGGTTTTAACCACGTCAAGGATACTGGTGTATTGATTTGTGATCTATTTGTGAGCGGTTTCCTTCAGTGTTCTATCTAAGGAACTTACCCTGTAAATTCCTACATGGTATCAGAGCTATTTGAGGGCCGCATCCTTTGATGATCCAAATCTAAAGCCGGTAGAACTGCATCCGACTGTTGTTTCCTAGATCTACTATTTCTGACTGCTTTCGGGTCGAGAGGATTGCTCTATTGTGTTAGGATTATCTGTTCCAATGAGGAACCCCTTTCGTTTCACGCAAAAAGGTTTCTGGTAGCCCTAGCTATGTCATTTTTAATATTTGGAGGTATACAATGTTTATTTGCAATTTCTAGTTACTTTCTCTCTGTTTATTTCGGTTTATTTATCTCTTTGTTTTTTATTACTAGATCTAGACCTTTCATTTATGCATTTCTACATATTCTCTTTGCCCGGCAACTCTGTGCAATCTGAGCAAATCAGAAATAGAAATGAAGGATTTTCTCATGCGTATGCTCTTTTCCGTCGTGCCTTAGTGTGATCTCGGAAAATCAGAAACATTGAGGAAAATTTCTAGGTTCCTGGTAAATCTAACTTCAAACCATAAGGTTTGTTTTTTTGTATTTCCGTGTTTGTTTTTGTGGTTTTTGTTTTGTAGGCCAAAAAAGAACTTTATCAAGTAAGCACGCACCCCAAAAGCTTCATTGATTAAGAAAAAAAAAAACCCTTCCTCTTTTCCAAAAATTACTAACCTTTTAAACTAGCTCACTTGGTCCAAAGTTACTTTATGAAAATAGAGGTCTTGGGTTCATGTCTTTCTTTTTGTTGAGTTACTTTTTCAAAAAGCACATGTAGCTTATATTTTAAGGTTACTTTATGTAAAAGTGTTCTCACCCATTATAAAAAGTGAGTCACTTATAATTCTAAAGTCACTTTATCTTTTATTTAAGTTACAATTTAGTAAGTAGCTCATAATGTACCATTTATAAAAGTGAGTCACATAATTTTTTTTTTTAAGTGAGCTAATTAGATTTATGTTTGGAAGGGGGGGCGGGGGGGGGGGAAGGGGGGGATTTTTTAAATATAACATTATTATTCATTTCCACACATTCACGCACTTCGTCAGCATCTTCAACAACTTTTCTTCAAAAAGTCATAACTTCTTCATCCAGAACCCGTTTTCAAAGCTATTTTTTTCTAATCAACCTAATTTTTCGAAATCTTTCCATTGGAACACTTAGTTTTAGCATCTACAGCTTCAGTTTTTGTTAAAATGGAAAGTCCATGCCAAGTTATTCTTGACAGCACCAACTACTTCCATTGGTGGTCCTACATTGTGGATTTACTTAGAAGTAAAGGTCTTTACAGAAAAGCCTCATGCCAAGAAACCAAACCTCAAGATGAAGATAAGGAAACCAAATGGGAAAATAGGCAAGATCAAGCACGTGGGTTGATAGGGATGTCTATTTCTCCAAATCTTAGATTCCATATCGCAAAACTTGATACTCCTAATGAAGCAATGAAACAAATCACTAAAGTTTTTGGAGTTAAAAATGAAATTCGAGCCCATCAACTCGAAAATGAGTTGCTTACATTGGACCCCAATATTTTTTCTTCCATCGAAGATTTTTTGTCCAAGTTCAATACCCTTAGACTTCTCTTCGAAGATGTTAAGGTTAAGAAAGAAGATGGTAGCCTTATCTATTCCATTCTTACTAAGTTGGGACCAGCATACTCTGTGTTTGTTTCCATCTTCCATTCTACTAGAGAAACCTTTATTTCTCAAGAACAACACTAAAAGTCCCCCTCTTTTGGTGTCTTTGTGATTCTTTAATAAGAGAACAAGAAAAGCTCTTATATATTGGTCTTCTTAATCTTGGAATCTCTTCTAAGAAAGCCTTAGCCGCCTAGCAGTAACCAAATTCAAAGAATCCTAAGAAGCAATATCCTAAAAAGAATGGTCCTAAGCAATTTCAGCCTCAAAATGAAAAATCATTTCCACAAAATAATAAGGTAAATAAAAACAAAGGGAAGAAGACTAATAAACATTTCCACTTTTGTAATCGAGATGGCCACTTAGAATCCAAATGCTTTAAAAAGATGGAAGACTTGGAAGCAGCAATGAAGAAGCATAATATCCATTTGGATCACTTTTCAATTTCAACTTCATCTTCAGGAATAACATTTTTTGCATGTGGTTGTCAAGCATCTTGGTCTGGTTATGCACTAAATGTATCTTCTTCTTCTCATTCTCATGAGTGTCTCATTAATTGTGGAGCTTCTTATCACATGGCCAAAAACAAAGCCATGTTTTCTTCTTTAAATCATTGTAACACCAAAAATATATATGTTGGTGATAGATCTCTTAGTGTTGTAGGGACTGGAATTGTTCATCTAGACAATGGTCAATTTAATGATGTATTATGTGTTCCAGTCTTATCTTACAACCTTCTCTCTGTATATCAAATAACTCATTCAGGTGAAGATAATTTTCACCTCATGATGTTGTAATTAAGGACCTAAGAGATCCTAGACAGATTTTAGCTACTGGCATTGCTGATGATTCTACAAGATTGTATAAGTTTAACAACTTTGGGTCATCAAATCTTCCCTCGGTATTTGTTGCTCATAATGATGAAGTGAGCAAACTTTGGCATGAGCGATTTGGTCACTTAAACTATCGCTCCCTTCAGAATCTATGTAAAGAAAATATGGTGACAGGTCTTCCAACAGTGTCTTGCAGAGATGGTGTTTGTTGCAGATGTGTACTGTGAAAACATCATCGGGGTAGTTTTGAAAAACGTGCTTCTTGGCACGCCTCAGCCCCTTTACAGCTTGTGCATAGTGATTTATGTGGTCCACTTCGAGTTGTTTCATTCTCTGGCTACAAGTATTTCTTAACTTTCATTGATGATTTCTCCAAACGCACTTGGGTATACTTCTTAAAACTCAAGAGTGAAGTATTTAACATGTTCTTGGCCTTTAAGGCCTTTGTTGAAAAACAATATGGACATCAAATTCTTAAGCTAAGATCTGATAATTCCAAAGAATATGTTAACAACAAATTCATCAACTTTTGCACTGAGAATTGAATTAAAATGCAACATACTGTTCCATATACTCCACAACAAAATGGTGTAGATGAAAGGAAGAATTGCACCTTAAAGGAAATGGCTAATTGTATGCTTCAATCTAAAGGATTTAGTCTTAATTTTTGGGCAGAAGCAATTAACTGTGCAAATTACATAGTAACTCGCACTCCTACTAAGGTTTTAAAGAATATCACTCTAGAAGAAGCATGGAGCTCAATTAAACCAGATGTAAGTCACCTTCGTGTTTTTGGAAGTGAAGCATGGACCCATATTCCAGATGAGAAACATAAAGCTTTAGAACCTAAGAGTGAAAAAATATTTTTGTTGGATATTCTGAAGATGTCAAAGGATATGGACTTATTCCACTTAAGTCCAAAAATGTTATCATTAGAAGAGATGTAAAGTTTATTGAAAATATATCGGCCTATGAGCCTAGTTTGGCGGATGTGCCACTTCTCTCTATCCCTTCTACTTCTGAAAATATTTCTTCTTCAGATGATGACAGCGAGGATGAAAATCCTCCCCCACCTTCTTAGGATCCTCCTTCAGCTCCTCAACTTCCAAAATGGGTCCGTGCTACTCAGGATGCAGCAGGTGCTCTTGCCAGTGATCCTACAGATCAACGATGCACACATTCTCAGTTCAATAGAGCCTCTTCTTTACTGGCTCAAGCTTCAACGAATTATGATCCTCACACCTTTGCAGAAGCTTCAAGCCATCCAGATTGGGATGTAGCTATGAATGGAGAATATTCATTATTGGCAAATGATACATGGGATCTTGTTCCTCTTCCAAAGGGACAAAAACTTGTTAGATGCAAATGGGTTTACAGAACCAAGTATGGACCAAATGGAAAAGTTGATAAACATAAAGCTCATCTTGTTGCTAAGGGTTTTTCACAAGTTGAAGGCATTGACTATACTGAAACCTTCTCCCATGTTGCCAAAATGAACTCTATCCACCTTATTCTTTCCCTTGTTGCCTCTTTCAAATGGGATGTCCATCAGATGGATGTTAAATCTGCCTTCTTGCATAGGGACTTGCATGAAGAAATCTATATGGAACAACCTATTAGATTTATACAAACAGACTCCAGTCTTGTATGTCAACTTAAGAAATCCCTTTATGGTCTCAAGCAAGCCCCTCATGCTTGGTATGCCAAAATGGATAGCTTTCTTTTAGAAACTAGCTTTTCTAGGTGTCATTCCGACAATACTCTTTACACCAAGAAAGTGGGAAAGTATCTTATCATTCTTATTCTTTATGTTGATGATCTTATCCTTACTGGTAGTGATCCCTACCTTATAAACCATGTGAAGTGCAACCTTAAAAAAAAGTTTGAAATGACAGACCTAGGGCACTTGCATTATTTTCTTGGTCCTCAAGTCTTGCAATCCAAGGAAGGTATTTCCCTTTCCCAATCCAAGTATGCATGTGATCTTATATGCCATTTTCACATGGAAGACTATAAGCCAGCCCCTTCTCCCTTTCATTCTAGAGCCAAACTTTCAGTCACTTGTACTTCCCCTGAAGTTGATGCTACCTTATACCATCAACTTGTAGGAAAAATTTTGTATCTAACCCATACTCGTCCTAACCTTTCCTTTGTTGTTGGTCTTATTGGTCGATTTATGCAAAACCCACATGAAAGTCATTGGAAAGCAGCTAAAAGAATACTTCATTATGTTTGAGGTACAGTTCAATTTGGGATTCATTACAGTGCAGAAGCATCTCCTCTATTGTTTGGTTTCGTTGATTCTGATTGGGCTGGTGACCCTAATGATTAGAAGTCTACTACAAGTTTGTGTTCACTCTTGGTTCAGGACCTATTACATGGGTTTGAAAGAAACAAAGTACCATTTATCTTTCTTTAGCAGAAGCAGAGTGTCATGGTGCCATAGAAGCTAGTAAGGAATCCCTGTGGCTTCGCCAGAGCTTGTCTTTCAGCAACAGCATCCGACTACACTTAGGTGTGATAATCAAAGTGTCATTCAACTATGCAAAGATCCAGTCCAACGTCAGCGTAGCAAACACATTGAACTACACATGTGTTAGAAATTATATATTACGGAGCAATGGAACACATAAAATATTGCAGAAATATAAACACAGAAAACGCATAAAACAAGAGAGACACAGATATACGTGGTTCACCCAGTTTTGGCTACGTCCACCCCGAACAGCCAATCCTTCCTTTCTATTATCCAGCAAAATGAAGAGACACAACCTACAGCAAATCCGTTGTAATATCCTTTGTTTTCTCTCACAGTCTCACCTCTCAGTTTCTCGCACGTTGAATACACATCTATATCTCAGCCTCAAATACAATTCCCTCATACAAAGAGAGGGGTTGCCTTCTAGGGAAAAAAACCCTAAACTAAACATAAGTTCTGCCGTCAGATCATCTGCCTAATGAACGGCCCAGATTGACTAGAAATTACTATACTTTTACAAGGCAATTTTACATTTGTTTTTAGCTTCGGGGGCACTGCCCCGAGCCCCCGCCGAGGGACCGCTGGCCCTCGGACCCCCCAGCCGGGGGGGATCGGACCCCCCGGGGGGGACAAGTCCCCCCCGCACCCCCCCCCATGGAGGGGTGTACAAACTTCCTGGGGTATACATCTGGCTGAAACAAAGACCTCTAAACAATCATGCTCCACACACAACAATCTCCCACTTGGAGAATGATTGTAGAAACTCCACCGCTGCTTCATTTGCTGGAAAATGACTCCTCTTTGGACCTGGCTATTTCTCATATTCATCGTCATCCTTGAAGACCAATTGAAACTGAGCATATTCTCAGTTTCTCCCTGGTTACAACTTTTGTTAGCATATCTGCAGGATTCTGGCTAGTGTGTATCTTTTCCAGCTTCAACTCTCCATCTTCCAACACTGATCGTATGAAATTGTACTTGAGTTGTATGTGTTTAGTCTTGGAATGAAATGTTGAGTTCTTTGCAAGATGAATGGCACTTTGGCTATCACTGTATAACGTGCCCTTATCATTCTCCTTACCAAATTCACCCATAAACCTTTGTAACCAAATCATTTCTTTACTAGCCTCTGTAGCAACAACATACTCTGCTTCTGTTGTTGAAAGTGCAACAACACTTTGGATTTTTGAAACCCAACTGACAGCTGTTCCTCCAACAGTAAATACATATCCTGTAGTGCTCCTCATGTTATCTCTGTCACCTGCCATATCTGCATCAACGTATCCCCGTAGAGAAATGTTTTCACCACCAAAGCATAATGCTTGATTTGTGGTACCTTTCAAATATCTGAGAATCCATTTCACTGCCATCCAATGTTCCTTTCCTAGATTGTTCATGTACCTGCTTACAACTCCCACTGCATGTGCAATATCAGGCCTTGTGCAGACCATTGCATACATTAAGCTTCCAACTGTTGATGCATACGGAACTTTAGACATATAATCCATGTCTTCTTGGGTCTTTGGGCACATTTCCTTGCTAAGTTTGAAATGGCTAGCAAAAGGTGTACTAACTGGTTTTGCATTGTGCATGTTAAATCTTTTCAACACCTTTTGTATGTACTCATTTTGAGACAATGTTAATTTACGATTTTTCCTGTCTCTAGTTATTCTCATACCAAGGATTTGTTTTGCAGCTCCCAATCCTTCATTGCAAATGAATTTTCCAACTTTCTTTTGAGCACATTTATTTCCTGCATGTTAGATCTTGCAACAAGCATGTCATCTACATATAATAACAATATAATATAGCTGCCATCATTTTGCTTTTTCAAATAAACACAATGATCAGAGTGACATCTAGTATAACCTTGTTCAGACATAAACTTGTCAAATTTTAGATACCACTGCCTTGGACCCTGTTTTAAGCCATACAAGCTCTTCTTCAACCTGCACACTAGTTTATCCTTCCCTTTCACCTCATATCCTTGTGGCTGCTACATATATATCTCTTCCTCCAAATCCCCATGGAGAAAGGTTGTCTTTACATCTGACTGCTCAAGATGAAAATCTTCAGCTGCTACAAGACTTAAAATAGTTCTGATTGAAGTCATTTTAACAACAGGAGAAAATATTTCATCAAAATCAATACCTTTCTTCTGTGCAAACCCCTTCACCACAAGTCTAGCTTTGTACCTTTGTTTTCCTCCATCTTCTTCCTTCAGCCGGTAAACCCATTTATTCTTCAATGTAGTTTTTCCTGCAGGCAACCTGACTAAGTCCCAAGTCTGGTTATGCATTAAGGAGTCCATCTCTTCTTCCATGGCTACCTCCCACTTCTTCCTGCTTTCAACCTGCATTGCTTCTTCATAACATTCGGGTTCACCAGAATCAGTCAACAATAAATAATATAATGAAGGAGAGTATCGTTCAGGGGGTCTACTTATCCTGGTAGATCTTCTAACACCACTTTCAGGTGTTTGGGGTGCCTGTTTCTGTTGTGGTGGTGGTTGTTGTTGATTATTATTATTTTCAGGCACGTTTACCTTTTCAGTGATTTCATCAAGAACTGCGTATTCCTTGTTTTCTTTTTCCTGTTTCTTTTCCTGCAACTGATTCTTATACAAGACCTTTTCATTGAATATTACATCTCTGCTCCTAATGATTTTGTGCTTTTTGTAATCATATAAGCGATAACCAAAATCATTAACACCATATCCAATAAAGGTACATTTCTTTGACTTTGCCTCAAGCTTTGTTCTATTTTCTTTATCAATATGGACAAAAGCCTCACAACCAAAAGGCTTTAAAAGAGAGTAGTTTACCTTTTTACCTGTCCATGCTTCCTCCGGAACACCACCATCCAAGGAACTTGAAGGCCCTCTGTTTATTAGATAAACAACAATATCTACAGCATCTGCCGAAAACTGTAAAGGCAATCCTGCATGCAATCTCATGCACCTTGCACGCTCCATGATTGTTTTGTTCATCCTTTCTAACACACCGTTTTCTTGTGGTGTTCTTGGAACTATCTTCTCTCTGTGAATTCCATGTTCTGAACAGTACCTATCAAACTCTTTGCTGCAATATTCACCTCCATTGCCTCATCTAAGACACTTCAATTTCTTTCCTGTCTCAATCTCAACCAAAGCTTTCCATTTCTTGAAAGTATCAAATACATCAGATTTATTCTTAATACAATAAATCCAAATTTTTCTAGTTGCATCATCAATAAAAGTAACATAATAACGAGAGCCATCGAGAGATGATACCTGAGCAGGTCCCCATACATCTGTATGCACAAGCTCTAATTTTTCACTCTTCTTTTCTTTCCCAACTCTGAGAAATCTGACTCTCTTCTGTTTTCCATAAATGCAATTCTCACAGAAATCCAAATCAACATTCTTCAAACCCGGCAACAAATTCCTTGAGTGAAGAATCTTCATCCCCTTTTCACTCATGTGTCCAAGCCTATGATGCCATAATGTTGCATCTGCTCCTTTGGAAGTTAAAGCATTAACAGAGTTAGAAATACCATTGCATAAATACAATGTACCAACCTTTTCGCCTTTTGCTATTACCAGGGCTCCTTTGGTTACCTTCCAAGCTTTATCTGTGAAAGTTGTCACACAACCTTCACCGCCTAGCTGCCCTGTTGAAATCAGATTTTTCTTTAGATCTGGAACATGCCTTACCTCCTTTAGTATCCATTGGTTTCCATTCTGTTGTTTTACAAGAACCTTACCCATTCCAACAATTTTACAGGGTTTATCATCACCCAAACGAACTTGTCCAAAATCTCCTTGAACATAGTCATGAAAGTATTTCTTATCAGGTGTGGCATGGAATGAGGCCCCTGAATCTACCACCCAGGAATCAGTAATATTTTCGAAAGAAAGAATCAAAACATCTTGTAACACCTCACCTGTCACATTTGCTTCATGATTGTTTTCTTGCTATGCATCTCATTCTTTTCCCTTCCGAGATCTACAGTCTTTCTTTAGGTGTCCTTTCTTTCCACATTTCCAGCACACTATCCCCGATCTGGACTTGGATCTGACTTTCCTTGATTTACGGCGATATCCTGAGCTCTTTCCTCTTTCCATTTTTCTTCCTCTAGACTCTACACTCAAAGCATTTCCCGATGTCTCACCGGAGCTTTTCCGTCGCATTTCCTCGCTAAGGATCGCACCGACAACATCATCAAACTTTAAAGTACTAGATCCAGAAACGGAGTTACTAATGGCCATTACCAAAGCATTCCAACTTTCTGGTAATGAGCACAAGAATAACAGAGCTCTAACTTCATCATCAAAGTTTACCCCTACAGAACTTAACTGACTTGTAACTGTATTAAAATCATTTAAATGGTTTGCAACAGATCCACCTTCCGACATATTCATATTAAATGACTGTTTCATAAGAAATACCTTGTTTGAGGACGAGGGTTTTTCATATAGTTTCAACAACGTCTGCATCAAACCCTCTATCGTGGTTTCCTTCGAAATGTTGAAGGCGACTAACGCAACAAGGCACAACTGTATTTTTCCGAGTGCCTTTCTATCGAGAAGGTTCCATTCTTCGTCTTTCATACCCGTCGGAATCTTTGTTTTTCCGCCCAATGGTAGGTATAGATCTTTCTAATACAGGTAATCTTCCATCTGCATCTTCCACAGCGAGAAGTTTTGGCCGTTAAATTTCTCGACCCTAAACTTACCATCTTCTGCCATTGCTCCCACTCGAATTAGGAACCCTTCTTCCCTGCGAGTTTATCGGCCAAATAGACCTTCGGCTCTGATACCAGTTGTTAGAAATTATATATTACGGAGCAATGGAACACATAAAATATTGCAGAAATATAAACACAGAAAACGCATAAAACAAGAGAGACACATATATACGTGGTTCACCCAGTTTGGGCTACGTCCACCCCGAACAGCTAGTCCTTCCTTTCTATTATCCAGCAAAATGAAGAGACACAACCTACAACAAATCCGCTGTAATATCCTCTGTTTTCTCTCACAGTCTCACCTCTCAGTTTCTCGCACGCTGAATACACATCTATATCTCAGCCTCAAATACAATGCCCCCATACAAATAGAGGGGTTTCCTTCTTGGGCAAAAAACCCTAAACTAAACATAAGTTCTGTCGTCAGATCATCTACTTAATGAATGGCCCAGATTGACTAGAAATTACTATACTTTTACAAGGCCCCCCCACACCCCCCTGCGTGGAGGGGTGTACAAAATTCCTGGGGTATACATCTGGCTGAAACAAAGACCTCTGAACAATCATGCTCCACACACAACAATCTCCCACTTCATCAGAAAGCTCATTCATGACCATGTTCTTGAAGTGCAATATTGTTCAACAGATGATCAAGTTGCAAACATCTTTACAAAGGCTCTCATGGAGGTGAAGTTTACTAAACTTCAATTTATGGTTGGAGTTCCATAAGGCTTGAATGCCTCCTTCCTTCTCCTATTGTGTCATATTTGTACATCCTTCAATCCTATCCCAACTTGTTCTTAAGGGGGGACTTTAGGATATTCCGACACATAGGAAATAGTTATGTATAACTTGTTCTAGTGTAGAGTTAGGTAAAGTGTGTTTCTTTATTATGTACTTTTGTAACTTAGAATCCGACGGTCATGATACGTAGTGATCTGAAGGTTCATTCTCTCCTCAGTATTACCCATGCTTGATCCATGGCTTAACACCCGATTGGTCCATGATCTCTATTTAAAGAGCATGGAGGGTCATTTGTAGGGTAAACGTTCATGAGAGAAGCTTATGTAAATTTTCATTCTTTTATTAATAAATTGCCTGAAGTGGCCGCATTGGCTCAGGCCGTGGATTGTTTCCCTCTTTGAGGGTTTTAACCACATCAAGAATACTAGTGTATTTATCTATGATCTGTTTGTGTGCGGTGTCCTTTGGTGTTCTTTCTGAGGAGCTTACCCTGTAAATTCCTACACCTAGACGACTATGAAGAAATATTCCATCTTAGTTACAGGAGTGCCACATGCACCCTTGATCCTGAATCAATCAAGTTAGTTCTTCTTTGAGGGATCAAGGAGGACATGTTGGAAACCCTCAACATGTTGTATGGGGGAGACATCTATCAGTTATCCTATGAAGACATCAAAACAATGTTCAAAAACCATTCTAGGGTTGCTAGGAAGAAGGGTAGGGCTAGTCAAGATTTCGTCAGTTCCTCTCCCTCCACAAAATTCATCAAGAATGAAATTGGAAACATGCTGGAGGAAATTAAAAGCGAAATGTTGCATACCTTTGTTTTGAAAATGGATACCATGCATATCAAGAGGATACAAGAGGAAGAAGAGAGGGCCTTAGCTATTTTTTTCCCTAAATGCACTAGAAGGAACCCCAGAAATGAATGTCCATTAAATGTCATGGAGGTTTTCTTAGTCTGCGAGGAAAACCATGCCAAAGATAAGTCTTCTTCTTTCCTTGGATTGAAATTTATACCAAGGGGCATAAGGTGGGGCTGAGAAACTCTGTTTTATCAATCAAAGTAGGCCTCAAGGACCTTGATCATACCAGCAAGGCATGCAAGGTGCATCCTACTCTTATTACCATCCCAACCAGAATGCACCCTTGCCACCTTGGTACTCTTCCACTCATCCATCATGGTACACACCTCCTTCTTGGCCTTATGCACCTCAAGATCCTCCCCAACCTACCAATCAATCATTTCAGCAATATGCTTCTCCACATCCTTAGTGGAATAATCCATCACAAGGGTGGAGGACTCTACTAAACAAACCTCCTACTTTACTACCTCCACCTCCATCTCAACCACATCTCACTCATCCTGCTCTACCCAAGCAACCTCAGATGCCTACTCAATCAAATCTGAACCCGAATAACAAGAAAGCACAACAGATCTACATTGGAGAGACATCTTACCCTGCATATGCTATAGAGATTCAAGAAATCAACCTCAGGTCCGGAAGAGTTCTCCCAGATAACCAACCTCCATCTCCACCTGAGGAGCTTGAAGAGGAAGAGGAAGAGAGTAGCACTCAAGTAAATCCACCTCCTTTTCTTGAGAGATTGATCCATTATAACTAGCACACCCCGGAAGAGACTGAACTTCTAGAAGGATTGAAGAATATGTCCATTAAAATACCCCTCCTCCAAGCTATTAAGGATGTTACCATCTATAATAAGCTTATCAAAGATAAATGTTTCAAGCACCACAGGAGGAGAAAAAGAGACACCCCCATCATCAATGTTATTAGGCAATTATCTGATTTGATGTTGGGTGTTATCACTCCTCCATATCTCCAAGGCTGACGAAGAGTCCAGCTGAGGTAACCACAGACCAATCTTTTAGCTTGGTAGCTATCCCTACCAAGCCGGAGAGGGCTCTCTTCAAAGTATCACAGCCAAGAGGGCTAGATGGATTAGGGTTTTAGGTTAGATATAGTAGCTCAGGTTTTCGATTTGATTTTGATTGGGGTAGTCACTTGATGAATGAATTAGATCAGAGAGTGAACTAGGTCAGGACAAGAGGGAATCAGAATTGTCGACATATAATGGGGCAAGGTAGGAAAGTTACTTTAACACTTGGTAGTATAGTGATGAGATGGTTTAGACTAGTGAGGTGCTAAAAAGAGCATGAAGATCATGAATTATTTTTAAATTGAAGAAATTAAACAGATTATGATGATTTTCCCAAAACAGAGCATAGGAGATGTATTCTTCTTATCACACCTTGAAAATAAAACATATTTAGAATTTAAATAGATCATGGAAGATACAAAACATTCACTCACATGTAACTAAAGAAGAAACAATATCAAAATACCATGCCACAGGAATCCCACCAAAATAATTGCAACTAATCCATTATATTCCTTGCCAAATTCTGAAACACTAATACAACATCCAATGGAGTCCAACTCTTGAAAAGAGTCAATAAAGGGAAGACATAGACCTCAAAAAAACTCCTCCCAACCTCATGGGTTGAATCCATGAGAGGAGGAGAAGTTCTACCAAAAACTAAACTGAGAGCTAGAGTGTAGGGTGGTCAAAGTGACTCATCCCTAACTTTAGCAAACGGATTCATTACATCATAAAAGGAGCTTTCACATAATGTATTTACCCTAGGTAATAGTAAAAACATTGTATTTACATTTACATCCATCAATTACATTGGTAAAACATGATTTGTCAAGGTGAAATAGTCAAAACTAATAAACTCAGAATTTTTTGTCAAAAGAGCAGTGGCACTGTCCTAAGCGCAACTCCAACTTCAGGTCCACTTTTGAGGGGGTTCCTTAGTTTCCAAAATGGTCAATTTTTTACCCTAAAAAAGTTTATTCTCCCAATACTGGTCAAAATCACAGCGCCAGTGTCCAAAACAGGGAAAAAACATGCTTTTTTGGGTGTTTTTGACCTTTTGACTGCCCATTTGACCCAAAAAAACTTAGAAAATCAGTTTTCCTGACTGTATTTGGCCTTATGAATCCAATGGTGGTGGCAATTTTTCATTTGGAGGTTCCTAGGAAAAGCGCAATGCCCTGGTAGAGTGATTGAAGCATAATTTGCCAAAAATGCACAAAACTTCAAAATTTCCCAAAATTGCTCAAAATTTTCCAAATTTTTTCCTAAGGAATGCTAATGATGTGTGTCAAGCCATGAGTGATGCCTCAGTAAGGATGTCAAGTTTATCTTCCTCCCTTTTCTTGGTTAGGGTTTCAATTTTCTTCTTTGCATCTTTGAGTTTTGCCCTAGAAATATTTTCTCTGTAGGCATAGTGTTTTGCCATCTTCTTCTAAATTTCATTATCCCTTTTGGCCTTGTCTAGGAGATTTTCAAGATGGTTTTTTACTCTCTCGAGCCAATTCTCCTGGTTCTCATTGATCATTTTGGCAAACTGTTCATTTAGGGTAAGCTGAATAGATAGTTTAGCCTCTTTTTGTTTTTCTAGCTCCAATGCTCTTTTTAGGCCTCTAGTCCTTGGCCTTCTCCTTGGCATATGTTCCTCCATCTGTTCACCATATTCTCCATATGTTTCATCAAGCAAATCCTTATCCTTTTCAACCTCCCTCTTTGCCTTGATGAGCTGAATCTCCATGAGCTCTTGTTTGGTCTCATACTACTTGTTTTCTTACTCATAGTATGAAATGATGTATTTTGCCCTCTGCAAGTTGACTTGGATCTCCCCTATGAGTGAATCCTTTTATTTAATGACAATGCTTCTTTTTTCACTGTCATCATGCTCACTTAGGTCAACTAAGTCAAAATCCTGCTCTGTCTCATGGAGGTCCTCCTCCTGCTACTATATCTCTACCTCTATCATCTTCTCCTTGCCCTTCTATACCTTCTTTGTCGATGATGAAGGCAAGGCCCCTCCCACAATTTGTGGGGAAAACACCTGCCTATGGCCTCTCTGATAAGTATGTGCCAATGTACTCACATCTATCCTCTTAGGCCTGATTGCCTCAACCCTGTTAGGTGACCCTGCATGATCATGAAATGGTGATGATGATGGCAATAATGAGGGTGGCTGATCAAATGGAGGAATAGAAGTAGTGGCCTGAGATGAAGGGGGTATGGCTTCAGCATGATGATCAGTGGGATGAGATGAAGAAGGCATACTTTCAACATGTGGAGCTGGTGGAGAAGTGAAATGCATTAGCAATGAAATTGTCCCATGAAATATGCAATTGATCAAGGTGATGAAGACAATGATATTGATCAATTAGTGATGGAAAAGGTTGTTCATCTTCTGGTCATAATCTCTTTTTTGCATAATGGAGGTCATTTTATCTATGCTTTTGAACATATAGTATGGGATATTGAGGAATTTGACCCTTGTGAAGTGCATAAGCAATCTGATATGGTAGGTATAGAGCCTTGAGAACCTACCTTCACAAGAGAAGTACTTCATGATGATTTTCATCAAAGGGGCATACCTATTAAGAAGGTGGGTGAAAGGGAACACCCTCCTCCTTTCATTCCTATACAATGGTTTGATAAATGGTTCATAATATTGATCCTCCAAATCCTTTGATTTAAACCACCTCTCACCCATGTTTGGAATCCCTGTGGCAGCAACAATGATAGAAGTAGACAAAGTGAAGGTCACTCCTGCTAGGGTTACTTGATTGTCTTTAAGGTGTGATGCAAAGAGTCTGGTCAAAACTGGGTGATGCTAAACTCTTTCAATCAATTTTCAAAAGTCAAGGCAACCCACATACTGAAAACATGAGGCTATGTTGGGTCCCTATAATACTAGTGATTACCCCATTACTATTGTAGTTATACCCCTTATTTATATTGTTGTGCCCCTATTACCCCCATATTATTATTTCTGTGCCCCATAGAATCCCTCTATTGTTATTTTTGTGGCTTTATATTATTATTGTTAGGTCGGCTAGATTATATTGTGACTCCTTAGACTCCTATATATAGAAAGGAGGTTTTGTCATTTGTATCATCCAAGAATTGTTCATTTATGTAATGTAAAGGAGGTTTCCCCCTCGTAGAGGCTGAATTCTAAGGCGTTGATCTATCTTTTCTATCCTTTCTTGAGCTGGTTTCATAACATTTGGTATCAGAGCTTTGGATTCTAGGGTTTCGATTCTCCAAACAGGTCATCGTGGCATTTTCGCTATAACTTTTTTCTGTGACGTTTCAGAAGTCACAAAAAAAAACCCATTTGAGAAGAATTGGCGCTGAACCTTGGGTCCAAATTTCAGAGCTTTTAGCGCGATATTTTCGGAGATATGATCTGAGGAAGTTGGTCTTTTTGCAGACTCCTGAATTACATTCAAAACAGGTGACCTGGGGAAAATAGTCATAACTTTCTCTCTGAGGATCGGATTGAAATTTCGTAAAATGGTACAGAAAGAGGACGGACTGTAGTTTCTTGTGGGTTTTTTTAGATCCAAAGGTCGAAACAGTGACTCGCGGCGCGTCGTACAAGTTAGCTCTACTGAACTAGTCTATAATCAAGTCACTGTGGGAGATTTCGCATAACTCTTCCTTGGAGAATCCAATTTGGGTCAGACTTGTGGCATTGGAAAGAGGACATAGAGAGCTACTACAGGTCACAAGTTCAAAACTAGATGACTGGAAAGTGCAGAGATACATCAGAGGCAATATCGAGCTCCTACAAAGTGAAAAACGGTGTGTAGATTTTTTTAAATTTTTGCTTAAGCTTGGTTTGAAAATTTATTTTGAAGGAATTCAAAGGGCATAGTAGAGCATTATTATCGGTAACTGATGCCCCAAGGAAAGAAAATGCAAACACCTAGTAAGGAACCTGAAGGCTCTAGCATGACTCATGAAGAAGAGGAAGAAATGCTACATGATATATCAAAATTACAAGAACAAGTGCAACAAATGTCACGCTCACAAAAGTTAACAGATGCTAAGATAAATGGCGTGGAAGCTAAGATGAATGGCATGGAAGCTAAGATGGACAATTTGAAGATAGATTTGAACACAAATTTGAAGACAGGCATGGCAGATTTGAAGACAGATTTGACTAATTTTCTACAAGAAATACTTACTAATGGTGAAAAGGTAGTAAAGGAAACTCATGATGAGAACAAAAGAAATGTTAATCATGATTCCATAGACGCTAATGTTGGATCTAAGAATCACCACATTCCAAAAATTGATATGAGGAAGTTTGATGGCAAGGATCCCGCCACATGGATATTACAGATGGAGCAATTCTTCGATCTCAATAATGTGCAAAACACACAAAAGGTACGTATGGCAACTTTATATTTGGAACCAAATCAGTTTGTATGGTATCAATGGCTTTGTTCTCGTAAACAATTTATCACTTGGGCAATTTTTACGGAAGAATTGATAGCACATTATGAGGATACAAAAAGCAACACTTTTTTTAGCCAATTGATAAGTCTCAAACAAAAGGGTTCAATAATGGAGCACATTGAGGAGTTCCAAAAATTGAACATAAGGGTAAAATATATTCCAGAGGAGCATAGGATTGATGTGTTCATAGGGTCTTTAAAGGATAATATCCAACATGATGTGCGCCTTTGGGAACCTGATTCATTAGAGAAGGCATTCAGGTTAGCAAGAAAAATGGAAAGCAAAATTATGGCAACTAGGAAGCATACCATTCACAACTATAAAGACGGAAGTGTTGTTGCCCATAGTCTTCCACAACCTACAAGGTTGACACCACAACAATTGGAAGAAAAAAGAGCAAAAGGGCTTTGTTACAATTGTGATAGCAAATACACAAAAGGTCATAAGTGTGCTGAGAAGAAATTATTCTACATAGATTGTGAAGAGGAAGAAGAAAAGGAGCAAGAAAGGTCAAAAGAAGAGAATATATTCCAGGAACAAAGCCTAGATGAAGAACAAATAAATCCGACCATATCTTGTAATGCATTGGCGGGAATTACCACTCCTCAAACCATCAAGATAGAAGGACAAATCAAGAAGAAAAAGGTAATAGTGTTGATTGATTCAGGAAGCACCCACAATTTTATTCATTGTAGGGTAGCAAAAGAATTGAATTGCTTCCTATATCCAGCACCAGAGTGTCAAGTGATGATTGCAAATGGAGGAACAATAAATTGTTCTGGAAAGTGCCATAATATCAAGCTATCCATGGGAGAATATGTATTGACTAGCCCAATGCTTTCCATTCCAATGGGAGGTGCTGATGTTGTACTAGGAGTCCAATGGCTACAATCCTTGGGTACAATAGCTTTTAATTTTCATGAAATTTTCTGTGGAAGGAAAGGAAGTTGAATTAAGGGGTATTGCAGGGAAACCAAGAAAGATAATCAGCTCTAATGGCATGACAAAGCTTCTAAAAAAGGAGCAAAGAGGTGTAATTGCACAATTATGTTCGCTAGATGTTTCCACATTGGAATCATCTATTTCTCCAGATCTCCAAAAAGTCCTGGACAATCATTCCAAGGTATTTGAGACTCCCAAAGGTCTCCCACCTATGCGTGATCATGATCATGCTATTCATCTGATTCCAGGAAGTGTTCCTCCAAACATCAGGCCGTACAGATATCCATATGTCCAAAAAAGTGAAATTGAACGTATGGTTGCAGAAATGCTAGAGGCTGGTATAATTCAACCGAGTCAAAGTTCTTTCTCAGCTCCAGTAGTATTGGTGCACAAGAAGGATGGATCATGGCGCATGTGTCCAGATTATAGGGAGCTCAACAAGCTCACTATTAAAGATAAGTTCCCCATTCCTGTCATTGATGAATTACTGGATGAATTGCATGGATCAATTTACTTCACCAAGTTGGATCTTCGTTCGGGATATCATCAAATCAGAATGAAGATTGAAGACATTCCGAAAACGGCATTTAGAACTCATGAGGGTCATTATGAATTTTTGGTCATGCCTTTTGGCCTTACCAATGCACCTTCAACATTTCAAGGTTTGATGAATTCAATTTTCAAACCATTCCTTAGAAAATTTGTGTTAGTATTTTTTGATGATATACTAATCTACAGCAAGTCTTGGAAGGATCATGTTGAACATGTTGACAAGGTGCTACAACTATTGGAGGAGAAACAATTATATGCAAAAAGATCCAAATGTTTCTTTGGAGTCCAGGAGGTGGAATATTTGGGTCATATTGTATCTCATGAAGGAGTTAAGGTAGACCCTAGCAAAATTAAAGCCATTAAGGAATGGAAAATCCCCACATCCATAAAGCATCTGCGAGGATTTCTTGGGTTGACAGGGTATTATCGCAAGTTTGTTAAGAATTATGGGAGAATAGCAGCACCTCTAACAACATTATTGAAGAAAGATTCATTTTCATGGACTCCGGAAGCAACAAAGGCCTTTAAACATCTTAAAGAGGCAATGTGCCAAGCACAGGTCTTAGCTACACCGGACTTCACAAAAACCTTTATTGTGGAATGTGATGCTTCAGGAAATGGAATTGGTGCTGTTCTAATGCAAGATGAAAGACCCATTGCTTTTGAAAGTCGTCCAATCAAGGGAAAGTTTTTAAGCAAAGCTATTTATGAGAAGGAAATGTTGGCAATACTCCATGCACTTAAGAAATGGCGACCCTACCTAATGGGAAGACACTTCAAGGTAAAAACGGATCATGATAGCCTTAAATACTTTTTAGAACAAAGATTATCCTCTGAAGAGCAACAAAAGTGGGTCACAAAGATGTTGGGTTATGACTTTGAAATCATCTACAAAAAAGGGAAGCAAAATGTGGTGGCAGATGCACTCTCAAGAAAGGATGAGGATATGGAAGCATTGTTGTGTGCCATTTCTATTATCCAACCAGATTGGATAAACGAAGCAAAGGAGGAATGGAAGAATGACGAAGAAGTGTGGGCACTTATTCGAAAGCTACAACAAGATTCCAGTACTTCTGATACATTTAGCTGGCAAAATGATTCGTTATGGTACAAAGATCGCTTATACCTCTGTAAGAATTCCCAGCTAAAACAAAAGATTCTTATGGAATTGCACACTTCTCCCTTAGGAGGGCACTCAGGATTTTTAAAAACTTACCACAGGGTTAAGAAGGAATTTTTTTGGGATGGCCTTAAATCAGATATTCAAAAGTTTGTGGCGGAATGTTTGGTTTGCCAACAAAATAAAGTTGAAACAATTAAGACACCGGGTCTATTACAACCTTTATCCATTCCAAGCCAACGTTGGGAGGAGGTTTCAATGGATTTTATCACAGGTTTACCCAAGTCTGAGGGAAAGAGTGTCATCATGGTGGTAGTTGACAGACTTACCAAGTATGCACACTTTTGTGCATTATCACATCCATTTAAAGCCAGTACAGTTTCTACTGCATTTATGGAAACAGTTCAAAAGCTACATGGAAACCCAAAGATTATTGTAAGTGACAGAGATCCCATTTTCACTGGAAATTTTTGGACAGAATTATTTTCTTGTCTGGGTACTCAGTTAGCTCATAGCTCATCTTATCATCCTCAATCTGATGGGCAAACTGAGATAGTAAACAAATGTTTGGAAGGATATCTTCGTTGCTTTGTATCTGATAAACAGACACAATGGGTCAAATGGTTGCCTCTGGCTGAATGGTGGTATAACACTTCCTTCCATACAGCAACAAAAATGACCCCATTTATGGCACTTTATGGGTATCAACCACCATCAATCACATCATATTTAAGAGAAAATTCTAAGGTTCAAGGAGTGGAACATCACATCGAACATCAACAACAAGTCCTCCAACTCTTAAAGGATAACCTCGTGTTGGCACAAAATAGAATGAAACAACAGGCAGATCAACATCGCAGTGAAAGAAGTTTTGATGTAGGTGATTGGGTATTCCTACGGCTACAACCATATAAGCAAATGTCCCTAAAGCAAGCTAAGAAGGATAATAAATTATCACCAAAGTATTATGGTCCGTACAAGGTGTTGGAAAAGATTGGTACTATGGCATACAAATTGGAGCTTCCTGCAGCTTCTCGATTGCACCCAGTTTTCCATGTTTCATGTTTAAAGAAGGTTATAGGCGACAAGCTCCCAGTTCAAACAATATTGCCAGAACTTGACGATGAAGGAAAAATTATATTGGAACCGGAAGCAGTCACAAAAACAAGAACTTGACAGCTACGAAATCGATCAATTTCAGAGTATCTTATCAAGTGGAAGAACTTATCCGCTGAAGATTCCACATGGGAGGATGAGAATTTTATGCAGAAGTATCCAGAACTACTCAAGCGTTGAGGACAACACTTTTTTGAAGGAGAGGGGCATGTTGGGTCCCTATAATACTAGTGATTACCCCATTACTATTGTAGTTATACCCCTTATTTATATTGTTTTGCCCCTATTACCCCCATATTATTATTTCTGTGCCCCATAGAATCCCTCTATTGTTATTTTTGTGGCTTTATATTATTATTGTTAGGTCAGCTGGATTATATTGTGACTCCTTAGACTCCTATATATAGAAAGGAGGTTTTGTCATTTGTATCATCCAAGAATTGTTCATTTATGTAATGTAAAGGAGGTTGCCCCATCGAAGAGGCTGAATTCTAAGGCGTTGATCTATCTTTTCTATCCTTTCTTGAGCTGGTTTCATAACAGGCTACCATTGGTGAAGCCATAAGTTCATTTATGCTAGTGGGCTCCATCCTTAGGATCCTACCTCCTTTGTGTGACCTCCTCTATTCTCTGTCTTATTCTTCTTGTGTGTCCTCTTCTTCCATATAATCTCTTCCTTCCTCCATAATGTTTGTTCAAGAGACCCTAGTGATAAGGTAGGTGAAAATGGGAAGTGGGAATAGGTCTAGGGAATGGGGATAGGACTACAAAAACTTGGGGAGATGAGGTGGTGGGTTATGGAACTGTGAGAGGTGATGAGGGGTGCAAATGTGAAGGGAGTTGGAAATGAAAATTAATTTATACGTTTATTGTAGAGGTTGCCTAGGGATTTTTTGTAACCTAGGTCTTAAGTTTTTGTAGGAAAAATGTTTAGAGACTAAGGAAAGATAATGTAAGGGTAGGGATGGTTTCAATAGTGATGTAGGAAGGTGTTGTAGGGTCTGTGGGCAACAATTTTTAAGATAGGAATGAATTTAGGGTTTTGTCCCTTGCCTAGGGACCAATTTTGCTTAGGAATCAAACACTAAGAAGAAGTGTTGTTTGGAAGAGAAAATGAGTGGAAAATAGGGTTACTTACTTGGTAGAGGAGGAAAACCCAGTATTGTTGAGCTTTGAGAGGATTTGGAGGTGTTTTTGGCGCTTTGGAGGCTTACTGGGCAAAAGCGCAGCGGCAGTGTTGAAAAATGCAGTGCCCAAATCTCTAAGCATGGCGCCTAGCTTCCAAGCGCAATGCCCTCTTCTTAAGTGCAGCGCCAAGAAATTTTTCTCCTCTGAACCTGCAAAACAGACTTTTTGAGCCAAGGGAGTGTGAGCTCGATCTTTGGAGTGCAAATGGATTTGCTTTTGATGCCTTGGTGGCTTTTATACTTCATGAAATTGATGTTTTGGGTGTTGGGACCCACTTTATTTCATTTGTCATTAAATTTACTTTTGGAAACTATATCTTTGCATTTGACCATTTCTTGTACAAATTGATCACTTGATCTTCATTGGCATAGTTTGACCTTTGACTTTTGGTCCTTTGACATTTTGGAACTAAGTTGATAGCTTGAGAAAAGTCACTTATTACATATAATGACATGAAATTACATAAATATATAAAAAATAGGATTACATCTCTGTTTTTGGAATAAAATTACAAACTGGAATGAAATTCTTACTTAAAATCAAAATTGGAACTTTAGCAACCATGGTTACATGCTTGTAAATCCTTATTTAACTGAAAAAGGGATATTATTTTGTTCACTCTCATACTTTGCTGGCCTTATGCAGTGAAATGGTGTTTTATTGGACCTTGGAAAATGAAACCTAGTGACCTAATGGGACCTTGAATGACCAGACTCCAGGTGGACTTGACTGACACAAAACATGATGAAATGAGCCTTTATAGTCAATGTATGCTCAGCAAGACACATGAAGGTGGGCCAACAAATATTGATTTTTGAGAGGGAATGGGGTTTTAACTTGGGCTACCATCAGTGAGTAAATTTTTGCATGAGGACCTAGGTGGAATGATAAAAATTTCAACATGGGACACTAATATGATATAAAAGAGGAGTTTTGATCACTGATGGTAGTATGCAAATACTGAATCTAACACTGGGGAGACTGGTTTTTCCAAAATATATAGACCCTAGAATTCCTTTGATATATGTGCACATTTATGGAATCATTGTCCCTCTCACCTTGATTTATCTTAGGGATACCATCATGTCATGACTAAAGAAACCATGCTAAAACTAACCCTCCAAGGATCCTTGAGAAAGACTACTACAGTGCTACAACTTACAGATAGATCCACAATGGCTCCCAAGGGATTTGTTGAGGATGTAATGGTATCTATTGACTCCTAGGAGTATCCTACTGACTTCTTGGTTCTCCAGCCCAAAAGCAAATTCAATGGTTATCCTCTCATCCTGGGAATACCATGGCTAGCCACTGTTGATGCTTACATAAGTTGCAGGGCCACGAACATGACCATTAAGAATGGACATTTGTCCAAACAATTGGTATTGTACCCCCCTTCTCAGTCATGGTTATAAGAGGAGGAGGAAGCTGAAGTGTATCATACAACATCTCATACAATCTATACCCTAGATGTTATTATAGGAGGGGGGCAACCTGATGAAGATTACCTCATTGACCAACCCTCTAATACCATGCCTCTTGTTGAGCTTGGGAAGGAATCTGAGGGTAATCCTTGGATTGAGTTATGCCTAGTTGACCCAAGTCCTGCACATGTCAAAGTTGTAGAATTTGTTCCATTTAGAACCTTGAAGATTAACCCCTCTCTCTCAGCCAACCAAGAAGAGAAGTTGTGAAAAATGTTGAGAGAGCACTTAGATGCTTTTGCTTGGAGCTATAAAGAAATGAAAGGGGTGCATCCTTGGTTTGTACTCATCAAATCTACATCAAGGAGGGATACAAACTTGTGTGCCAACCTTAGAGGAGAATGAACCCAACCCTCAAGGACATAGTAAATGAAGAGTTGCAAAAGTTGTTGGATGCAGGGTTCATATACCCCATCTCAGATAGTGAGTGGGTATCCCCTCTAGTTTTGGTCCCAAAGAAGAATGGGAAGTGGAGGATTTGTGTGGATTACAGAGAGATGAACAAAGCCACCAAGAAAGACCATTTCCCTTTACCTTTCATTGATCAAGTTTTAGATGGTCTTGCAGGGAAGAAGTTCTTCTCTTTCCTGGATGGATTCAGTGGCTATAATCAGATCCAGATCAGCCCTGAGGATCAAGACAAAACTAAATTCACATGTCCTTGGGGTACCTTTGCTTATAGGGTCCTTCCTTTTGGTTTATGTAATGCCCCTGCCACTTTTCAAAGGGCATTTCTGAGCATCTTTGTTGAGTTGGTCCATGAATCTGTAGAGATCTACATGAATGATTTCATTCCTTGTGGGTGTGACTTCCTAGAGGCTCTCTCTAACCTAGGGAAAATCCTAAAGAAGTGCATTAAAATGAACCTCTCGCTTAGTCCTGAGAAGTGTAAATTCTTAATGAATGTAGGAACTGTCCTTGGCCATTCAATATCTCAGGAGGGAATACAAGTGGACCCAAAAAAATTGCCATCATAAAAAGGGTCCCTACTCCTCAAAAGCAGAGGGATGTTAGGATTTTCTTGGGCTTAGTTGGATACTATAGGAGGTTTATCAAGGACTATAGCAAAGTGGCTTCACCATTGCTTGAATTTCTAACCAAGGACTCATAATTTTGCTCGACAGATAACTGCCAATAGGCCCTTGATACCTTGAAAGAGAAATTAACCACTGCACCCATATTTAGAGGCCCAAATTGGGCTATGCCTTTCCATATCCATGTTGATGCATCTAACAAGGTTGTCGAGGCAGATTTAGGACAAATAGATGGTAAGTTATCTTATGCCATTTACTTCGTTAGTAAAAATTTGTCTAAGGCTGAATTGAACTACACTGTAACGGAGAAAGAATTCTTAGTTGTTGTACACTCTTTGAACAAATTCAGTCACTACATCACTAGATACCAAACATTTGTGCACATTGACCATGCAACTATCAAATACTTGATGAATAATCCTGATGTGAATGCTAGAATCATTAGATGGTTACTATTGCTACAACAATTTGATTTAACTATCATTGATAAGCTAGGAAAAGAAAATGTAGTTGCAAATTTTATGTCTAGACTTGCTTTGCCTGTAGGTGATGAAGGGATGGTCGATGATCAGCTTCCAGATGAGAACTAATTTGTTATCTTAGTTCTCTCCCCATGGTTTTTTGACATAGAAAACTACCTAGTGGCTACAATAATTCCTCCAAATCTATCATCTAGGGAGAAGAGCGCCCCTTTCACTTGGATTGCGGGAAATCTCTTCAAGATGGAATAGATCAGATATTAAGGAGATGTGTCAGAGAGGAGGAAGTCTTTGACATCCTCTCATCTTGTCATGATGGGCCTTGTGGAGTTCATTTTGTTGCCAAGAGAACAACTTTCAAATCTCTACAAGCTGGCTATTATTGGCCCACTCTCCACCAAGATGCAAGAATGTATACCAGCAGATGTGATCAATGCTAGAGGATGGGGAAACCCACACCCAAGGATGAAATTCCCCTACAACCCTAGGTGGCTTTGGAGCCATTTGAGAAGTGGAGCATGAATTTCATTGGGCCAATTGATCCACCATTAGGGCATAAAAAGTACATCATTGTGTGCACTAGTTATTTGACAAAGTGGGTTGAGACAAAGATTGTCAAGGCAACAACATATGAGAAAGTGGTCGGGTTATTAAGGGAGAATTTTTTCTAAAAATTTGGGTACCCCAGAGAGATAGTCATCGATAAAAGAGCTAAATTCACATCACATATGATCGAGAATTTGTTAAGGAGGGATCATATCAAACACATAAAATCTACTTCCTATCACTCTCATGCCAATGGAAAAGTAGAGGTTACAAATAGATCATTATATGGCATACTCACCAAGGTTGTGAGCAACAATAGGAGGGATTGGGAATACAAATTGGAGGCCACTTGGGCCTATAACACAACTTTAAAACCAACTACTGGTTTTACTCCATATGATCTAGTTTATGGAAAGAAAGCTCTTCTCTCTGTTGAGTTTGAGTATAATACTTTGAGAATGGAAACCCAATTGGATTTAGATATCTCCAAAGCACAACAAGAGATGTTTCTCCAGTTAAATGGCTTGGATGAGTTCAAAATGAAGGCCCTCATACACACCGAAGTTATACAATTGCAAAGGAAGGTATGGCATGATAGGCATATCAAGTACAAAGTTTTTGAGGAAGGGGATTAAACCTTACTCTATGACTTTGGGTTTAATGATATCAAGGGAAATTTGATGACAAGATGGTTAGGACCATACGTGATAGAGAAATGTCATGAAAATGGAGCTATTCAAATCAGGACCATTGATTAGGAAGTGATTCCCTTGCTTGTCAATTGCTATATATTGAAGGTATATAAAAAGCCTATGTCTAAGGAGGAATTCATCAGAACCATAACTGGAGAGGTTAATGTCATTGGAAGTGTCATAGCTTCTAGGTCACATTATTCCTAGATACCATTTAAAAAAAAAAAAGAGAAAAAATTAATAAAATGCCTGGATGAAAACCTTTATGAGGCATCTAAGGCCAACTCTTGGGTTGAAAACCTTCTAAGGCAACCTAGGAGTAGAGAAAAAAAAAAAAAAGGATCCCTAGGTGAAAACCTCTCTTGAGGCACTCAGGGTAGACCCATAAGCTGAAAACCTCTCCTGAGGTAGCTTGTCTGTCTCAAAAAAAAAAATAGAAAAAAAAAGGAAACAAAGAAAAATCCCAGGACATGGATCCACAACATGTTTGTTAATTGTTTTTTTCATTTTGCAGGTTTGAAGATAATGGCGGATTCCATAGCTATAGGGCTGACATACTCAAGATTCTCTTCACCTCTCCCTCCATCCACTTCATATCCACCATCCAAACTCATGTGCTCACCACTCTCCATCATCCCAGTAGCTCAAAAATCAAATTTCAGCCCCTCTCTGGATTGCTACAGGAAGACTATAATTGTTACAGGAAGATCTTGTAGCACTACAAGAGGGCTCTGAAAAGATATAGGAAGAAAATCTGAATGAAAATTCCACCAAGCATGACCTTGACAAAGGTAAATAAGGTGACCTTGTCAAAGGTAAATAAGGTTCTCCCACCATGTTCCACCATCTATCCATCATTCATCCATCCCAGTTCACAAGAAAAATTAATATTTTTTAAAAACAAACCCTCCACTTTGTCTCACCCTGAAAATTTACTTGAAAAACACACAAATCACATCCTCTCCATTTTCACAAACCTACACTACTCCCTCAAAGCCCTAGCATCATCTTCCAAACCCTCTACATCCTTTCTCATCACTCCCATGTAGTTAAAAGACCCTGAAAGAGAAGGAAATGAATGCTACATGAAGAAAACCTCCTCCTATAGCAGCTTGTGCAACCATTACAGAAAGCCATAATCTTATTTTTTCCCCTTTCCCGATAAGTAGAGGGGGTGATATCCACTCACGAGGCATGTTGTAGTACCATACCACTCCAAGCAGGACTCTCCACCAGCAAAAGCAGTACCTGTGACATCAACAAAGGACCTACACACATTGCAACATAAATAGTCAAATACCATGAGAACAAAAAGATATACACAAGAAAAGAAAAAACAGCGCAAGACAACTCCCTTGGTGATAGTACAAACGTCTAGCTCCAACATGCACATCCTTGCATGAGTTGATCACAAGGTAGGCATAGGTATGGCAACCTCTCATCTCCTCCCTATGTGTAAATAATGAAAAATGTATAAATGTTGAGAGGAGGTATTTTTATAAGCTGGAGGTGGCCAGTTAACTTGGCCACCCTCGGTCAGTAAACAAAAAGTGATTATGATCCCTCATGCAACGTGGAGGTGTCACATCAGTCAAGTTAGGATCACAAAGAGTGGGTGGTGATTACAAAAGATGAGGGAATGATTACTCCAGGTGGGGACAACAGTCTAAAAGAGGAAACCTCATGCCTCTGGCAAATCATCATAACACTCCAAGCCCTAGCCAAAAATGGCATATAATGTATTGGGGCTCAAATTCTCTTGCATTTATGCTCATTTCAAAAATAGTTAAGGTAAGGATGATCTTGGGGAGCCATCGAGGAGAGTCGAACCTCTTTGCCATTTCTACAGGAGGAAGCTATAGGAAGCTGTAGAAATTCCCACTGTAGATCAACAGATTATGCAATAGACTAAAGCAAAATACAAGATCGACTTCTACGACAAACTTTGTGGAAGCTTAATCGAATTGAGCAAGATCAATTAGAACACATATAATTGAGAATGAGAAATCAATCACATATAACATAGAAGAAATAGCACGGGGAAAGCCTCAGCCTAAAACCCCAATCTCTGTATTATCATACAAGTGTAAATCTTGTTCAAGTTACAAAAAGAATCAGCTCTCAAGTTATCCTACTCTCTCTGTAATCAAACAATATAGCTCACAGACTCAATAGACACTGTATATGTCCTCCTCAAGCCCTCCAAGCCTCCTATTTCCTTGCACAATTTTTCTTGGGGTCCAGTGAAGCCACATGTGTGAATTGGCCTCATCACACTCACAAAACTTGAAGAAGTAATTGTGCAATCCTCAAGGAAATAATTCCTTCTGCATGCAAGAGATATTCACAATGGAATATTCTAGCAACTGATAGGACACTGCCCCTCCATCTAATCTCAACTGGATCTATGTCTGAACTGACATGCATGAGTTATTTATGAGAGAATATTCAGTTATCTGAAGTGCATCAGTTACATGCATGCATGCATTAACTAACTGAACTCACAATTAATTCAACAAACTGTTTGAATTAATCTGAATGGACTTGACTCAGTTAACTAAGTCAACTAATTACAACTCATCCTTATCTCTTTAACTGATGGATAAATTCCTCAATTAATGGAGAAACTGTTGCATGTCCCCACATAGACTTCATGTTTGATTTTCTACAACTAATTAACTCATGGTGAGTTAATTAATTATTTTACAAACATCTGCTAAGATCAAATTCGAATTTTACTTCACTATTTTAGTGTAGGGACTGACTAAAATAGGAAGGTATCCCGAAATGCTATTTATAGTGGTACTAAATTTAGCACTTCTATATTTAGCATTTCTTGTTGCTATTTTCAACACTCCCTCTCAACAAGAAAGGGATTATCAGTAACCCCAATCCTATCTCTGTGGAACTCGAACTTGCATTTTGACAATGCCTTAGTCAAAATATCTACATTCTGTTCCTTGGTCGAAACATACAACAACAACATGATCCTTTTGACCACACAGTCTCGAAGATGGTGAGTATCAATGTGCTTGGACCTGTCATGAAAAACTAGATTCTCAGAGAGTTTGATACAACTCTAGTTATCGCAGTAGATCACAGTTGGATCCATCCTCTGACCAAACAATCCCACTAGAATCTTCCACATCCAAATGGCCTCACATGCAGCCTGACCAACAACCATGTATTTAGCCTTTGCTGAGCTAAGTGCAACTAATCTATGTTTCTTGTTTTACCAGGAAACTGCAGCTAAACCAAGGTTGAAGATTCCTTCAGAAGTGCTCTTCTGGTCTGATGAACTGTGATGCAGGTAAGTTCCCTCTGCAAACAGAGACAACCCCTCTAGCCCTAGAGTGGGTCTAGTCACAGTAAGACAAAGACAATAGCTAATTCCTTAAATAGTTTTCGTTGAAGAGGCGTACCTTAAACCGGCGTTCGATGAAGTCTTCGTCACATCGCTTCAGCTATCACTTTCTTCTCCTTAATGAATGGTGCATCTGAAACAACATAAGGAAATGATGAAACACATAATAGAGCACAACAACAAACTATCTACTTATAGAGTCAAGGAACCATAAGCTATCAACATACATTTCATACATGATATAGGAAATAACCATTGATTGTATTAATGTGAACAATAGTAAAGCTTACAACCATGCCTTGACGTCGCAAGCTTCCTTGAAGGGTCCGATTAGTATGTCTCCATAAGCATTCACTCTCAAAGGTCTCCCAAAAAGACTGATGACTCTTTCTCTCACCCCGAAGCACAAGTATGAAGCTAAGGCAATCACAACAAGGCTTCCTTCTCATAAAACCATTTTACACTCTCACAACATGAAAGGCAATCCAAACTGTAAGCTATCAATCCAACCAGCTAAGAACTAACACACCAAAACTCAACTAGCACTCTCAGAACCCCGAAGTCCTTGATCATAGTCATGGAGGATTCTTTTATAAGAGGAAGAACCTCCATAAATGAAGGGAGAGGAAGCTTATCTTCAAGGGAGGTTACTCAAAAGGCAGAACCACCATCTCAAATGGGGAGAGGCGAACTTCCTTGACCCAAAAACCAGCTCCAAAACCACCCAGGAGAATTATGTTTGAACTAATTCGCCATATCTGGGTCGTCACGGGTCAAACACTGAGACTCAGAGACGACGTCGCAAGGCGTTAGTGCATTCTGGTCTATCGTTGCAGGCAGGATACTTATGACCTGTGATGATCCCTAAAATCTGACCGTCGTAGAGAAAATATGGAGTCGCGAGGTTCTTGTTTACTCTGGTCCATCGTCGCAGACAGAATATTGATGTCCTGTGACGATCTTGAAACATAGGTAAAAAGGGTGAACATCAGGATTAATGAGCATAGTTAATCTTCTTAAGTGATATGGAAGATGTGGACACGTATTTTGATGTATGACACAGTGCAGATGCCATTCAGGGACAAACTCTACCCAGGATCACGAGATGCGGGGTCAGTGACAAAATACTGTGTAACAGATACCCCTTAAAGCATGAAGGCCGAGAGAGTGGGAGGGGTGAAATGCCTTACGAAACCATAATTGAACTGAAACACCATCACGTAGAACCTGCAGACACAAGTACAACTGATATCTCTGATAGTGAAAGAAATACATGTAGTCGAGGTATGGGTGCAGCCATCCAAAAGACAAATAGAACTAGTCTGTGGTATGGACACAGCCATCCAGTCGAAAAGACCATATGAAAACATAGGTATGGTCGCAACCATCCAAAAAGACTCAGGTATGGTCACAGCCATCCAATCAAAAGAGTCATGTATAAATAATCCACGCAACCTAGACTTGTGTGATCTGAGCCCAGGGTCTTGAATCCCGACCTATCCATCATACAATTTCTAATATGTGAATAAATGTGTTGAAGTCGAGCATACTAGAAAATCGCTTGATTACCTGCCAATGATGTGAGTCGTTAACAAGCATGAGAGAGACCACCAGTAATGTCAATGGTTCTCAAGGTACTGCTAGTACAATCCACAAAGTGTGAAGAATGATCTGGAGTCTAACACTTGGGGAATCACTCGATCAAAGACCAATGATGCAAGTCTGTCGTCGAATGCGAAGAACTTTCCATTGAGGCATGCAAGCTCCAAGGTACCCGAAAGGTGTTGGGTGTGGAGCCTGATTATCTTCTATATTCACATGTATCGCCGCATTGGAATCCAGTTCTTAATAGGGTGACAACGCCACCCGTAAATTATTCGCTGCAAAGGGGGGTCTGGGGGAGGCGGCTACAACCTTTAGGAGCCCCCTCCCTGGCGGGGGGATTGAGGGCAGCGCCCCTGAAGCTAAGAATAGATGTAAAATTGCCTTGTAAAATGTTGTAATTTCGTATTCAATCTGGGTTGTTCATTAGGCGAAGATATGATGGTAGAAGTTATGTTTAATTTAGGGTTTTTTGCCCTAGAAGGCAATCCCTCGCTATATATGAGGGAATTGTATTACGTCTATGTATATCTGCATTCTGAGTGAGGAAGAGAGAGGAGATTGAGAGCGAAGAGGGAATTACAATGGATCTGCTATAGGTTGTATCTCTTCAATTTGTTGGATAATATAAAAAGAAGGACTGGCTATTTCTCCATGGACATAGCCAAAACTAGGTGAACCACGTATATCTGTGTCTCTCTTGTTTTATGCATTTTCTGTGTTTATATTTCTACAAAATTTTATGTGTTCCATTGCTTTGTAATATATAATTTTCTAACAACTGGTATCATAACCGAAGGTCTATTTGGCTAATAAACTCGCAGGAGAGAAGGGTTCCTAGTTCAAGTGGGAGCAATGGCAGAAGATGGTAGGTTTAGGGTCGAAAAATTCAACAGCCAAAACTACCAACTGTGGAAGATGCAGATGGAAGATTATCTATATCAGGGAGATCTGTACCAACCATTGAGTGGAAAGACAAAGAAGTCGATGAGTATGACAGACACAAAATGGGATATTCTTGACAGAAAGGCACTTGGAACAATACGGCTGTGCCTAGTGGCGTCGGTAGCATTTAATATTTCAAAGGAAACGACAACAAAGGGTTTAATGTCGACATTGGCCAAACTATATGAAAAACCCTCAGCCTCAAATAAGGTATTTCTTATGAAGCATTTATTTAATATGAAGATGTCAGAAGGTGGATCTGTTGCTGATCATTTAAATGAATTTAATACAATTACCAGTCAGTTAAGTTCTATAGGGGTAAATTTTAATGATCAAGTTAGGGCTCTGTTATTTCTGTGCTCATTGCCAGAAATTTGGAATGGTTTAGTTATGGTCATTAGTAACTCTATCTCTGGATCTAGTACTTTAAAGTTTGATGATGTTGTCGATGCAATCCTTAGCAAGGAAATGTGATGGAAAAGCTCCGTGAGACATCAGGTAATGCTTTGACTGCAGAGACTAGGGGAAGAAAAATGGAAAGAGGAAAGAACCCTGGATATCATAGTAAGTCAAGAAAAGGTAGATCCAAGTCTAGATCAGGGATAGTGTGCTGGAAATAAGGGAGGAAAGGACACCTGAAGAAAGATTGCATGTCTCGAAAGGGAAAAGAAGGAGACGCGCAACAAGAAACTAATCATGAAGCGAATGTAACAGGTGATGTGTTGCAAGATGCTTTGATTCTTTCATTAGAAAATATTATTGATGCCTGGGTGGTAGATTCAGGGGCCTCATTCCATGCCACACCTAATAGGAAACATTTTTTTGATTATGTTCAAGGAGATTTTGGATAGGTTCGATTGGGTGATGATAAACCCTGTAAAATCATTGGAATGGGTACATTTTTAATAAAACAACAAAATGGAAATCAATGGCTATTAAAGGAGGTAATGCATGTTTCAGATCTAAAGAAAAATTTGATTTCAACAGGGCAGTTGGGAGGTGAAGGTTTCATAACTACTTTCACAGATAAAACTTGGAAGGTCACTAAAGGATCCTTGGTAATAGCGAAAGGAGGAAAGGTTGGTACATTGTATTTATGCAATGGTATTTCTAATTTTGTTAATGCTTTAACCTCTACAGGAGAAGATACAACATTGTGGCATCATAGGCTCGAGGACATGAGTGAGAAGGGGATGCAGATCCTTCACTCAAGAAATTTGTTGCCAGGTTTGAAGCATGTTGATTTAAAATTCTGTGAGAATTCTGTTTATGGAAAACAGAAGAGAGTCAGATTCCTTAGAGTTGGGAAAGAAAAGAAGAGCAAAAAATTAGAGCTTGTGCATACAGATGTATGGGGACCTGCTCAGGTATCATCTCTTGGTGGCTCTCATTATTATGTTAATTTTATTAATGATGCAACCAGAAAAACCTAGATTTATTTTATTCGAAATAAATCTTATGTATTTGATACATTCAAGAAATGGAAAGCTATGGTTGAAAATGAGACAAGAAAAAGGTTGAAGTGTCTCAGATCAAACAATGGAGGTGAATATTGCAACAAAGAGTTTGATAGGTACTGTTCAGAGAATGGAATTCGTAGAGAGAAGACAGTTCCAGGAACACCACAAGGAAATGGTGTGTCAGAAAGGATGAACAAGACAATCATGGAGCGTGCAAGGCGCATGAAATTGCATGCAGGATTGCCTTTACAATTTTGGGCAAATGTCGTAGATACTGTTGTATATCTAATAAACAGAGGGCCTTCAAGTTCCTTGGATGGTGGTATTCCAGAGGAGGCATGGACAGGTAAAAAGGTAAACTACTCTTTTTTAAAGACTTTTGGTTGTGAAGCCTTTGTCCACATTAATAAAGAAAATAGAACAAATCTTGAAGCAAAATCAAAGAAATGTACCTGTATTGGATATGGTGTTAATGATTTTGGTTATCACTTTTATGATTATGAAAAACGCAAAATCATTAGGAGCAGAGATGTCATATTCAATGAAAAGGTTTTGTATAAGGATCAGCTGCAGGAAAAGAAACAGTAAAAAGAAAACAGAGAATACACAGTGCTTGATGAGATCACAGGAAAAGTGATGGTGCCTGAAAATCATAATGATCAATAGCCAGAACAACAACCACAATAGCAATAAGCACCTAAAACACTTGAAAGTGGTGTTAGAAGATCTACCAGGATAAGTAGACCCCCTGAACAATACTCTCCTTCATTATATTATGTATTGTTGACTGATTCTGGTGAACCAGAATGTTATGAAGAAGTGGTGCAGGTAGAAACCAGGAAGAAGTGGGAGCAAGCCATGAAAGAAGATATGGACTCCTTTGCACATAACCAGACTTGGGACTTAGTCAGGTTGCCTACAGGTAAAACAATATTGTATAATAAATGGGTTTACAAGTTGAAGGAAGAAGATGGGGGTAGAAAAAGGTATAAAGCTAGACTTGTGGTGAAAGGGTTTACACAGAAAAAGGGTATAGACTTTGATGAGATATTTTCTCCTATTGTTAAAATGACTTCAATTAGAACTATTTTAAGTCTAGTAGCAGCTGAAGATTTGCATCTTGAGTAGTTAGATGTAAAGACAGCCTTTCTCCATGGGCATTTGGAGGAAGAGGTATATATGCAGCAGCCATAAGGATATGAAGAAAAAGGGAAGGAGAAACTAGTGTGCAGGTTGAAGAAGATCTTGTATGGCTTAAAACAGGCTCCAAGGTAGTGGTATCGAAAATTTGGTAGGTGTTACCGGGAAAAGTGCCTATTTAGAACTGCTCTATCCCACTAAGGTGTGACAGCTGCCTTAGAAACAAACAGAGAAAAACTACTTTTGTATTTCCTTTATGAACTATAGATAGAGAGGAATAGAAAGAACCAACCTGTGTCTTGCGCTAATCCTTTGATCCAATCCCTCTCTTCTTTGACAGCTTCTAGCTACCTGCTCCCTTACTTGCCCAACTTCACCAAGTACCTGTAAGATCACAGAAGAAGAACACTATACAAAGACATGGATCTATATTCATAAACAACTTAGGATCAGATTTAAGTTAACCATACAAATGTAACAAGCATCAATGATACACAAGCATGGAGAAAAAACTCAAATAGTTTTTATTGATAAACAAGAAAAGATCCAGGAGGATTTACAACCGATGGTTCCTGACCCAGCATCAACCTCCCAGCAAAGAAGCCCCTCTTCACCTCCAACAAAGCATAGATCACCCAATACTCTGATGTTTGTCTCAAAACCAACAACAATTCCTTACAATGTGCAAAATTCCAGCCTCTGGATCTCTGGGATGAGGGATCCATATATAGATATGTGTAAGGAGGATGAGTCAGCTTGTGATTTGATTAGTGTCTTCTCTCTGTCAGTTCTTGCTTCCACTTGGAGACTAAAGGCCTCTTACTCATCCTTGGTCGAACTCAGTGAGGCAAGTGTCATAGGAGAAGATTCTGGAAGCTTCCATTGTCTCTCCACCTTGCGGAATGACACTGCCATTTGTCATTTCTCGCCCAACACACCCTCATAGTGCATTTAGGTGCGTTGCAACGCACCTAGCCAGTGTATTCAGGTGCAATGAAACGCACCTAGCCAGTGGAGCAGCTGAAATGATCCTGTTTTGACTTATTCTGAGCAGTTTCTGGTGGAGAACTTCTGGGAGAAGATGTAATTTGTTGACCTTGTTCCTTTAGGGGTTATAAAAACACTTTTAGGGACTTAGGAGCCCTTGGTTTATGGACATTTCATTCTTGGAGTTGTAAGGCACAAAAATGTCTATAACAGTTACCCCCTAAAGTATGAGGCCGTTAACCTTTTGGTGTCGGGTGAAATGCTTTATTATGAGGATCCAAAGTTCTTTCAATGCTGGGAGGAGACTTGTAATAAGATACAATACAATACATTATCTTCATACTGTTTTTCATGATCTAGCTGAGGCGGGCATTCCCATGCTCAACTTTATAAATTCATTTTCATGTACATAGGACAGACAATCGTCTGATTGTAGACTGATGATTCTGATAGAGCCATCATCCTTTTGGTAGGATGATTATCTGTTCTGCAATGCTTGTACATTTAATGTCTTTATTTCCCTGGATATATATCGCAGCCCAGATGGATGAAACTAGATCCGGGGTCTTCAATCTCATCTGATCTTCACTCGAAGTACAAGTCGATCCATGTGAGAAATGTTCTGAAGTCGAACATGGAAAGACATCGCTTGATTACCAGTCAATGATGTAAAATGTTAACAAGCATGAGAGGAATCATCGATAATGATAATGGTCCTCAAGGTACTGCAGTACAATTCACGTGGTGTGAATAAAGGACTTGGCGTCGAACACCACGCAAAATCTTTCGGTCGAAGGTCATTGATGTAAACCTGTCGCCGGAAGTGAGAAGCTTGCCATTGAGGCATGCAAGCTTCAAAGTACTGGATGGGGTGTTCCTAGACCAACTTCTTGGATAATGAGCTGATGTCGACAAGAAGTGATCCGTCACAGGAGGGCCTTAATGAATCCCACATCAATGACACGGAACGGAGCAAATGATTTTGATGGAGGTGAAAACGATCTGATGATATACAGTTCAGGGTGGCAGTCATGAAAAATGGAGTATAATGTATGGTAGTGGGTGGGACACAGGTGGCTTCTCTGGATGACTTCTCTTGAACATGTCAGCGACACTGATGTGATGGATTGATAGCATTAACCCCAAATGTGGATGGTATGGTGTGACCATGGCGATGTGACCAGTTAATGAAACAACCCAACGCGACTCGGGCACGGAGTGGAAGTGTCATGTTCAAGAGCGACTTGCTACCAATAAAGATTCTTTGAGTTTTCTTCCCAATTTTTCCCCAGTCATTGCTGACCAGTACCTCTTTATTTTTGTTAAGCTTGAGGAGGATAACATATGCTTGTTCTATAATTTGCCCTTCGGGCAAACCCATCGCTATGTTTTAACGAGCCTAGCGATAGTGAAACTCGTTCTCGTCTAAAGACAAGTTTGTCGCTATTAATCTTTTTAACGAGTTTAACGACAAGGATAACTCGGTCCTTTTCAATTTTAGAGAGTCTGAAAAGGTACGTAAAGGTAACTCCAAAATTCCTTTTTCGTCATCTAATCTCTTAAGTCCGAAAAAGTATAAAACAATACAGAAGGGATGAATTTTCGATAGTTTTAACGAGCCGAACAAAACAAGCGCTCGATCTTTTTGTGTAATAATCCCTCAGGTCCAAAAAGATTAAAATCTAGAGGAGGGATAGCACTTCTTGTCCCTTTAACGAGCTGGAGAGGCCAATGGCTCGGCAATCTTTTCATATTTTACGAGTCAGTTGAAAAGAGCTTAAAGGAGACTCATCTTTTGAGGAACGAGTGATAAAACGGGTAGCAGCTGATTCCAAGTAAGGTTTGGAATTTTCCAATCACGGCAGTGTCACAAGGATGGCTAGTGAAATCACTCTTCACAGCTGTTCCTCAAAATGGGTAAACAATCAAGTGGAGGTGAATGATCGGCCAATGAAAAAGTGGAGGTGACGGTGCAAACACGACCAAGGCTTTAATGGCTGAAGTACTACATTCACGGTGGTTATTTACCAGGGAATAGTTCATTTTTTAACGAGCTTAAACGCGGGTGGAAACATTTGCTCGATGCGGGTTTATTTTTTAACGAGCTTGAACCTTGCGGTAACACTGCTCGATGCGGGTTTATTTTTTAACGAGCTTGAACCTTGCGGTAACACTGCTCGATTAATCCAGTCGTATGATAAGAATGTCTCATATAAAACAACAATTTTTAGAGTTTTGCCCCTCATCCTTTCTTTATGCAAGTTAGGAAATGACTAATCCAAAAAACAGATAAATAATTGCTCTTTGCTTGCATTCCAAAAGGTTTGCATGCCCCCAGGTATAAAATAGAGTTTCAAGGTTACCTCTACTTCTCTCCGCCAAAACATTTGTTTTACCGAGAGAGGCCTACCTCTTACAGGTTACCCAAAGATTGTTCTATTCACCGCACAAACAAAACACTTCTTTAGCAATGTCTACTGAAATAAACAAAGGTGAACGGATGGCATAGTGTGACCATCCCTGACATAACTTTGACAAGAGAATCTTGTTCTAGAATAACCCCCTCTTCCAATCACGGACGGGGGTACAGACTAGTCATATTCTTCCGCGGAAACCTACCCTATACCTGAAGTTTTCCTGCCGAAGCAGACCAGGGTGCATGCCCCCTGGGTTTCAGTCATGTCCCCCCGAATTACTCACGCTCATCGGGTGGATGGACTGGAGATTGAGACATTTCTTGCGTGAAAAGACCATTTAGGGATGGTATATGACTATTTGTTATGCGTGATCCGGGAAATGAAAGCTGGTCCACGAGCTTGACCACTCTTCCTTCGTGCGGAAAACACATCACTCTAAAGAGTGATGAGACAATGGCTCTCATGCAATAAATATAGTCTCGCCCAAGGAGTAGATTGTAATCCAGGGGTCCTTGAACTACCATTACATTCATGTGAACGGTTTTCCCTCTCAATGTTATGGGCAAATCGGGAAGGATCCCTAACGGTCGACTGGTTCCTTTATCAAAGCCTGTCAGATTTCTCATCTCAGGCAAAAGTGATGGTGAACCAAGCGCTTTCCAAGCAGTTGAGGAAAGGATACTCACAGAAGCCCCCTCATCTATGATGGTACCAGCCATAACCATTCTATATATTTGAACGATAATTTGGAATGGTACGCTTGCAGGTAAACGGGGTCTGCCTAGTTGATTCCAGTCGAAGGAGACAACTAGGTTGCTTGGAGGTGGGACCGAATAGACGGCCGAGTATGGCTCTGACGAACTTCCTTCCTGCGGTAAAGGAACGGGTAAATTTCCCCCTTGTTCGTCGGAGTCTGTGTTTGTGAAGAGTATTTGGACGGTGTCATCCTTGTTCTCTTCAGTGACTGTATCATCTGAAGATAAAACCTCTGAAGGCAAGACCGGGTCAACTGCCGCCTCGACCTTTTGACTTTCGTCTGGTATGGATCCAGATGGTTTATCTTCAATGATAGGTGCTTCGGCCGACCATCTGAGCGGGCCAGCCGGATTTTCAACTAGTGACAGACTCGGCAAGAGTTTTTTATATCCAGGAGGAAGTCGTAACGGTGAAACTGGACGATCATCCAAAACTCTTTTAGCTTCGTCTAAGAAGGGACAACGGTGGATGGCATGATCGCCTTCGCACAGTTTACAAGGAAATCTACATTTCCCTTTTTGTCCTGGGGCTTCACTTTCACTAGTTGATGGTGTGCTTTCAACATGATCATCAGAGGTTGATGACACCGGGTTGTGCAAACGAGGAGACCAGTCCCTTAAGATCCGAGGGATGCAAGGAAAATCTCTGTGAAAGTGGTCTCATTTGCAAATGACACATGGCGATTTAGGCCTGGTCGGTGCAGTGTGTGGATTTTCGTTAGACGACACTCGTTTTCCCCCATTCGCCTTTGGCTCCTTCTTCTTCTTCTCTTTCTTCTTCTTTTCCTTCTTCTCCTTAGGAACTTGACTTTTAGCTTTACCAGCCCCATCAAGCGAAGAGGAAGGAGGAGAGGAAGAATTAGAGGAAGTAGAAGGTTGGTGGGCAACTCTGGACTCGTCTAATTGCTGATTCGATTGTTCAGGAATAGTGGTGTTCTGAACGACAGAGGTTGAGAAGAGCCATACAGGCAAACCAATTGTCAGCCCTGGAAGCGACAATGTGGCCATATGGGGCGCACCAACATCTCCCCAAGAGGAGAAGGGACTAGGATTTCCTCCAAGGGGAATTCCTTGGTTGGTAGACTCCATTTTCTCAACCCAAGATCAACGTAGGAAAGGGTAATGAATATTCCGTTTAAAATAAATTTTATACGCTTTGACACAACTTGTTTTTTCAGTTTTTAAGAGTTGAGAAAAAACAAAAGATGACTCTAGTCTCCTTCGATTTTTAATGAGCTTAAAGTGACAAGTGCTCAGATGGACCTTTTCCGTTAAGGAGTCTGAAAAGGAACGAAAGGGACTGCTCTGGAGGTCTAGGTAGAGGGAGTACCAAACCAATCGCAAAACTGCAAAATACGTTTTACGGTACGGCAGTCAATCTTCCCGAATGCTGTGTTTAGTGCATTGCGATCGATAGGGCGGCAGACACAGCTTCCTATGGATAAAGGATTTAAGCCTATAGGGGTCTCCCAAAATATACTCGATGGTACGTGGGAGCACAAGTCCGTACTGGCACTTATCGTCTCAAAGTGGAGGAATCACCCAACCATCAGTGAGGACAACAGTTACCAGGCTTTACGACGCCGGAATACGTCTCTAGCCTAGACCTCTAAATGTTGTGCGTTAAGTTCCAAAGCGTTGTTAGATTCATTGAATTTATTTTAAGTTGATCTTGCTTATGAAGTTTGCTTTTTGGGTTCACCACGAGATGTAGATGTAATCCCTAAAATGCAATCTAAATATGATAAACAAACTTTTGTCTCTTTTGTGCAATGAAAATCCTAGCTACTAGAGGAAAAGAAAGACACAACCTTTTCACAAGGAGCAAAGAGCACACTGTAAATGCACTTTCCTAAATCAAGCCAAACAGACTGTCTATATGCAAATGCACATGCATGTATTTGTTTTCGACTTTCTTAGTATTGATGCTAAAAAGAAAGTTGATGTAAAAATCTGAATTTGCTTTCAAGCGACAAACACAAACAAGCTTCTTTTCGAAGTCAAAAGATAGAGACGATTACGACACTTTACGATTTTGAAATGAATGCTCATTTTGACACTAGAAAATCACAAATTCAGACCCAAGGCAATAGTAAAAGTATAATCGACCATCAACAGCAATCAAACTTTCTCCTATGATCAAAATCGACACTTGGGACAGATCTAAATCAAAGGACGATAGTACGACTATTCTACTTTTGCAATGGAAAACTGTAAACGACTCAACAAACACACAAAAACATCTACAGTTCTTTTGTACAAAGGAGGTGGAATAATAGCAAGGAAAAGGGGTTTTAAACAGACATATACTGATCACATGTGGCAAAATTCAGAGACAGAACTGGAAAGAATGAAGCACAAGAACCACAGCTGCACAGGGCTAGTCTGATCAGCGCACCTGTAACACCGAGAAACTGGATTGCAGCGCAGGTTGCCCTTTCGGGAAGTGCGCTGAAATTCAGGATCTCTTAATAGTACCTGCGCTGGGCCAGAAACGAGAATCTGTCCGGGTTCTGGGTCACAGTTTGCAGTTCAGTCTTTGGTTTTTGGCCGAGTAAAAGCAATCAGTAATGCACAATCAGGGGTAGATCTAAGGAGGGTCTAAGAGCTATCACAAGGGCAATAAGATCTTTTGTGAATCAGCTGTTCAAATCATAAACAAATCCAGTGAATGGATTGAAGCAACAGATGTCTACTTTGCATTTGTTATGGCAAATGCAGTTCGAATGCTACTTATAAGTTTATGAAACAAACAACAAAGAGATACACAAACAAACTAATTAGACATTCCCCAGCGGAGTCGCCATTTTGTTACCGGGAAAAGTGTCTATTTATAACTGCTCTATCCCACTAAGGTGTGGCAGCTGCCTTAGAAACAAACAGAGAAAAACTACTTTTGTATTTCCTTTATGAACTATAGATAGAGTGGAATAGAAAGAACCAACCTGTGTCTTGCGCTAATCCTTTGATCCAATCCCTCTCTTCTTTGACAGCTTCCAGCTACCTGCTCCCTTACTTGCCCAGCTTCACCAAGTACCTGTAAGATCACAGAAGAAGAACACTATACAAAGACATGGATCTATATTCATAAACAACTTAGGATTAGATTTAATTTAACCATGCAAATGTAACAAGCATCAATGATACACAAGCATGGAGAAAAAACTCAAATAGTTTTTATTGATAAACAAGAAAAGATCCAGGAGGAGTTACAACCGATGGTTCCTGACCCAGCATCAACCTCCCAGAAAATAAGCCCCTCTTCACCTCCAAAAAAGCATAGATCACCCAATACTCTGATGTTTGTCTCAAAACCAACAGCAATTCCTTACAATGTGCAAAATTCCAGCCTCTGGATCTCTGGGATGAGGGATCCATATATAGATATGTGTAAGGAGGATGAGTCAGCTTGTGATTTGATTAGTGTCTTCTCTCTGTCAGTTCTTGCTTCCACTTGGAGACTGAAGGCCTCTTACTCATCCTTGGTCGAACTCAGTGAGGCAAGTGTCATAGGAGAAGATTCTGGAAGCTTCCATTGTCTCTCCACCTCGCAGAATGACACTGCCATTTGTCATTTCTCACCCAACGAACCCTCATAGTGCATTTAGGTGCGTTGCAACGCACCTAGCCAGTGTATTCAGGTGCAATGCAACGCACCTAGCCAGTGGAGCAGCTGAAATGATCCTGTTTTGACTTATTCTGAGCAGTTTCTGGTGGAGAACTTCTGGGAGAAGCTGTAATTTGTTGACCTTGTTCCTTTAGGGGTTAAAACAACACTTTTAGGGACTTAGGAGCCCTCAGTTTATGGACATTTCATGCTTGGAGTTGTAAGGCACAAAAATGTCTATAACAACAGGTTTATGTCTGAACAAGGTTATACTAGATGTCACTCTGATCATTGTGTTTATCTCAAAAGGAAAAATGATGGCAGCTATATTATATTGTTATTATATGTAGATGACATGCTTTTTGCAGGTTCTAACATGCAAGAAATAAATGCGCTCAAAAGAAAATTAGCAAACTCATGTGAAATGAAGGATTTGGGTGCTGCAAAACAAATCCTTGGTATGAGAATAACTAGAGACATGAAGAATCGGAAATTAACATTGTCTCAAAGTGAGTACATAGAAAAGGTGTTGAAAAGGTTTAATATGTAGAATGCAAAACTAGTTAGTATACCTTTGGCTAGCCATTTCAAATTGAGGAGTGTCCCAAGGCTCAAGAAGAAATGGCTCATATGTCTAAAGTTCCATATGCATCAACAGTTGGAAGCTTAATGTATGCAATGGTCTGCACAAGGCCTGATATTGCACATGCAGTGGGAGTTGTAAGTAGGTACATGAGAAATCCTAGAAAAGAAAATTGGATGGTGGTGAAGTGGATTCTCAGGTATTTGAGAGGTACCACAAATCAAGCATTATGCTTTGGTGGTTCAAATATTGCTCTACAGGGATATGTTGATGCAGATATGGAGGGTGATAGAGACAAAAGGAGAATCATAACAGGGTATTTCCTTACTGTAGGTGGAAAAGCTGTCAGTTGTGTCTCAAAACTGCAAAGTTTTGTTGCACTCTCAACAACATAAGCGGAGTATGTTGCTGCTACAGAGGCTAGTAAAGAAATGATTTGGTTACAAAGGTTTCTAGATGAATTGGTTAAGAAGCAGGAGTTGGGAAAGTTATATAGTGACAACCAAAGTGCCATATATCTTGCAAAGAACTCTGCATTTCATTCCAAGACTAAACATATATAGCTCAAGTACCATTTCATACGGTCAGCGTTGGAATATGGATAGTTGAAGCTGGAAAAGATACACACTAGCCAGAATCCTGTAGATATGTTAACAAAAGTTGTAACCAGGGAGAAACTGAGAATTTGCTCAGTTTCAATTGGTCTTCAAGTATGATGAAGAAGATGAGAAATAGCCAGGTCCAAAGTGGAGTCATTGTCCAGCAAATGAAGCAGCGGTGGAGTTGCTATAATCAGTCTCCAAGTGGGAGATTGTTGGGTGTGGAGCTTGATTATCTTCTGTATTCAAAGGTATCGCCGCATTGGACCCTAGTTCGTAATGGGACGGCAACGCCGCCCATAAAATATTCACTACAGGGGGGTCCGGGGGGGGGGGGGCAGCTATGAACTTTGGGAGCTCCCCCCTGGCGGGGGGTTCAGGGGCAGCGCCCCCGAAGCTAAGAATAGATGTAAAATTGCCTTGTAAAATGTTGTAATTTTGTAGTCAATCTAGGCTATTCATTAGGTGGAGATCTGACAGTAGAAGTTATGTTTAATTTAGGGTTTTTTTCCCTAGAAGGCAACCCCTCGCTATATATGAGGGAATTGTATTGCGTCTATGTCTATCTGTATTCTGAGTGAAGAAGAGAGAGGAGATTGAGAGAAAAGAGGGAATTACAACAGATCTGTTGAAGGTTGTATCTCTTCAGTTTGTTGGATAATATAAAAAGAACGACTGGCTGTTTCTCCGTGGACGTAACCCAAACTGGGTGAACCACGTATATCTATGTCTCTCTTGTTTTATGTGTTTTCTGTGTTTATATTTCTGCAATATTTTATAGGTTCCATTGCTCTATAATATATAATTTTCTAACAAAAGGAGTCTCTCGATAAACTTCCTGGATAATGAGTTGATGTCGACAGGAAGCGATCCGTCGCAGGACAGCCATAATGTTTTCCACATCAACGACGCGAGACAAAGGAACAAGATGTAGATGGATGAAACAAAGAATCAGAGGAGGATGTAAGGGTGCAAACTGCAGAAGGATTAAGCTCTTGAACATATTGGTGACACGACTCCAGAATGTGGTAGCATTTTGGTACCAAGGGATCGAAGGTCATGCAGAGACAGCAGGGATCGAATGGAATGAGGAAAAATGAAGAACCCAAATCCCGGAAGGCCAGTGACGAAGTGAGGATATCCCAAACCCGGCGAGAAGAAACAAAGGTGTAAATGTTCAAGAGTAACAAGCTGTTGTAGGTAATCAACAAAATATTTCCAAATTTTCCCCCCACCATTGTTGGCGAGTACCCCATTTATTTTTGAAACACAAGCTTGAAGGCGATAGCATATGCTTGCAATATAAGTTTCTCCTTCGGACAAATCCAACCTAGTGAAATCTTAACGAGCCCTAGGGAGGAGAAGCTTGAGTCTCATCATGGCGACGAGTCCAATGTCATCAGCGTTTAATGAGTCCCACATAGGTAAAACTCGGAGTCTTTTTCATGTTTAGAGAGTTTGAAAAAGACACAGAAAAGAAAACTCCAAAGGGGCCCTTTTCATATGTTTGCGTCTCTCAAGCCTGAAAAGTTAGAAAACGATACTCGAAAGAACCGCTTGACCATTTCAGTCAAGGAGTAATTTTCGTAAATAGTGCCTCCAACCTGAAAAAGTAAAAAAACTACCGAGGACACGACATTTTGTAACCATTAACGAGCTCGAAACGACAAGGGCTCGACAATCTTTTCACGTTTCAAGATTCAGAAAAGAGCTTAAAGTTGACTCGAGAAAGGTTTTTTCAATACTTCTTGAGTATATAATTCATGCATTGATCATCACCAGCGCTCAAAATACCTATCACTACACAAGAAAATGCAAGCATAAGATTTGCCTTCCCAAAACATGCATATAGGTCAAAAACCCTAATTTCAAACTTTAAGGAAAACCCTAAATTTTTTGAAAAAAAGATTATAAAAGAGACATTATGGTGAAAAACCATTTTACTTGTGTTTTTTTACTGTGGTAAAAAAACTTCAAACATTGCGTACCTGGGCGATCGATTCTGGGAAAGTCAATGGTCCATTTCCTCTCATGCTTCCTCCAGGTAAATACCCCATCCCTACCTTTGTTTTTTTACCTAATTTAGATGTAATTTCATGTTTTAGACCAGTATTTAAAGGGGTTTTTTGGACAAACATTTGCACGGGGAAAAAATAGGACCATCGCAGGAAATTGATGTACACTTGCGATGACCCATGAATTTATGAACTATGCAAATCGGCCCGTCGCAGCTATTTTAGGAATAGCTGCGACGAGCGTTGGAACCCAAAAACTTCATTTATAAGTAGTTTTAAACGGTGAAAATGGTTGGTTGGATTTTAACAATGGGATGTTTATGCATGTAGGGATAAAAAATGGCATTTGTATAACAAGAACATACCCATGACCACAATGATGAGATGGGAATGGTGGATCCTTAGTGTCTGAATATCTTGCAAAACTGTGGGTTACTGAAGTTCTTCCTGACACCACTGCTAAGAGCACAGTTGGATCTCCTGGAGTACCTAATCCGAGCATGGAATCCAAACGAAGGCAAGTTTATAATTCGTGGGAAAGAGATAGAATTTGATGCCACAGACATCTATTTCTTGATTGGGCTGTCAAGGAGAGGAGAGATGCCTCACATGGTGGGAACTCAGGTCACTAGAGACTTGATGGACATGCTTATCGCACAACTGTGCCCCCCAGGAGCACTGAAATCATCAACAAGTGGCAAGATGCAAATTGTCACTGTTAATGATTTGTCACTTCGAGTATTGCTTTTTAACATAACCATAGTTGCCGGCTCCCAAGCCCAGCACGAGGCGACCAAAACTTATTTACGATTGGCCTAAGACTGCTTGAACCCTACTATGTTTAACTGGGCAGAGACCGTGTCTCTCAACATGAAGAGACAACTAACTAAGTGCCATCGGGGTGAGGCAAAACAGTTTGGATATGGATCAATTTAGATACTGCTCATGCTAGAGCGAGTACCAATCCTGCAGAGACAGGACGTGACATTGGGATGGCCAGGACCATGGCAGACATGGATAACTCATTGGGCACTCGTGATGCCGCGAGGAGGCAGTGGCCAGCCTACATCACGGGGTCTGAAATTTGTTGAATGGATGAATCGCCAACAAGTTGTAGTTCATGATTGGCCATACGTTGGGATGGACTTCAAGGGAGATCTAGACATGTTGCTTCCACTGGGCGAACAGTGGGACGAGAGAGGTAAAATACTCAGCCTGACCAACAAACTTTTTGTAATTTGTTATTGCTTTTGGATTTTAAATATACATGCCCTAATGATTATGTTCAATTCTTTGCAGATGTTGGTCCTGAGAGACCAATAGGTCTCGCTCCTACTGCTCGGAGGACTGCCAGAGAGATTGAATTACCACCTCCAGGTGGAGATGCTGAGGAGGAAATAGCCCGAAACCTAGAGGGCTTGACTGAGGGGATCCCAGACTACAGAGGGTTCGAGGAGATTCCCAGGCAGTACCAGCGACACACCGCAGGTGTGTCGAACAGGATACACCGACTACTTTGACATGTGGTCCGAGCAGTAGTCTGCTATAGAGAGCATAATGCCTAGTAGACTTCTAGGTTTCTTTTCTGCAGAGTTTTGAGAGACATGTGTCTCACGATGTAACTAAACACACATATTTTTTGGACATATATATATATATATATATATATATATAGATATATATATATATATATATATATATATATATATATATATATATATATATATATATATATATATTTGAGCGCCATGGAGCGCAACACATGATATACATCTATTTATGTTTTACTGCATCTACTTATTGTGTCTGAATGCTTGCTTATGATTTTTATAAATTTCCCAAATGTCTATCTAATACTTGACCCGCCAATGCATCAATTAATGTATTTAGCCTTCTAGGAATGCATCGATATGTGAGATAATCAAAATTCCTTTCCAGTAAGCGAACCCATAAATACAACTTTAAAATTTGAGGATTTATAACAGAATAACGCTTGTTAAGTTGAAGAACAACAAGCTGGGAGTCTAGATTCACAATCAACGCACGAATATTCAGGTCAACAACCTCAGCCAATAATTCGATGATGGTGCTATATTCAGCGACATTGTTGTGGTACACCCTAGAAAAACACCTTGAAGATCCACTAACTCACCATGAGGATCATAGATAACCCATGCCATGGAGGAAAGATTCTGGGTACTGCGACAAGCACCATCAGCGAAACCAATATAAGGCGCGATAGACATCTGCATAAGAAGTAAAAAGGACATAATAAGCAGCAAATGCTTACACACCAAGCCAAACATGTACAAAGTGAAAAACACACTTATGTACACAACAATGCACGAAAGACTCATGCATAGTATTTCTTAAGATAAAGCCCATTCCGGGGCTTATCTAAAGGGTTACCGTCATAATCAACTAGCTCATAAGCCCCTTTTTGCAATACTCGTTTGACGATATAGGGCCCATGCCACATGGGTTCGAATTTGCCTGCCCCCAGCTTGTCATTAGCCTCATCATATAACAGGACTAAATCTCCCTCCGTGAAGGAACATGGATTGATTGTTTGATCAAAGTGAGTCTTGACTCTCTTCTTTTGAGCTTCAATAACTAAAGAAGCAAGCCGACGAGTCTCATCCAGCCGTTCTAGATAAAGAAGGTGTTCTTCCATAAGAGTATTATTCGGGAGCAATTCGACAACTAATTTGAGAGAAGGGATTTCACATTCAATTGGGAGTGTAGCTTCCATACCATAAACCAGTTGAAATAGTGTGAATCTAGTCGCATCAATAATCAAGGCACGGTAAGCCCATAGGGCGGAAAACAACATTAAATGCCAGTTGGACTTGCACATTCCAATGGTATGCTGAACCATAGTAACCAACACCTTGTTGACAGCTTCGACTTAGCCATTGGCCAAAGGGTAATAAGGCGTCAAACTATCGTGACGCAAGCCTAACTGGGTTGTCAACTCAGTCATCATATAACCATGGAAATGGGAACCATGATCAGTGATGATAGCCTAAGGGACTCCGAACTGGGTAATCACATGATTGAATAGGAATTTCACAGCTGTCTTATCGTTGTTAGACAATGTAGGCATCGCTTTGGCCCATTTCATAAAATAATCGATGGCAACGATGATATATCCATGCCCCTCGGCCGAGCGAGGGTTATAGGTTAGAAAATCAATGCCCCATTTAGCAAAAGGGCCTATGGTAATGACAGGATGCAAAAGGGAAGGTGGCGCACGCATCTTCCGTTGGTAAATTTGGCACGCGTGATAGGAACAGACAGCCAAAATGTAGTCTTTAAAAATGGAGGGCCAAAATTAACCAGCACGAAGTATTTTTTGGGTAGTAGCATAACCAGACATATGACCGCCACATGCGGTAGAGTGGTAGTCATTCAAGACTCATTCAGCTTCTTCGAAATTTAGACAACAACAGAGAGTAGAATTAACGTCGAGACGATATAAAGTGTCTCCAACAATACAATAAGGCTGAGAATGGTGATGAATGCGTCATCGAGCATCCTTAGACAAATCTAGACGGAAGGAAGACGTCTAGAGGTAGACAATAATGTCACTCGTACTAGGGATCGAGGGTACTGATCAAGAAAAGTGTGTCATCCGGAATGTGGTCCTCTATCCGAGAGGGAGCGGAAGCAGATGGTAATAAGCAAATTAACTCAGCGAAGACCAGTGACTTTTTAGACTTGGCAGTAGTAAACTCCAAATTGAACTCTTGAAGGATAACAATCCATTTCGAGTACTTGCCCCCCAGCAATTGGCGTGACAAAATTTATGTCATGGGGTTGCAATCTGAAATCACGGTCGTCGTATGCAAAAAAATATAATGGAGAAAGCGTTGGACAGCTTGGACAACTACCAGAGCAAGCTTCTAAACATAAGCATAACTAGTCTCAGTGTTGAGAAGGTTGCGGCTAAGATAATAGATAACGTTCTCAGAACCATCGTCGTCATCTTGAACCAAAACCATACCAATAGTACTATCAGCAGTAGCTAGATAAAGTGAATAGTCACGATGATAGTCAGGTGGACGCAACAAAGGAGTAGAAACAAGAAGTGTCTTGAGTTGCTCGAATGACCTTTGGGCGATGTCATCCCAAATAAATGGAGTGTCACGCTTAAGGAGACGCGTGTAACCTTTAGAAATCTCAGCGTAGTTAGGGATAAAACGACGTAGGAAATTGGATTTTCCCTGCAAACTCTGCAACTAATGCAAAGAAGCAGGAGGCGGGAGATTCAGTATAGCTTCAACCTTGAGGGCGTCGAGACGAATGCCCTCTTTAAAAATGACAAACCCAAGGAGTCTGCCAGATTCAATGCAAAAGACACACTTATGCAGATTAAGATGAATACGGTAATGTCTATAGCGAAGAAAAATCTCGCGGAGGTGGTTCGGATGGTCAGAGCGTTTAGCTGAATGAGCTGGAAGATCATCCAGATATGGTTGAACAATGTGACAGATGTCATGAAAAGCATAGGACATTGCTCGCTAGAAAGTGGCAACGGCATTTTTCAAGCCGAAAGGGAGTTTTTTGTAAGCAAAAGTACCCCATGGGTAGATGAAGGCAGTATTGTGTTAATCAGAAGGCGAAATATTGATCTGGTTGTAACCAGAAAAGCCATCCATAAAAGAGAATATCTCACTCCCAGCACAATCGTCGATAAGTTGGTCAATGAAGGGAGTAGGATAGTTATCTTTCGTACATGCGCGATTGATGTCACGATAATCAACACAAACCCTAATAGTGCCCTGCTTTTTGGTCACAGGGACAATGTTAGATACCTAATCTGTCAGTGGGATTGGATAAATAAACCCTGCCTTGAGAAGTTTCTCAACTTCTCCTTTGATGGCCCCAGCTTTTCTCGGGTGCACAGGGCGTAAATGTTGTCGAACTGGCTTTGCACCAAGGTACATAGGTATCTCGTTACCATGATACTTGGATCAATACCAGTTCATTTCTTCATATGACCATGTGAACACATCACGGAACTTGCAGAAAAGGTTGGTGTAAAGCTTGATCTCCTCTGGAGAACAAGTAACTCCAATGTGAATTCAACAATCCTTGGTTTAGCAGAGATGTCGATGGGCATGGTTTGCGTAATATTCCCCATATTTCCCTTAGAAAAAACCTCATGAATTGGGATAGGTGTCTGAAGTGGCTGAGAGGGAATACAGGAAGCAAACTTCTCTAGACAGGTAGTCATGACCCCATGGCTTGGGAGAAACGAGGAACAATGGTGACGATCAAACCAAGGAGGATCCTCAAAAGACATAGTCTCAAGAATTTCTTCATCAGAAGGAAATGTCTCTTGTAACGGATCCGGAGAAACAGTGTCTCCAAGCCAAGGGGATTACACATACGCGTTGAGGGATCTGCTCAAAGGAGTAGAGTCGGAAGATGAAACTGAAGCTAAAAGGATTTCAACATAGTTGAACTCAGCAAGGCTCAATGGCATAACTTCACCCCATGAATCGACCTAATCAATAGGGGGAATCACCCAAGGATTAGGATTGACAGAAATCATATTAACCGAGGCGAAATTTGGAGGTGGGAGTGAAAAAACACCCATAAGGGCATGATCTTTGAAGAGTCCAACACCCACACTCTCATATGGAATATTGGTATGCTCCACAAACGAAACATTGCCATCCAAGGAAGAGGAAGCAAAGAAAGACAACTAATTGACTGTGACGATTTTCCCTTGATGAGGAAAACGAAGTACACGAAATAACGACAAAGCCATGGAATGCATAGCATACTTCTAGCTTCGCCCCAACAAAAGGTTGTAAGTCAAATTAGCATCAACAACTTCGACTTTGACCTCGACTATCTTCCCTTCTAGGGTGATAGGAAAGCGTGGGAGAATACCAAATGGATGAGAATCTCTTCCATCAAAGGCTTCTATAGTATTAGGGGATTGACTCAAAGATGGAGAGTCGATGGCCTTCCAACAAGCAACAGACATGATTCAAGTGGAGGCGCCCTCATCAATAACAGTACGATGAATATTCTTCGAGTTAATGCTGACTTGAATGAGAAAATCAATTTCTTGAGGCAATCGTGGCACATGGTTCTCAAGATCGAATGTAATTAATTCTGAATCGGCCAGGTCAATGCCACCAAAGGCTGATAGCAGAGACTTCCGTTGGGAGGGACAACTCTAGAGAACTTCCAAAGTAGACATAGCCGAAGGAGCTTGGGCTAAGTCTTCAACAATACTATAGTGTTGTGTAGCACGAGCATTGGGGTTATAAGAATATTTCCGGAGGACTCCCTTAGTAGGAGGTCGAATGACAGACTCAGTGCTAGGCCGTTCAATATGAAGAGGGCCAAAACTAGACAAAGGAATGTTTTAAGGGACTTCAGGTTGCTTGATAGCAGCCGGAGGATATTCTTTCGCTCAAGTACTCACATGGATAGGGATAAGCCCATCCATAAAAACTTGGGAGCCAAAAGTGGAAGAGGATTGAGGTTGATCGACCCCCATTTGAGTTTGTTGAGAGGGAAAAGGCTCTTTAAGTACAACAGGAGTTCCTGGAGTCCCCTTAAGCAAACGAATAACTTCAAACTGTCTAGGACAATCTTTAGTGTAGTGATTCTGGTCATAGATAAGACAAGGATACTTAGGTTTTTGTTTAGCACCATCATTGGTTGGAGGCTTAGGAGGGTCTTGCTTTGGTGGATCAGCCTTATTTTTGCCTTTCCCCTTCTTCTTACCTTTCGAAGCTTTACCTGCCACGGTGGACTGGATGGCATTGACTTTGGAGGTTTTTCCAGCATTAGATGTGGACTGAGAAGCATTTTCATTAGGAGCGGTAAGTTTTTGCTTCGCAAGAGTCGTGGAAGACTTTCAGGAAGATGAAGAAATGGAACCAATAACACTATCGATGGAAGGCATCGATGGAGCTTTAGAAGTTCTAGATCATGGAGCATCATGTAAGACATCATACAACGTACCAGATTGGGAATAAACCAAATCCAGATACTGAGCACATGCAATAGCTTGCTCTTCAGTAACATATGCCCCCTTAGCAATATCTCGAGATATCGGACTAACAAAAGAGGTAGTAAACCAGTAAGTCAGAAGCTGATCACGGATCCAGAACTTAATCAAATGGCGTCGCCTTCTCCATTCATGAATATGATCGGAGATGTGAGTAGCCGTGTCCTATTTCAGAGAAGTAAGGAGATTTTTTCCTATTTCATAATGAATCGGTAACTGAAAATGCGTAAGAAATGCCATCGCAAGTGAATTGAAGTCTTGGAAAGTTCCACGAGTGAGTTCAATATACCATTACGCAGCGGAACTAGTGAGAGTCCTTTGAAAAAGATGGAGGAGGATAGAATCATCGAGCCATGAGTTAGATGAGCACCAGAGGCGATAAGTCATGACATGCGCTTGAGGGTCCTCTCTAGATTTACCATCAAATTTAGGACAATCGCCGAGAATTTTGGTCGGAACTGGTGGCCAATATGGATTATGAAGGATTGGATCGTTCTTCAGCTTGGATACATTGGGTAGTTCCAAGGTTGCTAGAAAAGGTAATTGAGGATTAAAGGACATCATAAGCCTCTGATAAGGGCTAGCATTAGGGTTCCACCCAGAGCCTTGTTGTCCCCACAGATTTTTTCCATAAGGGTTATAGTTAGGCAGGTTAACACCATAACCTGGATTTTGTCCCGGATTTTGACCACCAGCAAACCATTGGTTACCAACTTGACCAACAGGGGCAACATAGGGCTGCTGAAAATTTTCATAGGGATTGACCTGTGGTTGTTGATAATTTTGATACGGAGCACCCTGAGGTTGCCCTTGGGGTTGTTGAAGTACTTGGAGACTGTACTACAGCTGAGCTCCAAACTGCGCCTGAGGCCCAGGCTGCATTTGATAAAAAAGTTGGGCTTGAAATCCAACTTGAGTTTGGAGATCGGGTTGAGTCTGGAATCCAGCCTGAGTCTAGAAACTGGGTGGGGCTTGAGAAACAGCTAACGTTTGAATGCCCGGTTGACTAAGAGGTGGATTAATTTGACCGGACTGATGTGCTTGTTGAAACTGGGGTTGACCCAACTGGCCAGAAGGTTGGCCTTGTTGGTATTGAGGTTGACCCAACTGGCTAGAAGGCTGGCCTTGTATGTACTGAGGTTGACCCATTTGCCTAGAAGGTTGAAATTGCTGGGTAATAGGTTGGCCCATTTGACCAAAGGGTTGACGTTGCTAGACAGTAGGTTGGCCTTGCTGGATCTAAGGATGGCCCATTTAACCAGAGGGTTGACCTTGTTGGACAACAGGTTGCCCTTACTGGACTTGAGGCCGTCCTTCTTGACTAGAAGGTTGACCTAGTTGTCCAGAAGGTTGACCTTGCTGGGCAACCAGTTGGCCTGACTAGAATTGAGGCTGACCTGGTTGACCAAAAGGTTGTCGTAAATAAACAAAAGAGGCACCTGTGGCGGCCAAAGGTTGTCCTTGAAAGGATTGTCCTTGTAGGCCTGAAGGTTGCCCTTGAAACAGTTTCCCTTGAAAAGGTAGGCTTTGCAAGCCATGATAAGTGGTGTGATTCCAGGAAACCGATAGTGGAACGGAAACTTTGACTGTAGGCTCCAGAGGGAGAGACCCAGTGTGATAAATATGAGCCCCTCGAGGATCATAATAGTGCAACGGGTTATGCGTATTGGACGGTGGTTGGGAACCTAAAGGGTTATGATTCAGGTTTTGAAGAGCAAACATGTATTGCTCATATGACCACCCTGCCGGAATGGTACTGGAAGAAAGTGGTATATTACTTGTAGGGTGAATAACTCCAGACGCCAAGGATGAGGGACCACTATTAGCGGGCTCAAAAGAGAGCCCGGCAACAGTAGTAACCACCGAGGACACAATAACTGCACTAATGGAAGGAGTTGTAGAAGCCACACAAACAGTGGGCATTGACGGAACAGATATGACTGATATGACCTGAGTCTGAGGTGTGGAAGTTGAAGCCATGAAAGGCCCTGAAGTCGGGGTTATAGTATGAGACCACACAGAACTCCAATTTAGAGATGTGGAACTCATGACGTCAGACAAGGCACGATAGCGTAATGGTAATGACACGCCAATAGGAGTGCTAAAAGGGAAACCTTCTGAAGGAAGAGGAAGTTCTCCACTTGACACAAGGTTCTCTTCGCTGCTAACAGGACTCATCTCATCCATGTCAGAAGATGCCATTGCAACCGAAACACCAGGAGGAGTAGATAGGAGATCATCGTCTAAATCCTCACAGAGAGGAGCCCAATCGAAATCAAAAGGTTCTTCTCCCGAAGCTCGAGAGTCAAGAGGTTGAACACTTGGGACAATAGGAAGGGTACCACCAACAGTCGATACCTCAGAAGAGACAGGGGATGCAGAGTCTTTGTCGCTTGGTAAAGAGGACGGGATTGGTGAGTCCACAAGGATGCCTTAGCTCGAAAGGTCTAGGATAAAATCAATAAGGTTGCAAAAACTCTATCAAGATGCGATAACATCATGGCCAAGATTAATAGGTAAAATGTTATCGTGGCAAAATAAATTTTATGACACTATAACGGAACTTTTCCTTTTCATGTTTAAAGAGTCAAGAAAATAGGCTAAAGATGACTCTAGTCGCCTTCGAAGTTTAATGAGCCTGAAAGGACAAGTGCTCAGATGATCCTTTTACTTTTAAAGAGTCGAAAAAGAATGAAAGTGACTACTCTGGAATTCTAGGCAAGAGGTTTACCAGACAAATCGTAAAACTGCATATACACCTTGGTAATAAAATGAAAGAGAAATGACCAAGGACTTTCCGTATGGCAGTCAATCTTCCTGAATGTTGTGTTTGGTGCGTTATGACTCATAAGGTGGCAGACTCGGGTTCCTATGGATAATAGGATGATAACCTAGTGGGGTCTCCCAATATATATGAGATGGTACAGGGAGCACAAATTCGTACAAGTACCTATTGAATCACAAAAGGAGGAATCACCCAACCTTAGTGAAAACAATAGAAACTAGGTTTAACGACTTCGAAACACGTCTCTAGCCTAGACCTCTAGATATGTGAGCGTTAGGTTCCAATGCGTTTTTAAGTTCATTCAACAGATTTTAACAGTTAATCTTGAATTAAGTTTCGATTTCAAGGCCTTACCGAATGTATCTTAAACACTCCTAGAATGCAACTAGATGAGAAGAAACCATTCCTTTCGATGAATGATTACCTAAATGAGGGTAAGGAGTTCATTTCCAAACAAGCAAATGCAAGAACAACAATGCAATCAAGTAATCCAATCAATAGGAAACATAATGCATCAATTTCCGCTTATCTCACAAATACTATGACGAGAAAATGAAATATTCAAATTTCTCTTTTCAATTCCTAATCATAAAGAATTTACTAATGCAAAAATGATTTCATTTTCATATACTCTATGAGTGCAATTGTTTTTTGATTTTTTTGAATAAATAACAAATAAGCTAATGCACAACTTGACTGATCAAAAGGAAAATGTAATATACGCTTCAATAGTGAATGGAAATCAAATCAACACAATAAGCTAGTTTGATGACCAATGACTACGGATAAACCAAGAAGATGGGCAAGTAGAAAACGAATGGCTTCAAACAAATCAACAAGACTGTTGTGGATGTAGTGCAGAACCTTGGAAGGACAAGCAACCCAAAACAAGTGAATTCTTGACGAAATCCTAAAAGACTTAGGTCACACAGCCCAAACACCAAAACTCATAAAAATGGAACTAAGAAGGATATGCATTAGCAAACACAGTCAAAACAGGCTTAATAAGATGTAAGAGATAGCAAAGGACAAGCTACACTAGCCTATTCAAGAGGCAGGGCTATAAAAAACAACCCTACAGGAATCATCGCAGGGGTAAGATTGACAACCTAAGACGATCGCCAAATCATCGCAAGCACTACACTAGCAACTGAGCGACTTCGTCGCAAAGCTACACATGTTCTCAATGACAGGAATCGTCGCAGCTGTATGACGGGATATCCATGACGTACAACTTGGGTAAAGAGGACAGGAGCGATTCGTCGTAGCTGTAGGGAATTAAACAGCGACAAGCTCAATAGATAAGGAAAACAAGGAAAAAATAGCTGAAAGACACGAGGCTTATCACTCAAACAGTGAGGTGGAATACCAAAGCTACTCAAGTGATCCAGAACAGTGATGGTTCAGTCCCAAACAAGGAGACACTATGTAATTCAATCAAAAACAAATCAAGAGCAAAAACAAGAGACAATAGACAAAGGACTCCCCAACGGAGTCACCAACTTGTGATGCAGATAAGTTCCCTCTGCATACAAAAACAACGCCTCTAGCCCTAGAGTGGGTCTAGTCATAGCAAGACAAAGACAATAGCTAATTCCTTAAATAGTTTTTGTTGAAGAGGCCTACCTTAAACCAATGTTCGATGAAGTCTTCATCACGTCGCTTCAGTTATCGCTTTCTTCTCCTTAATGAATGGTGCATCTAAAACAACATAATAAAATGACGAAACACATAATAGAGCACAACAATGAACTATCTACTTATAGAGTCAAGGAACCATAAGCTATCAACATACATTTCATACATGATATAGGAAATAACCATTGATTGTATTAATATGAACAATAGTAAAGCTTACAACCACGCCTTGACATTGCAAGCTTCCTTGAAGGGTCCAATTATTATGTCTCCATAAGCATTCACTCTCAAAGGTCTCCCAGAAAGACTGATGACTCTCTCTCTCACCCCTAAGCACAAGTATGAAACTAAGGCAATCACAAAAAGGCTTCCTTCTTACAAAACCATTTTACACTCTCACAACATGAAAGGCAATCCAAACTGTAAGCTATCAATCCAAGCAACTAAGAACTAACACACCAAAACTCAATTAGCACTCTTGGAACTCCGAACTCCCTGATAATAGTCATGGAGGATGATTTTATAAGAGGAGGAGCCTCCATAAATGAGGGGAGAGGAAGCTTATCTTCAAGGGAGGTTACTCAAAATGCGGAACCACCATCTCAAATGGGGAGAGGCAAACTTCCTTGACCCAACAACTAGCTCTAGAACCACCTAGAAGAATTCTATTTGAACTAATTCGCCACATCTGGGTCATCACAGGTCAAATACTAAGACTCAGAGACGACGTCACAAGGCGTTAGTGCATTCTGGGCTATCGTCGCAAACAGGATACTGATGACCTACGACGATCCCTAAATCTGACTATCGCAGAGAACAGATGTACTCTTGTGATGGTGTCGCGAGGTTCTTGTTTACTCTGGTCCATCGTCACAGACAGAACACTGATGTCCTGCGATGATCTTGAAACATAGGTAAAAAGGGTTAACTTCAGGATTATTGAGCATGGTTAATCTTCTTGAGTGATATGGAAGATGTGGACACATATTTTGATGTATGACATAGTGCAGATTCCATTCAGAAACCAACTCTACCTGGGATTAGGGGATGTGGGTTCGGTGACAAAATACTTTGTAACATGGACTCCCTGCCCAATCCACATCTGTGAAGCCCTGAAGCTTCACTCCCTCTGTCCATCTGTACCACAATCCAAACTGAGATGTGCCTCTGAGGTATCTTAGTACATGCTTTGCTGCCATCCAAAACATCTTGGTAGGCTAAACCATAGCTTGACTCAATTGATTCACCACAAAGCATAAGTCAGGTCGTGTGTTCACCAGATACATAAGTGAACCCACCAGCTGCCGATAAATAGTAGCAGCTACTACCTCACCTAAAGTAGCATCCTCCTTCCTCCAGTTCACATCTAGAGGAGTCTACATGGGCTTGCACTTCTCCATGTGAAAGCACTTGAGTATCTCATTGGCATACTTGCCTTGAGACACAAATACTTCACCGTCTTTCTGCCACACCTCCATGCCTAGAAAGTAGTGCATAAGACCCATGTCTTTCATTTCAAACTTTCTTGCAAGGTCCTCCTTGCAAGACTGTATCAGCTGATCATCGCCTGTCAAAATCAGATCATCAACATAAAGAACAATGATCAATGGTTTACCTTCTACCATGATGTGGTAAACGTTTACATCTGCTTCACTCTTGGTGAAGCCCAACCTGGTGAAATAGTTGTCGATCTTGGTGTACCAAGCATGGGGTTCTTGCTTCAGCCCATACAAAGCCCTCTTGAGTTTGCACACATGAAACTCATAATCAAAGGTCTCGAAACCTTTTGGCTGCTCAATGTACACCTCCTCCTCAATTTTACCATTAAGAAATGTTATCTTCACATTCATTTGGTGGATCTTCCACCCCATCTGAGCTGATAGTGCCAACAGTGATCTAATCGATGAGTACCTTGCTATGGGAGAAAAATTCTCATCATAGTCGATCCCCTCGACGTGTGAGAAACCTCGGGTAACAAACCTTGCCTTATGTTTCTCAACACTGCCATCAGTTGCCTGCTTTACCTTGTAAAGCCATCTAGAACTCACCACTGACTTACCCTAAGGTCTTGGGACGACATCCCACACATTGTTCCAAATGATAAAGTCGTACTCCTCTACCATTACATCAACCTAGACTAGTTGGTGCACTGCCTCCTTGAATGAAGAATGTTCGGTATCTGACACTCCCCAACCAGGGCCACCTACCCAGTGTATCGCTCGGGTGACCTCCTCTGTCTGCGCTGAGAGGATGGTTGTCCCACATTCTCCCGCACATCTAGCATCAACCTGTCAACTTCCCTTGAATGTTTCCACCCATCTGTGGAAGTCTGAGCATGAGTGGATATCTCCACTCCCGGATCCTCTGCATGCAGTTGCTCCGTATCAATCTGAGGCTCCTCCTCCTTAGGAACTGAAAGTTCCTCCTCTGCATGCAACTTGAACTCCCTCTCAAGTGATAATCGCATGGCTTTCTGCTCGTCGAACTTCAGATCCCTACATACCACTGTCCTCTGAGTGGTAGGTAGGTACACCCGATAGTTGTGGGGTGTATTCGTGTACCCCACAAGTATTCCCAACTCAGTTGTTGGGTCTAGCTTCTTCCTGGCATCTTTGGTCACATGACAGTAAACTGATGATCCAAAGATTTGGAAGTGACTTGCATTAGGTCGCTTCCCAAAAAATGCCTCCATAGGTGTCTTCATCCCCAGTATACGGTGTGGGCTTCTGTTCTACAAGTATACTTCTGTATTACATGCCTCAGCCCACAAATGCAGTGGTAGGCTTTGTTCATGCAACATCGCTCGAGCTGCTCCCACAATCGATCTATTCTTCCTTTCGACCACCCTATTCTATTGTGGGTTATGGGGTACTGTCAATTCCCATTTAATCCCTTCTGCAGCATAGAAGTCTTTAAACTGTTGGGAGACATACTCTCCACCATTGTTGCTACGCAAGGCTTCTATTTTATTTCCAGATTCTTTCTCTACGAAGGCTTTAAGCTCACAAAACATCAAGAAGGTCCGATCCTTCTTTTGCATAAAGTAGATCCAGCATCTACGAGAAAAATCATCAATAAAAATAACATAGTACCTTTGTTTAGCAGTGGAGGTTGTAGAGAAAGGTCCACAAACATCTGAGTGAACTCGCTCTAGGGTTGCTCTAGCTCTACTGTCTCGATCTGGAAAGGAATATTTCACATACTTACCCAAGGTACAACCTTTTCATGTATTCGTCTGCTCAAGTTTTCCCTTGGGTAATCCAGTAGAAATCTGTTGCATGATCTTCAGGGCTCCATGGTGCAAGTGGCCCAGTATTCTATGCCATAGCTCGCCAACATCTTGGCTCTTCACCATCTCAACTTTGGAACTCAATACAGCACAGTCGTCTACCTCTAGCTTGTATAGATTCTTAACTCGAATCCCTATTCGCTTTGTCTGTCCAGTACTGATATGCCTTAGGAATACCTTTCCTTTACTAAAGACTACATCATAGCCTTTATCTTCTAGCATAGAGACAGATACAAGATTCTTCTTCAGACCTGGTACATACTTTACATCAGTCAGGGTGAGGGGAGCTCCATGCTCCCTCTGAAACACAACCGTACGTTCACCTAAAACACGGTACTTTCCATCATCACCCGTCTCGATCTGCATCTGGAGATCCTTCTCCTCCAAGGTACTAAAAAGATTCTTGTCACCTGACATGTGGAATGAAGCTCCATTGTCCAGGTACCACACACATCCCACCATGGATGAAACCATGCATGTAATAAGTGAGAAATCCAACTCAAATTGTGAGGCCAGTGCCTCACCATCAGATCCCTTCGAGGAACCTTTCTTGGATTTCTTCTGTGGACAATTCGTAGCATAATGGCGCACTTCATGAAAATGAAAGCAGCGCACTTTCAATTTGTAAATCTTCTTCCCACCATGGGAAGAACCGAATTTGGGATGGGACGCCTTCCCTTTCCCTTTCCTCACCTTACTCGCTAAGGCTAGATTTTCTTCATCATCTTGCTTCAATGAGGATCCATCTCTGGTGCTTCTTCTTATTTCCTCCTGCACCAAATCTGACCAAAGTCGTTACCAATCTGGTAGTTTTTCTCTTCCATTAACTGAGTATTAGTAGCTATGCTAGCTCTTAGGAAGATCGAGGAGTGCAAGACTCACCATGTCATCATCAGCGGTCGTGATTCCTACACTTCCAAGCTCATCCCTGCAGGTGGTGAGCTTGTTCAGATATGTAGAGATTGTGTCTCCCTTTTCACACTTGATCTTACGAAGCTTGTCTTTCAGTGCCAGCTTCCTCTGATCATTGTTGTTTTGATATAGATCTTTCAATGTTTTCCACATCAAAAACGGTGTCTCCTTCCCATGGAGGCTCGAGACAATGTGTCTCGAACTCTCTCCAGGAGGATTTCTCCTTGCTCTAGCCACACATTTCTTCCATTCCGCCAGTTGAGTAGCATCAGTCAGCTTGGGGACTTCTTGATCAATGAAGTCCTTTATACCGTTATCCTCTAATATTGTTTCCATGCAATCCTTCCAGGCTATATAATTAAAGCTGCCATCAAGGGCATACTTGAGTCTTAAACCACTGAACGCCATTGGTGAAATTGAGATGTGATAAGAACTCAATTTCTATATTCAGGAACCACAAACTTCGAATTTCGAACTTCTTGTATATTGTTCTTCTCCTTTGATCACATTTGCTCCGATACCATGTAGAAATCCCACTATAGATCAATAGATTATGCAATAGACTAAAGCAAAATACAAGATCTACTTCTACAACAAAATTTGCAGAAGCTTAATCGAATTGAGAAAGATCAATGAGAACACATATAATTGAGAATGAGAAATCAATCACACATAACACAAATATATAACCCAGGGAAAGCCTCAGCCTAAAACCCAAATCTCTGTATTATCATACAAGTGGAAATCTTGTTCAAGTTACAAAAAGAATCAGCTCTCAAGCTATCCTGCTCTCTCTGCAATCAAACAATACAGCTCACAGACTGAATAGACACTGTATATGTCCTCCTCAAGCCCTCCAAGCCTCCTATTTCCTTGTGCAGTTTTTCTTGGGGTCCAGTGAAGCCATATGTGTGAATTGGCCTCATCACACTCACAAAACCTGAAGAAGTAACTGTGCAATCCTCAAGGAAAGAATTCCTTCTGCATGCAAGAGATATTCACAATGGAATATTCTAGCAACTGATAGTACACTGCCCCTCCATCTGATCTCAACTGAGTCTCTGTCTGAACTGACATGCATGAGTTATTTATGAGAGAATATTCAGTTATCTGAAGTGTAGCAGTTACATGCATGCATGCATTAACTAACTGAACTCACAATTAATTCAACAAATTGTTTGAATTAATCTAACTGGACTTGACTCAGTTAACTAAGTCAACTAATTACAACTCAATATTACAACTCATCCTTATCTCTTTAACTGATGGATAAATTCCTCAATTAATGGAGAAACTGTTGCATGTCCCCACATAGACTTCATGTTTTATTTTCTACAACTAATTAACTCATAGTGAATTAATTAATTATTTTACAAACAACTGCTAAGATCAAATTCGAATTTTACTTCACTATTTTAGTTTAGGGACTAACTAAAATAGGAAGGTATCCTGAAATGCTATTTATAGTAGTACTAAATTTAGCACTTCTATATTTAGCATTTCTTGTTGATATTTTCAACAGAAGCCTGCAAAAGCTACAGGAATCCCAAGGAACTGCTACATGAAGCTTAAAAGGGTGAAATAACGCCACCAAGGGTTGAATTGATCTCCACCTTGTCATATTTATTTCAAGCCATGTGGTAAAAGTAATTACATCCTCTCCCTCATCTGTCCATAACTTGTATGCAGGTAAACCCTAAATTCTATAGGAAATATCCGTCAAATTGTAGATTGCAAGAACTTTTCTGGTTGTATATTAGAGGGAATATAGAAAATTGTCATCAACTAGATATTTCAACCCTTTACTTCCACCGAATTACACATCAGATCTATTACAGGAAGCATCACTCCTTCACTTAGTTGAAAATGGAGAAAAGCAATGGGGGGAGGATTTAATAAAGGGAGCCCTCAAACACAAAAATAACTCATCTTCACCCTCCTATATTAGACATTTTTAGAAGACATCAGTGGCTAGGATTCTTTGAACTGCTGAAGAGATATGATATTGACATTGCAAATGAATTTTCCATGGCCCTAAGCTCTCAAACAGAAGTCAATGCCACCATTGTGGTGAGGGGATTAGCTATTTCAATCAGTCCTGAGCTAATTAGCAGGGTGACAACCCTTCCCCTAGGGATCTAATGGAAAATAATAGACAAAACCAACAGTGCCATTTCTAAAAAGAGCTTCTTCACTGCCATTGAAAAACCTATTGAAGACCAAAATGGAGTTAGGAGGGAAATCCTACCCTATCCTTGGGATAAGGTGGCCTACCATATCCTAAAATACATCTCCTATGAAGGAAGGATGAGTGTAGTCTATGGCTACCATTTTAGATCACTCCATGAAATAAGGTTGCAAGCAGAATTTCACATGGCACAAAGACTCAATGTACCATACTTCTTCCTATAGTCCATCAAGGACATGAGTCAAAAATTTAGAGGGGGAAACACCAACACCTAGGCCACCATGGCCCCATTAAACCAATGGTGGTATATGCCTTGAACAAACTAATGATCCCTGTCATTTGGTACAAACTCATTGATATGGACAGTGTTACCTTCATTGACACTCAAACCCTCACACTAGGTTAAACCTCGGCCTCTAGTGTTGGAGGTTGAGAGGGGAAAGAAGAAGAAGGAGACGCAGAGGCAGAAGAAGAAAGAGAAACAGAGGCAGAGAATACAAAGGAAGAACCAAAGTCAGAAGTATAGAAAGATAAATATGAAGAGGAAGAGGGGGAGCAACAAGAAAAACCAAGCGTTAAGAAAACTATTGAATCTAGAGAAGAAGGGGTATCCCTAGAGAAAACAAGTTTCTCTCCAGGACCTAGTGAAAAATAGGTAGTGCCACCTTAGCTAACTTGAGAACCCCAGTCAAACCAAAAAAGAAAAGGAAAAGGCAAGCTCCCCTCTACTTTAAGACTAAGAAAAGCACCAGGATCAAGCAAGGGAGGCCTCAAACTCCCACAAAGGCCCCTATCACAATTGAAGAGTCCCCAAGTAAAAGAGAGGAGGTAGGGCCCACTGAAAGGAAAGTTGAGGAGATCACCTTTCCAGAAAAAATATCAAAGACTCCTATAGCTTATGCGAGGAGGCCCACCACTAGATAAACCTCTTTTAGACAACCCAAGACACCTACCACCCTCCAAAAGAATGAAAAGGGAAGCTACAGGAAAAACAGAGCGTGCTACAGGAAACATACAGTGTGCTAAAGGAAGAATAGAGGGTGTTATAGGATGGGTAGAATGAGCAACAAGAGGGGAAGAAGGTAACACAACAGCTATAGGAGGGGGAAAATTCCCCAAAAACATTTGAGAATAACTTCCCAGAACTACAGGATCCTAGTCCACAACCTAGTTTGAGCTCCTATTATAAATTCATTGAAGGAGGGAGAGTTATTCCACAAAAAATTGTAATCCCACTTTTCTTTGAACTTGAAGCAGAAAGAGGAAGAACCCACAGATGGATGCAGATTTCTAAGTCCAAAAAGGTGGAAGATGTGGACCTCATGGAAGAGAAGGTCCTTGAAATGGGAAAAGAGTTGAGTGAGCTAAGAGAGAAAGAGACCACAATGAGGGAAAAACTACATGCAAAGAACAAATGGTTGAGGGAGAAGTTGCAAGAGAAGGAAACCCAACTGGCCACAATGGAAAGCCTCTCCATGGAGGCACTACAGTGTAGACAAGCATCCAAGTCTTATGCACTCTTTCTCAAAGAGAAATGGATGTAGTTCCAAATTAAGACCCTAGCACAACATGGATCCATGCCATTTCAAGGCTACAAAAAATTCATTGAATTATGTGACCAAAGTAGCATAGAAGACATAGAAAAATTGGTTGAGTTCTACATGCATAACCTCACCTTGACTAATATGAATGTTTGGGACCCTAATGCAAAGTTGGGGGACTTGAAACTGATGGCCCTAGCATCTTGGATGACTCATGAGGAGGTCAGAGCTGAGGAGGTAAATAAAATGGATAAGGAAGAAAAATAACCACTATATATCAGGGTAGAGTAGATAAGCCCAATGGATATAATTAGTAATTATAGCATCATCTCCAATGATGCTAATCTAGCACCGAGATACCTTGCCACCCAAGAGTAGGCCATCTCACATTTTGAAGACACACTCAGGTCGTTAGGGACAGAAAGCCAATAATCATGCCAAAGAAGATGGAATGCCTTATCCCATAGTCTCCAGATCAGGGAGTATCACTCCCCTGAAAGGTTGAGTAATGCATTTGAAAGGACACCCCTATACAAAATAATCATGCAATGATTAAAAATAAACTGGATTGGCCTTAAGCTTAGTCCATCTTTGTTGCTAGGCCTACAGGGAGGAAGGGATGAGGAAGAAGAAAGGAAGTAGTGGACAAACATAGAAAAGGATGCAGGCCTCTATCCTCAAGAAGGCAGTCCATCTAAAGAGCATTGGGATGTCAGAGAGGCCACCAGCCCCATGAATGACATGGACATAGATGACTGAGATTCTCAAAGGATGAGAAACAACTTCAATAGGGGGGTGATGATGAGGCTCATCAATAGGTATAATCATAAGGGTAACATTGTCATCCTCCAACTTTAAAATTCTTTCTTTCTCACATTTATTTACAATTTTGTTAAATTATGCTTAGTGTGAGGGGTGAAAGATGTGTTTCTATGTCATGTGGCCTAATATGGTTTAAATGCAGGAATTGGAGAAATTTTGAGATCATATCAATGCAGGAGATCAGAATAGAGAACTGGGAGAGATTCTAGGAGGTTGTCCACCTCCTTAACTCCTTCAATCAACTAAGGTCACCACTTTATCTATCATCAACTCGAAGTCATTGGTAGCCAAGCAGGACGAGGTCATTGGTATCCAAGCCATTGTAGTTCAAGGAAGATCTAGATTCACCTTTCTCGAGTTTTGGGAGACAAACATCTCTATTTTATAGGGAGTTTTTGGTAGCTACACTTTTGTATAAATAAACAGGCCAAGGCACTCATTAGGATTCAATTTTGTTTGCATCTAATAATTTATAGAGTTCAAGCACTTGTGACTGTTATTTTTGACTTATTATGTGATGTATTTGACATTTTTGCAATGATAATGAGAAGTTTCTTATTGATCCATCACTGAGTTAGTTCAAAGGGTTGAGGCTCTTGGGTTTGGGCCCAACCCCAGTAGCTTAGGTCCCTCTTATGTATTGATATTTATTTTAGCTTAGAATGTTTGATTAGTTGCTGCATTTTAGTAGAATATAATTCCTCAAAAAGTCTGTGATTGTTGCCTCTATCTCATCTCTCTCATGGGAGCCTGATTAGAGGACTCTACAATCACAACCCAAAAACACTATGTGATGATTTCTTGGAAAAAGGTCTACATTAGTTATCTTGTTTTACATATGATTTTTGTAGCTTAGAAGTTAATTCATTGCATAGATCAGAGTTTTTAGCATCAGTTAGATAGTTTCCAAATTCAACTCATATTTTCCACCATTGGTTATAATATTTTGTAAATGAAAAGAAGAGCAGGTGCATGTGATGTTGCAAGACTGTTGGACCTGCAGGAAAGGGACCTTTTCACCATCTCCATCCAAGACTTCTCCACTCTCTTTTGATGAATCCCAACCACTGTTCTTGATCTCTTCTTTTTAGGTCACCATGAGCAACCCTCTTAGTCCAAAACTGACCTTCCTGAAGTGTTGAGCTTGGCTAGGGGTGTTGGTCACCTTCCATCCATCCACCACAACCTTCATCCATATTGTCATCCCTTGATCCCATCATCCTTACCTTCCAAACCCTCTCGGCAGCCTTCTTATAGCATTACAGGACTTCTTGTAGCAATACAGGGATCTTGTAGCAACTTCCTGTAGCAGCCTATTTTTCCCTTGTTTTGACCTGTAATGCTAGTATGGTTTAGTTTAGGAGTAGGTTGAACCCCCAGCTTGGACTCCATGATCATAGGTACCACCTAGGCCATTCCCTCCATTCCTTTTCCTTCACTGCAAGAGAAAATATTTCTTCATCACAGATTTGGAAAATAGGACATTACTTTATATGCAAGTGTGAATTAGATAGATGATGCATGAAATCTTGAGTTGTGAGTTGGTAGAATAATTTTATGTTTTCAAGTGAATTTGATAGCTAGATGGTTGATTGCAATTAGTGTAGTTTCCTTTCTGCAGGTAGCATAACTCTTGTGTTCTTTCATGAATTGATTCAGTAGAATTTACAAGTTGATAGCATTTACAAGTTAGATTTGAAAAGCATTTACTTTTTCTACACTAGGGATAGCTTTTGAATTGCACTTTCAGTAGTTAATCCCCCCTAATTCAGTAGAAGAATGGTCTTGGAGCCCTAATGATCAAATGACCTAGTTGAGGGTGGCATGAGTAGAATTCCATCTACTATGTATATAGCACTGTCACCTCGAAGTTTGTACGAACCCTAGGTTGATAAATATAGTTGAGGAGCCTCTGGGAGTTGCATCACTCTTGGTGCAATACCAAGGCTCACCAACCTAGGAACATGTCACACACTATCATCTACATTACTAGAAACATTCACAATACATAGGTTTCCTTATAGTTTTTTTTAGAAAAGGACCCATACTTTTACCAAGTATTTGTTATTTAGTGCTCCAAATGTTGGTTTTTTTCATAGAATTAAATATGTTACGTCTTGATGAATAATCCCTAGTTTCAGTGGACATATTAAAAGCTTCTCTAACATAGATTCCATAGAAATTAATAAAACTTAGTTTGGGTAACGCAGTGGCAAGAACAGGTCGTGGACTTTTGCTAAAAAGTGTTCTTTTTTATAATATTGGGTATGGTTCAAAGTGATTTTTTCACCGTAGAAGTAGGCTTATTTTAATCTTTAGGAGATTATGAATCCAATAGATGAAATTTAAATCCAAGGTCTAGAAGTAAAAACATGCTTACAAAATTTTCTATCAAACCATCATTGATGAAGGACCTTTTGAAATGATTTTAATAAATGTATATGGCCTCTCATTGAAAACATTTATTTATTCTTTTAGCATCACAAGAAATTACATCTAAATTTAATATCACATAGACTAGTACAACGCTTATAAGTTTTATAAATTAGCATATATCCATCTTAAATTCGGATCTAACATGAGCCGAGAGGGATCCAATCTCTTCAGGTGCAATTTTTTTTATAAGCCAACATTATTTAAATGTTTTGTATAATTATTTAATTTTTTATATTTTTAAAAATTTTATTTCAACTTTGATGACGTACTGACATGGTTACACATCATAGTGTGATGTAGAATAAGCTATTTGGCTTAACTAGTTATAAACTTTCTTAAATATACTTTTCCAAAAAAATATAAATCAATATTTTATCTCAAAATATGATATAATAATTAAAAATAATAATAATAATAAAACCAGGAATTAAAGAAAAAAAAAATTATATAATATTTAAAAAAATTAAGATATATTATGGTTTAATATCACATAATGCGGAAACAAAGGGGTGAACTAGACTTGCTATCACTGACCCTACCCCTCACCACGTGGCATCACCACATTTAACTATTTCATATCAACTTTGTAATTTTTTGGTCATACTCATTTGTAAGACATAAGTTCAACCGTACAACCACTGTTTAAACTTATGCAGTGTCTCTTTAAGCCATGGTCTTGGGTATTTTAAAATATTTTATTGTTTCATAATTAAATTTTGCACCTGTTGGAACATTTTGGTTTATTTTTAAATTTTCGGATGTTTTGAAATATTTTATCGATATTTTTAAAATAATTATTTATTAGTTTATATTTTAATTATAATTATAATTTTAACTCGATTTTAAATTTTTGTTGAAAATAAAATTTTCAGCCGGTTTTAAATATTTTTACAGCAAAATTTATAATTTCCATTTATATATTTTTGTTATTATTTAAAGATTTCTCTTAATACACTTTTTGTCGGTGAAAAAAAATTGAAAAGGAGTTACGCGTTCATAATGTTGGAAGGAATGAACGCTAAAAACATTAACACAAACCAAGAGGGATCCACTAATATATTGCATTGGCTTTACAAATGTTATCTACAAAGTCTGGCAAGACAAGAGCATCTAGCATGTATATTTTATTTTTATTGGATATAGTTAGAAGTTAAAAAAAACAGTTCAGAAAGTCATTCCCTTGCTTCTATTAGGGCTAAAGACAATAGTTGTGAACTATTACAATCACATAAAAGACAAGGGCTGGAACTTATGGCTAAAGACAATAATTATGAACTATTACAATCACATAAAAGACGAGGGTTGTAGTTCCAGCAAAAAATATTTCATAATTAAAGTGAGAATAATGTAAAAGGGAGAGTTGTTAAATATAAAACAAAATCAAAAGTAAAACACTAAAGTTATTATATTAAAAACAAGGACTTCATGCCGCTGGGAGTCCCTGTCGGTAGATAAATCAATGTTAATTTTGCTATATAAGATAGAAACATATTTATGGATTATAGCCGAAGGAAGTATTATATATATATAGTTTATGAATTTGTATTCATTTTATTATTGTTGATAATCAAAGGATTTAAATAGAATTTTTAATATTATTTAATAATTTGATTAAATGTAAATAAAGAAAAAATTAATTAGAATTTTAATAATACAAAATTGTATATTGTTTTACCATTTTATTAAGAGTCAAATCTCATTATTGTTGATTATTTCATAATTACTTGATAAAAGTTAAATGAAAATAAAAAAAATTAATTGGAATTTAAAATAATAATTGGAATTTATAATTGAGCAATTGTATTATATCAATAGTCAATCACAGTAATTTCATAATTGTTGCTTATTTGATAATTAATGAATAAAAGTTAAATGCAAATACAAAATTAACTTGAGTTTTGGAAAAAAAAAAACTTAAATAAAAAATTAACTAGAGTTTTAATAATTGAGCAAACTATATATTATTTCACATTTGATTAGTAATCAACAATAATAATAAAGTGATGCATAATGAAAAGATTAACTAGTGCTTCAGTTTAATTATCGAGTGAGTTGGGAACATAGAGTGTTTGGGTGGATAAATTAAAAAATGTGTTAATTTGTGGGGTAGTCATACTATTAGGAACCGCCAAGTTCGCAATGCCATTTCAGTTCTCAATGCCCTCGTGTGTCTGTTTAGGTTTACAATTGTTGACTTGAGAACCTGAATGCACCAAGTTTCATTATTTGCATGCCATCTTCAGCTACTTGCTTCATGGCCAGTGCACGATGGCACGATGGCCCCTACATGCTTCAAGAATAAGTTGTATGCCAATGTTTCTTAACCAGCAAAGCCCTCTAGGCACATCAAGCATTTTCTGCATGTGATCCTCACCCACTTGTTCGATGGCCCCTGCATACTTCCAAGTGCCAAGAAAGTGTGTTATAGAGGCGTGAGAGAGGAACCATGGTATCACCACATAGCCCAAATCAAAGATCCCTCCATTTAAAAATGGAGGTGGTTGCATACATTTGATACTGGTGAAAAGGCAGCGAAGGCATATGATGAAGTAACCAAAAATATGAAGGGATTCAAGGTGTAGACCAACTTCCCAACTCCCTCCCTCCATTTTGATGTTATGCAGAACCAGAGTTGCACCACCGTTGTCGGACATCAGACCCACAACTTTCATGTTTATCTGCTAATCACAATAACAAGATAAGCAATTTGCCAATGTTTCTGAACAAGAAAAGCCTTTAATAGACATTGAGCATTTTCTAATGGTTTCACTCATGGAAAATTTTAGGGGCTAATATTCGCAGGTGGGCTACTTTTCCATGATTTTTCCATAAAAAACATTCGCCAACGTCCAATTTTATAAAAATGATTCGCCCAAATTCTACAATATAAAATTATTTTACCTTAAAAATCGCCAACATTATATAGACACATATATATAATATCATTATAAATGTGAATAATTTTACAAATATATCAATAAACATTTTATAGTTTGCATATTAGGGACTAGTGAGATTCGCCCTCAAGACATGATAGAAGGTCACCGAGTCGAAAGCAGGGATCAAGTTCTGGGCTCTCATTATGATTTGATTCAGTGTAGAGATATTAGCCTTTGAAGTATTAATCATATGCCTTATAACTATCATGGAGTCTCCTAACCCCTGAATTTTTTTTATCCCATTTATATGTGCTAGGATTAGTCCTAGTGGCATTGCATAAGCCTCAGCTTGGTTATTGGTCTTTCAGTCTAACCCCCAAGCATAAATATATTCAATAATTCCTTCGAAATTAATGAGAATCCTTCCCCTCCTGCCATACTACCCCATTCATAACATGTTAATCAAAATAATATGTGAAAATAGCATGAAATGCTCTATAAATTTATATATAATAAAAATTCATAAATATATAATAAAACTTACTATATAATATGTTTCATTGGTATGAATTTTGAATTTTGCAGATAGCAGTAACCGGTCTGATATTTTTTCAAACTGCCCCTAATTTTATGTTTGCAAAGGACCTTGTAACGAAACAAGTTTTCTTCATCGGGCATCCGCCAACAAGCAAACTGAAAGATAAAACTAGCTTAAATGTGGCGGTGGCAGTGAGTTGCGTTGGAAAGTGTCGTGGCAAAATGCAAGTGTAATGTATAATGAAACTTAACTAATTAAATGTCTTGATATCATAATCATTAAATGTTTTCAGAGTAATGCTAGCTTCATTAGTTGAAATTTGAAATTTATCCTAAGTTGTAATCAGAATCATCAGATTCATACGGTTTTTCTAGTAATAAGAAGAAAATAAAACTTTCGATAAAAATAGTTTCATCAAACAATTTTGTTAAAGCATTAATTAAGATATTGAATAGAGTAGTTTGTCCAAGCAAACTAATGTTGGTCAGCTATAATTCTGCAGCAATTCTGTTAAAGCATTAGTTAAGATATTGAATAGAGTACTTTGTCCAAGCAAACTAATGTTGGTCAGCTATATTTCTGCGCTCACGAAAGCACGGATTAATAATATAATTATACTTTAGGTAGAAAAGAAAAATAAATGGCAAAGTAACTCTAATAGTTACACCTTGAAACTACTCTTCTTTCCTGACAATTATCTTGTAAAAGACTATAAACGCTATAAAATCAAAGAAATGATATTTTAGCGGTAGGCTTTTGCTTTTTGGTAAAAAACAAATGTAAAACATTTCTCTTTTGTTTAATGGAGGTCAATCATAAGGTCAATTTTGTTGGTTAAATATAGTCTTTAGCTTCTTTTTCTTTTTTCATACTGTTAGTTGCAGAAAAATAAATAAATATATATATATATATATATATATATATTCATATTTTTTTTGTTTTTAATTTTTAATAATTATTATCATTTTTTTATAACACTTTGTTTTATGAATGGAACATTTTTTTTTTTTTTTTTTTTTTTAATTCAGATTTTTTTTTAAGAAGTTTCTATCTTAAATTAATTTATGGTGGAATAATTTTCTTTTATCTAATATCTTTATTTAACACATTTTTAATTTTTTTAAAACACTTGGTTTGTTTGTTTTTGTTTTTTTTTATTTATTTATTTTTTTACTTAAAAAAATAAATTATTTTTATGATTTTAGTATATCACTATATCATTTTTAGTATATTTATCAATTATTTTTCAATTTTGTACTTTTTTTTATCTTTTTAATTTATTCAAAAGAAATAGTTAAATAGTTAAATCCTTTCACCACATCCTTATAACATGGAGGGTTTTACTACATCAAACAAAGAAAAGTTTGATTTGGGCCTCTTCTTTGGGTATAAGCCTTATTGTTGAACATTGGTTCTAAGACTTGTGAACATTGACCTAATTGGAAATTAGGCCCTCTAGGTGACATGGCATTACCAATGAAACCTTGTATATGTCTGAAAAGGCCAAAACCATAAATGAAGAGGGTTAATGGGATTGTGAATGACATTGGAGTTTTAAATGCAAAATGATATGCCAATATATAACTAAAGACCATAAAATGGCCCAGGAGGAGTAAGAATTTCTTGATGCACAAAAAATAGTAAAGCAAAATTCATCTACATTGAAAGAACAATGGAAATGAGTGAGAACTAAATAACATAATGAATAAGTTACCGATCTCCAATATTTGCTTTGTTGCTATGTTTTATGGAAAAGCTATTAAATATAGTCCAAAACAATACCTTTGGCTTCTTTTTCTTTTTTCATATTGACAATTGCAAAAAATATAAAAATATAAAAAATCATATTTCTATATTTTGAGATTGTTTTCGTTTTTCATCTTTTTAGTTTTTTTTTTAATGATTATTGCAAACTCTTTTGTAACACTTTGTTTTATGAATGAAACAATTTTTTTTTTCTTTCTTAATCTAGACTTGGTTGTAAGAAGTTTCTACCTTAAATTAATTTATGGTAGAATAATTTCCTTCATCTAATATCTTTTTTTAACACATCTTTAATCTTAAAAAAACAATAGTTTTGTTTGTTTTTTATTTATTTCTTTACTCTTAAAAAAATAAATTATTTCTATGATTTTAGTATATCACTATATCATTTTTAGTATATTTATCAATTATTTTTCAATTTTGTACTTTTTTTTTTAAAAATTGATTCAAAAGAAATATTTAAATCTAGTTAAATCCTATCACCAGAGCCTTATAATATGGAGGGTTTTACTACATCAAACAAAGAAAATTTTATTTGGGCCTCTTCTTTGGGTATAAGCCCTATTGTTGGACATTGGTTCTAAGACTTGTGAACATTGACCTAATTGGAAATTGGGCCCTCTAGGTGACATGGCATCACCAATGGAACCTTGTATATAGTTTGAAAGGCCAAAACCATACATGAAGAGGGTTAATGGGATTGTGAATGACATTGGAGTTTCAAATGCAAAATGATATGCCAATATATAACTAATGAGCATAAAATGGCCCAAGAGGGGTAAGAATTTCTTGATGCACAAAAAAATTGTAAAGCAACATTCATCTACATTGAAAGAACAATGGAAATGAGTGAGAACTAAATAACATAATGAATAAGTTACCCATATCCAATATTGGCATTGTTGCTATGTTTAATGGAAAAGCTCCTCCATCCATGCTACAACTAGTTCCTCATGAAAAATTAGTTCTTCACTACATTTGGGATCAAAATAAGTCCAAGAAGCATTAAATTTGTCTTCAAATGTGAAATTTGCACTTTTCACTAGCTTCTTAGATGTAAGATCAACCCTATTTTTCTCATTGTCACTATCTTCATTGACGTTGACATCAAATTTCAAGCTTAGATATTATAATGTTTGTAGAATTTGTGTCTCATCTTCAACTTCATGTTTAAGGTAGCATGCTTCTTAATTTTCATATCTACCTTCTTGTTCCTCATTGTTATGGCTACCTTGGAAATCCTCCTTGTTATGGTAGACTACCTTGGAAAACCTATTACATAATGTGAGTGTCTCTTTCTCCTTCATGATTATGCTAAAGTTTTATGAGAGAAAATTACTCATTATGATTAAGAGCCTTTAAAGATTCTTTCTCATCTAGCATGGAGCACTAATCACTCTCTTTATTTGAGATATTATTTTTGGGATTAACTAATACATGCTTGCCACTTAAAGGAATTGCAAATGATGACCTCATATATTGCTAGGAAATTTCATCATAGTTCTCCTATAATTTATTCAAAAAATTATCTATGGAAATCTCTAATTCATCGTAAGTGAAACCCAAATTATTAGCATACATTCCATAAGGATTTGATCACAAGCACTCATAAGATATGGTTTCTCCTCCTTAATTTTGCTAGAACTTGTAGCTTGACTTGGGATTCGTTATGCATGGCAAGTGTTTCTTCTCTGGGTGTTGACACATGAAAAATGTGAATGTTGTTGCTCTGAGACAACATTAGCCTCTTTAAGTGCTTCATTCTGGAATGTATATCTTCTTCATTCATGTTATTGCTATTGGGAATGTCCAAATTCTCAAACACAAAGCTCCTATATCCATATTTAAAATTAATGCATAGATCTAGGTTTTCCAATAATGGTTTTCCCTTATGATCGCATTAATGATTCAAAACTTCAACTTTTTGTCCTTCTTGAGTAAAGTACTGATTTTCCCATCCATATTTCAAGTGAAAGATAGGGTTACATGACAGTTGGAAATGGATTTTTTTGAAAGTATTTATATGAATTTCTTGGTTCCCTCCTTCTTAGTCCTAATCATTCACACTAATATGCTAAAATTATTGCATTCATGGCATTGGTCTTATTTATTTGAACCAATAGAAGAGCATGGAAAACCAAGAAACATCATAGGATTTCTCTTAAAGGTTCCCCCAACTTCATCTTTATTACATGGCTTTTGAGAATTGTTAAAATATGAAATTGCAGTCAAATTCCACTTTGGACTACTCATTTGATGAAGACGATTATGGAATTGAGTTCCTCTTTTTGAGATGACCAAAATCGACGTAAAGATCACCTTGTTCGGACAAGAAGAAGTTGGTTTTTATTTTTATTTTGTGCACCCACGCATGGATATTGGATCAGGTCGACTTCACCCTCATGCACACTTGGACAGGTTGGCCTCAATATCCAATGGACATTGTTGGACACCCTTACAAGCCTATAAATACAAGTGACCTAGAAGCTCATTTGGACATCACAACATCAACCATCTTCTTCTCTTCTATATTATTTGGTTCGGCACATTGGCGAATGAAAAGGTCGTACAGAGGTCTGAAGTCTCAAATCCAAAGCTCGCACAAAATTAGGGTTTCTGTTCTGGACGTTGGCATAGAACTTAAAAATTTCGTCCCTGGACGCATGCATGATATGGTCAAGACAACGTCCATGAAGCTACAGACGCACGCTTGCTAACCTAAAGGGAGAGTCCAGGTGTTTGCCTAAAATTTACCATCATCCGAAGTTTTCTAAAGTTGTCTGAAGTCTGAATCAAGTTGTCTCTGATATATTCTGCCACGGTAAACTAGTTTTTGAAGTTGTTGGGTTGTATTTATGATCATATTGGATTGGGCTCATTGTACTCTCTTCTAAACATTTTATGACAATATAATAAGAGAAGAATTGCATAGGTTTTTCCCCTTAGTGGGGTTTTCCCTAGTATATAACCAAATCTGTTGTCTCTTGTTGATGTGTTAATTGTCTTCTTTGTCATTGCATATATTGTTTTATCTTCAATTATTATTCATGAATGCAAAGACTAATTGTAATTGGAAATATTGCTAATTGAAGTTTGGAATTGGGCTAAAGTAATTGATACAACATAGAACAATTTGAAAAAAATAACATGGAATCAGAGCTAAGGTGAAGGACAAGCCCAAAAGGAGACAAGCCTTGAAGCACACATGTTTGGAAAGTTGAAAGAACCAATCTAGTCAAAGTCAAGATGACTTCCTACTTCAAGAGTGATGAGAATTTTGGTGACTCGTCTAATTTTTCTACATGGAATTTTAGGTTGGAGATCATAACTGATAACGATGATGTTTTGGACTACATTCAAGGAAAGGTACCTGAGCCTTCAGAGAATGCATCCGCTGCTACCAAGAACAAGAAACAAAAAGGTGAGTTGAAAGTAAACAAATTATAGTTGATGGTTTACAAGATAATCTACTTGCATATGTTGAGAACTTTAGAAGGTCTAAAGACATGTATGATAAGGTAGCTGACATGTATGAGGTCAACAATTTGAATGAAATCCTCACCTTGAAAGATCAATTTAAAGACACCAAGATGAACAAAGGAGAGTCCATACAATCCTACATAATGAGTATCTCTCGTATTAGAAATCAATTGCTAAGAGTTGGAGAAGTTGTGCTTGACAGGGAACTGGTGGTCATGACTCTAAGAGGTCTCGCTCCTATTTGGGAAGCATTCATCACTACTATAAGAAACACGGATGTCCTCCCTTCATTTGATTAAATTGTTGGAAATCTCACTCAAGAAGAGTCAAGGATGATAGGAAGAGGAAGGATTCAAAAGCATGAAGAAGGATAACCCGCTACATACATCACTCATGACAAGAATAAGAAGAAAGGGAAAGGATGTCCATCAAATTCAAGAAATCCTCCTCCTCAAAATTCTGGTGGAAGAAAGGAATATGTGAACATTGAATCCTACAATTGTCATAAGCAAGGGAATTGTGCTCAATATTTCCTTGAGAAGAAAAATGGACCACGTTATAATACTAGAAGCAACAATAATAGGTTCAATTATCAAAGAAGGAGAGATGATTGAAGGAATGACCACAATGGAAGAAATGATAGAAGAAGAAAATATGCTCCAAGTGACCATGAAGAAGATCGTCATCCACAAAAGAAGTCAAAATTCTCCAGGTATGAAAGTAATGTTGCAAATCAATCTAAATATATTCTTATTTATGCTCTTACTAGTTCATCCCCTATGGATTCATGGGATAGTTGGTTGGTTGATAGTTTTTCCCACTCATCACTTCTCTAGTTACAAAGAAGTTCTCTCTAATTTGGTAGAGAGGGAGTCAAATTTGAAAATCATTCTTGGAGACAACTCCACTCATCCCGTTAAAGGTTTTGGATCCATCAAATTTCATTTGAATTATGGGGAATCTATTGTACTAAATGATGTAACATATGTGCCTAGGTTAAAGAATAATTTGGTATCAATATCCGCTTTGGAAAACAAGGGATGGGGTTTCTTTCATCAAAGGAAAGGTTCTTACTTAGCCTGTTGGATCACTTATGAGAGATGCATTCACTTTGGCAACAAGATATGAAGGACTCTATAGGGTCACTAGAAGACCATTACTAGCATTGGTTCATAATACAAATCATCTAAGTGAATTATGGCACCAAAGGTTGGCTCATCTTCATTATGATGCTCTTTCGAAATTGGAGAACTTGGTCTCAGGGATTCCAAAGGTTCAATCTCAACATGATGGAGTATGTAAGAGATGTGCTAGTGGAAAATGGCAAGGGGATGATTCCCCTCTAGTGGAAACAAGACCACTAATGTCCTCCATCTCATTCATTCTGACATATGTGGACCCATGTCTGTGCACTCTATTAACGGATATCTCTACTACATAACATTCATTAATGAATTTTCAAGGAAGATATGGATATACTATTTGAAGCATAAGGATGAAGCCTTTAAGACATTTAAGGAGTTCAAAGCATTGGTTGAAAATCAGACAGGGAAGAAGATCAAAATATTCAGGTCCAATAATGGTGGAGAATACATGTCAAATGAATTCATTGACTTTTTCAAAAAGGAAGGTGTCAAGAAGGAAACAATGGTGCCATATACTCTTGAACAAAATGGTCTAGCTGAAAGGAGGGACATGTTTATAGTAGAAGCCACTCGAGTGATGCTCCATGATTAAAAGTTGCCTAAATTTCTTTGGGTTGAAGCTTCACATGCTGCTGTATATGATCAAAACAAGGTGTGTCATCAATCTTTGGAAAACAAAACTCTCGAAGAAGTATTTACATGTGTGAAGCCCAACATTGGATATCTCTGCATATTTGGATGTCCCATATATTTCCAGGTGTTGAAGGACAAAAGGAACAAATTGGAAGCTATAGGAAGAAAAGGTACATTTGTTGGGTATTTGTGAAAATTCTAAAGCATTTAGAATATATA